>OX392451.1:15916581-16392081 GCA_947623535.1 Coelioxys conoideus
GTCAGAGACATGCGGTCTGAGACAGACGGACCGAGACAGACGGACTGAGACAGACGGTCTGAGACAGACGGACAGGGACAGACGGACTGAAACAGACGGACTGAGACTGATGGTCTGAGACGGATGGTCTGAGACAGACGGTCTGAGACAAACGGTCAGAGACAGACGGTCTGAGACAGACGGTCTGAGACAGACGGTCTGAGACAGACGGTCTGAGACAGACGGTCTGAGACAGACGGTCTGAGACAGACGGTCAGAGACAGACGGACTGAGACAGGCGGTCTGAGACGGACGGATTGAGACAGACGGTCTGAGACAGGCGGTCTGAGACAGACGGTCAGAGACAGACGGATTGAGACAGTCGGACTGAGACAGGCGGTCTGAGACAGGCGGTCTGGGACAGACGGTCTGAGACAGACGGCCTGAGGCAGACGGTCTGAGACAGACGGCCTGAGGCAGACGGTCTGAGACATGCGGTCTGAGACAGACGGACTGAGACAGACGGCCTGAGACAGACGGTCTGAGATAGACGGTCTGAGACAGACGGCCTGAGACAGGCGGTCTGAGACAGACGGTCTGAGACAGACGGTCTGAGATAGACGGTCTGAGACAGACGGCCTGAGACAGGCGGTCTGAGACAGACGGTCTGAGACAGACGGTCTGAGACAGACGGTCTGAGACAGACGGTCCGAGACAGACGGTCTGAGACGGACGGTCTGAGACAGACGGTCAGAGACAGACGGTCTGAGACAGGCGGTCTGAGACGGACGGATTGAGACAGACGGTCTGAGACAGGCGGCCTGAGACAGGCGGCCTGAGACAGACGGCCTGAGACAGACGGATTGAGACAGTCGGACTGAGACAGGCGGTCTGAGACAGGCGGTCTGAGACAGACGGTCTGAGACAGACGGTCTGAGACAGACGGTCTGAGACAGAAGGTCAGAGACAGACGGACTGAGACAGGCGGTCTGAGACGGACGGATTGAGACAGACGGTCTGAGACAGGCGGCCTGAGACAGACGGCCTGAGACAGACGGATTGAGACAGTCGGACTGAGACAGGCGGTCTGAGACAGGCGGTCTGGGACAGACGGTCTGAGACAGACGGCCTGAGGCAGACCGTCTGAGACAGACGGTCTGAGACAGACGGCCTGAGGCAGACGGTCTGAGACATGCGGTCTGAGACAGACGGACTGAGACAGACGGCCTGAGACAGACGGTCTGAGATAGACGGTCTGAGACAGACGGCCTGACACAGACAGTCTGATACAGACGGTCCGAGACAGACGATTTGAGACAGGTGGTCTAAGACAGACGGACTGAGAGAGACGGACTGAGACTGCCGGACTGCGACAGACCGACTGAGACAGACGGTCTGAGACAGACGGTCTGAGACAGGCGGTCTGAGACGGTCGGTCTGAGACAGACGGACTGAGACAGACGGACTGAGACAGACGGTCTGAGACAGACGAACAGGGACAGACGGACTGAGACAGACCGACTGAGACTGATGGTCTGAGACAGACGGTCTGAGACAGACGGTCTGAGACAGGCGGTCTGAGACAGACGGTCTGAGGCAGACGGTCTGAGACAGACGGTCCGAGACAGACGGTCTGAGACGGACGGTCTGAGACAGACGGTCAGAGACAGACGGTCTGAGACAGGCGGTCTGAGACGGACGGATTGAGACAGACGGTCTGAGACAGGCGGCCTGAGACAGGCGGCCTGAGACAGACGGCCTGAGACAGACGGATTGAGAAAGTCGGACTGAGACAGGCGGTCTGAGACAGGCGGTCTGGGACAGACGGTCTGAGGCAGACGGTCTGAGACAGACGGCCTGAGGCAGACGGTCCGAGACAGACGGTCTGAGACAGGCGGCCTGAGACAGACGGCCTGAGACAGACGGATTGAGACAGTCGGACTGGGACAGGCGGTCTGAGACAGGCGGTCTGGGACAGACGGTCTGAGGCAGACGGTCTGAGACAGACGGCCTGAGGCAGACGGTCAGAGACATGCGGTCTGAGACAGACGGACCGAGACAGACGGACTGAGACAGACGGTCTGAGACAGACGGACAGGGACAGACGGACTGAAACAGACGGACTGAGACTGATGGTCTGAGACGGATGGTCTGAGACAGACGGTCTGAGACAAACGGTCAGAGACAGACGGTCTGAGACAGACGGTCTGAGACAGACGGTCTGAGACAGACGGTCTGAGACAGACGGTCAGAGACAGACGGACTGAGACAGGCGGTCTGAGACGGACGGATTGAGACAGACGGTCTGAGACAGGCGGTCTGAGACAGACGGTCAGAGACAGACGGATTGAGACAGTCGGACTGAGACAGGCGGTCTGAGACAGGCGGTCTGGGACAGACGGTCTGAGACAGACGGCCTGAGGCAGACGGTCTGAGACAGACGGTCTGAGACAGACGGCCTGAGGCAGACGGTCTGAGACATGCGGTCTGAGACAGACGGACTGAGACAGACGGCCTGAGACAGACGGTCTGAGATAGACGGTCTGAGACAGACGGCCTGAGACAGGCGGTCTGAGACAGACGGTCTGAGACAGACGGTCTGAGACAGACGGTCTGAGACAGACGGTCCGAGACAGACGGTCTGAGACGGACGGTCTGAGACAGACGGTCAGAGACAGACGGTCTGAGACAGGCGGTCTGAGACGGACGGATTGAGACAGACGGTCTGAGACAGGCGGCCTGAGACAGGCGGCCTGAGACAGACGGCCTGAGACAGACGGATTGAGACAGTCGGACTGAGACAGGCGGTCTGAGACAGGCGGTCTGAGACAGACGGTCTGAGACAGACGGTCTGAGACAGACGGTCTGAGACAGAAGGTCAGAGACAGACGGACTGAGACAGGCGGTCTGAGACGGACGGATTGAGACAGACGGTCTGAGACAGGCGGCCTGAGACAGACGGCCTGAGACAGACGGATTGAGACAGTCGGACTGAGACAGGCGGTCTGAGACAGGCGGTCTGGGACAGACGGTCTGAGACAGACGGCCTGAGGCAGACCGTCTGAGACAGACGGTCTGAGACAGACGGCCTGAGGCAGACGGTCTGAGACATGCGGTCTGAGACAGACGGACTGAGACAGACGGCCTGAGACAGACGGTCTGAGATAGACGGTCTGAGACAGACGGCCTGACACAGACAGTCTGATACAGACGGTCCGAGACAGACGATCTGAGACAGGTGGTCTAAGACAGACGGACTGAGAGAGACGGACTGAGACTGCCGGACTGCGACAGACCGACTGAGACAGACGGTCTGAGACAGACGGTCTGAGACAGGCGGTCTGAGACGGTCGGTCTGAGACAGACGGACTGAGACAGACGGACTGAGACAGACGGTCTGAGACAGACGAACAGGGACAGACGGACTGAGACAGACCGACTGAGACTGATGGTCTGAGACAGACGGTCTGAGACAGACGGTCTGAGACAGGCGGTCTGAGACAGACGGTCTGAGGCAGACGGTCTGAGACAGACGGTCCGAGACAGACGGTCTGAGACGGACGGTCTGAGACAGACGGTCAGAGACAGACGGTCTGAGACAGGCGGTCTGAGACGGACGGATTGAGACAGACGGTCTGAGACAGGCGGCCTGAGACAGGCGGCCTGAGACAGACGGCCTGAGACAGACGGATTGAGAAAGTCGGACTGAGACAGGCGGTCTGAGACAGGCGGTCTGGGACAGACGGTCTGAGGCAGACGGTCTGAGACAGACGGCCTGAGGCAGACGGTCAGAGACATGCGGTCTGAGACAGACGGACAGGGACAGACGGACTGAGACAGACGGACTGAGACTGATGGTCTGAGACAGACGGTCTGAGACAGACGGTCTGAGACAGACGGTCTGAGACAGACGGTCTGAGACAGACGGTCTGAGACAGACGGTCTGAGACAGACGGTCTGAGACAGACGGTCTGAGACAGACGGTCTGAGACAGACGGTCAGAGACAGACGGACTGAGACAGGCGGTCTGAGACGGACGGATTGAGACAGACGGTCTGAGACAGGCGGCCTGAGACAGACGGCCTGAGACAGACGGATTGAGACAGTCGGACTGAGACAGGCGGTCTGAGACAGGCGGTCTGGGACAGACGGTCTGAGGCAGACGGTCTGAGACAGACGGTCTGAGACAGACGGCCTGAGGCAGACGGTCTGAGACATGCGGTCTGAGACAGACGGACTGAGACAGACGGACTGAGACAGACGGTCTGAGACAGACGGACAGGGACAGACGGACTGAGACAGACGGACTGAGACTGATGGTCTGAGACAGACGGTCTGAGACAGACGGTCTGAGACAGACGGTCTGAGACAGACGGTCTGAGACAGACGGTCTGAGACAGACGGTCTGAGACAGACGGTCTGAGACAGACGGTCTGAGACAGACGGTCTGAGACAGGCGGTCTGAGACGGACGGATTGAGACAGACGGTCTGAGACAGGCGGCCTGAGACAGACGGCCTGAGACAGACGGATTGAGACAGACGGACTGAGACAGGCGGACAGGGACAGGCAAACAGACGCTGCCCGATAGCGGCCGGCGGATTGAGACGGACGGTCTGAGACAGACGGTCTGAGAGAGACGGCCTGAGACAGACGGTCTGAGATAGACGGTCTGAGACAGACGGCCTGACACAGACAGTCTGATACAGACGGTCCGAGAGAGACGATCTGAGACAGGTGGTCTAAGACAGACGGACTGAGAGAGATGGACTGAGACTGCCGGACTGCGACAGACCGACTGAGACAGACGGTCTGAGACAGACGGATCGAGACAGACGGTCTGAGACAGACGGCCTGAGACAGACGGTCTGAAACAGACGGCCTGAGGCAGACGGTCTGAGACATGCGGTCTGAGACAGACGGTCTGAGACGGACGGTCTGAGACAGACGGTCAGAGACAGGCGGTCTGAGACAGACGGTCAGAGACAGACGGATTGAGACAGTCGGACTGAGACAGGCGGTCTGAGACAGGCGGTCTGGGACAGACGGTCTGAGACAGACGGCCTGAGGCAGACGGCCTGAGGCAGACGGTCTGAGACAGACGGTCTGAGACAGACGGCCTGAGGCAGACGGTCTGAGACATGCGCTCTGAGACGGACGGATTGAGACAGACGGTCTGAGACAGGCGGCCTGAGACAGACGGCCTGAGACAGACGGATTGAGACAGTCGGACTGAGACAGGCGGTCTGAGACAGGCGGTCTGGGACAGACGGTCTGAGACAGACGGCCTGAGGCAGACCGTCTGAGACAGACGGTCTGAGACAGACGGCCTGAGGCAGACGGTCTGAGACATGCGGTCTGAGACAGACGGACTGAGACAGACGGTCTGAGGCAGACGGTCTGAGACAGACGGTCTGAGACAGACGGCCTGAGGCAGACGGTCTGAGACATGCGGTCTGAGACAGACGGACTGAGACAGACGGACTGAGGCAGACGGTCTGAGACAGACGGACAGGGACAGACGGACTGAGACAGACGGACTGAGACTGATGGTCTGAGACAGACGGTCTGAGACAGACGGTCTGAGACAGACGGTCTGAGACAGACGGTCTGAGACAGACGGTCTGAGACAGACGGTCTGAGACAGACGGTCTGAGACAGACGGTCTGAGACAGGCGGTCTGAGACGGACGGATTGAGACAGACGGTCTGAGACAGGCGGCCTGAGACAGACGGCCTGAGACAGACGGATTGAGACAGACGGACTGAGACAGGCGGACAGGGACAGGCAAACAGACGCTGCCCGATAGCGGCAGGCGGATTGAGACGGACGGTCTGAGACAGACGGTCTGAGAGAGACGGCCTGAGTCAGACGGTCAGAGATAGACGGTCTGAGACAGACGGCCTGACACAGACAGTCTGATACAGACGGTCCGAGACAGACGATCTGAGACAGGTGGTCTAAGACAGACGGACTGAGAGAGATGGACTGAGACTGCCGGACTGCGACAGACCGACTGAGACAGACGGTCTGAGACAGACGGATCGAGACAGACGGTCTGAGACAGACGGCCTGAGACAGACGGTCTGAAACAGACGGCCTGAGGCAGACGGTCTGAGACATGCGGTCTGAGACAGACGGTCTGAGACAGACGGTCTGAGACAGACAGTCTGAGACAGACGGTCAGAGACAGACGGACTGAGACAGGCGGTCTGAGACAGACGGTCTGAGACAGACGGTCAGAGACAGACGGACTGAGACAGGCGGTCTGAGACGGACGGATTGAGAAAGACGGTCTGAGACAGGCGGCCTGAGACAGACGGCCTGAGACAGACGGATTGAGACAGTCGGACTGAGACAGGCGGTCTGAGACAGGCGGTCTGGGACAGACGGTCTGAGGCAGACGGTCTGAGACAGACGGCCTGAGGCAGACGGTCAGAGACATGCGGTCTGAGACAGACGGACCGAGACAGACGGACTGAGACAGACGGTCTGAGACAGACGGACAGGGACAGACGGACTGAGACAGGCGGCCTGAGACAGACGGCCTGAGACAGACGGATTGAGACAGTCGGACTGAGACAGGCGGTCTGAGACAGACGGTCTGAGACATGCGGTCTGAGACGGACGGATTGAGACAGACGGTCTGAGACAGGCGGTCTAAGACAGACGGATTGAGACAGACGGACTGAGACAGACGGACTGAGACTGACGGACACGGACAGGCGAACAGACGCTGCCGGATAGCGGCAGGCGGATTGAGACGGACGGTCTGAGACAGACGGTCTGAAACAGACGATCTCAGACAGACGGTCTGAGACAGACGGTCTGAGACAGGCGGCCTGAGACAGACTATCTGAGACAGATCGTCTGAGACCGGTGGTCTGAGACAGACCGTCTGAGGCAGGTGGTCTGAGACAGATGGTCTGAGACAGACGGTCTGAGACAGACGGATCGAGACAGACGGTCTGAGACAGACGGCCTGAGACAGACGGTCTGAGACAGACGGCCTGAGGCAGACGGCAGAGACATGCGGTCTGAGACAGACGGTCTGAGACAGACGGTCTGAGACAGACGGTCTGAGACAGACGGTCTGAGACAGACGGTCAGAGACAGACGGACTGAGACAGGCGGTCTGAGACGGACGGATTGAGACAGACGGTCTGAGACAGGCGGCCTGAGACAGACGGCCTGAGACAGACGGCCTGAGACAGACGGATTGAGATAGTCGGACTGAGACAGGCGGTCTGAGACAGGCGGTCTGGGACAGACGGTCTGAGGCAGACGGTCTGAGACAGACGGTCTGAGACAGACGGCCTGAGGCAGACGGTCTGAGACAGACGGTCTGAGACAGACGGCCTGAGGCAGACGGTCTGAGACGGACGGATTGAGACAGACGGTCTGAGACAGGCGGCCTGAGACAGACGGCCTGAGACAGACGGATTGAGACAGGCGGTCTGAGACGGACGGATTGAGACAGACGGTCTGAGACAGGCGGCCTGAGACAGACGGCCTGAGACAGACGGATTGAGACAGACGGACTGAGACAGGCGGACAGGGACAGGCAAACAGACGCTGCCCGATAGCGGCAGGCGGATTGAGACGGACGGTCTGAGACAGACGGTCTGAGAGAGACGGCCTGAGACAGACGGTCTGAGATAGACGGTCTGAGACAGACGGCCTGACACAGACAGTCTGATACAGACGGTCCGAGATAGACGATCTGAGACAGGTGGTCTAAGACAGACGGACTGAGAGAGACGGACTGAGACTGCCGGACTGCGACAGACCGACTGAGACAGACGGTCTGGGACAGACGGTCTGAGGCAGACGGTCTGAGACAGACGGCCTGAGGCAGACGGTCAGAGACATGCGGTCTGAGACAGACGGACCGAGACAGACGGACTGAGACAGACGGTCTGAGACAGACGGACAGGGACAGACGGACTGAGACAGACGGACTGAGACTGATGGTCTGAGACAGACGGTCTGAGACAGACGGTCTGAGACAGACGGTCTGAGACAGACGGTCTGAGACAGACGGTCAGAGACAGACGGACTGAGACAGGCGGTCTGAGACGGACGGATTGAGACAGACGGTCTGAGACAGGCGGCCTGAGACAGACGGCCTGAGACAGACGGATTGAGACAGTCGGACTGCGACAGGCGGTCTGAGACAGGCGGTCTGGGACAGACGGTCTGAGGCAGACGGTCTGAGACAGACGGTCTGAGACAGACGGCCTGAGGCAGACGGTCTGAGACATGCGGTCTGAGACAGACGGACTGAGACAGACAGTCTGAGACAGACGGACAGGGACAGACGGACTGAGACAGACGGACTGAGACAGACGGTCTGAGACAGACGGTCTGAGACAGACGGTCTGAGACAGACGGTCTGAGACAGACGGTCAGAGACAGACGGACTGAGACAGACGGTCTGAGACAGACGGTCTGAGACAGACGGTCAGAGACAGACGGACTGAGACAGGCGGTCTGAGACGGACGGATTGAGACAGACGGTCTGAGACAGGCGGCCTGAGACAGACGGCCTGAGACAGACGGATTGAGACAGTCGGACTGGGACAGGCGGTCTGAGACAGGCGGTCTGGGACAGACGGTCTGAGGCAGACGGTCTGAGACAGACGGCCTGAGGCAGACGGTCAGAGACATGCGGTCTGAGACAGACGGACCGAGACAGACGGACTGAGACAGACGGTCTGAGACAGACGGACAGGGACAGACGGACTGAAACAGACGGACTGAGACTGATGGTCTGAGACGGACGGTCTGAGACAGACGGTCTGAGACAAACGGTCAGAGACAGACGGTCTGAGACAGACGGTCTGAGACAGACGGTCTGAGACAGACGGTCTGAGACAGACGGTCTGAGACAGACGGTCTGAGACAGACGGTCAGAGACAGACGGACTGAGACAGGCGGTCTGAGACGGACGGATTGAGACAGACGGTCTGAGACAGGCGGTCTGAGACAGACGGTCAGAGACAGACGGATTGAGACAGTCGGACTGAGACAGGCGGTCTGAAACAGGCGGTCTGGGACAGACGGTCTGAGACAGACGGCCTGAGGCAGACGGTCTGAGACAGACGGTCTGAGACAGACGGCCTGAGGCAGACGGTCTGAGACATGCGGTCTGAGACAGACGGACTGAGACAGACGGCCTGAGACAGACGGTCTGAGATAGACGGTCTGAGACAGACGGCCTGAGACAGGCGGTCTGAGACAGACGGTCTGAGACAGACGGTCTGAGACAGACGGTCTGAGACAGACGGTCCGAGACAGACGGTCTGAGACGGACGGTCTGAGACAGACGGTCAGAGACAGACGGTCTGAGACAGGCGGTCTGAGACGGACGGATTGAGACAGACGGTCTGAGACAGGCGGCCTGAGACAGGCGGCCTGAGACAGACGGCCTGAGACAGACGGATTGAGACAGTCGGACTGAGACAGGCGGTCTGAGACAGGCGGTCTGAGACAGACGGTCTGAGACAGACGGTCTGAGACAGACGGTCTGAGACAGAAGGTCAGAGACAGACGGACTGAGACAGGCGGTCTGAGACGGACGGATTGAGACAGACGGTCTGAGACAGGCGGCCTGAGACAGACGGCCTGAGACAGACGGATTGAGACAGTCGGACTGAGACAGGCGGTCTGAGACAGGCGGTCTGGGACAGACGGTCTGAGACAGACGGCCTGAGGCAGACCGTCTGAGACAGACGGCCTGAGACAGACGGATTGAGACAGTCGGACTGAGACAGGCGGTCTGAGACAGGCGGTCTGGGACAGACGGTCTGAGACAGACGGCCTGAGGCAGACCGTCTGAGACAGACGGTCTGAGACAGACGGCCTGAGGCAGACGGTCTGAGACATGCGGTCTGAGACAGACGGACTGAGACAGACGGCCTGAGACAGACGGTCTGAGACAGACGGATTGAGAAAGTCGGACTGAGACAGGCGGTCTGAGACAGGCGGTCTGGGACAGACGGTCTGAGGCAGACGGTCTGAGACAGACGGCCTGAGGCAGACGGTCAGAGACATGCGGTCTGAGACAGACGGACAGGGACAGACGGACTGAGACAGACGGACTGAGACTGATGGTCTGAGACAGACGGTCTGAGACAGACGGTCTGAGACAGACGGTCTGAGACAGACGGTCTGAGACAGACGGTCTGAGACAGACGGTCTGAGACAGACGGTCTGAGACAGACGGTCAGAGACAGGCGGACTGAGACAGGCGGTCTGAGACGGACGGATTGAGACAGACGGTCTGAGACAGGCGGCCTGAGACAGACGGCCTGAGACAGACGGATTGAGACAGTCGGACTGAGACAGGCGGTCTGAGACAGGCGGTCTGGGACAGACGGTCTGAGGCAGACGGTCTGAGACAGACGGTCTGAGACAGACGGCCTGAGGCAGACGGTCTGAGACATGCGGTCTGAGACAGACGGACTGAGACAGACGGACTGAGACAGACGGTCTGAGACAGACGGACAGGGACAGACGGACTGAGACAGACGGACTGAGACTGATGGTCTGAGACAGACGGTCTGAGACAGACGGTCTGAGACAGACGGACTGAGACAGACGGACTGAGACTGATGGTCTGAGACAGACGGTCTGAGACAGACGGTCTGAGACAGACGGTCTGAGACAGACGGTCTGAGACAGACGGTCTGAGACAGACGGTCTGAGACAGACGGTCTGAGACAGACGGTCTGAGACAGACGGTCAGAGACAGACGGACTGAGACAGGCGGTCTGAGACGGACGGATTGAGACAGACGGTCTGAGACAGGCGGCCTGAGACAGACGGCCTGAGACAGACGGATTGAGACAGTCGGACTGAGACAGGCGGTCTGAGACAGGCGGTCTGGGACAGACGGTCTGAGGCAGACGGTCTGAGACAGACGGTCTGAGACAGACGGCCTGAGGCAGACGGTCTGAGACATGCGGTCTGAGACAGACGGACTGAGACAGACGGACTGAGACAGACGGTCTGAGACAGACGGACAGGGACAGACGGACTGAGACAGACGGACTGAGACTGATGGTCTGAGACAGACGGTCTGAGACAGACGGTCTGAGACAGACGGTCTGAGACAGACGGTCTGAGACAGACGGTCTGAGACAGACGGTCTGAGACAGACGGTCTGAGACAGGCGGTCTGAGACGGACGGATTGAGACAGACGGTCTGAGACAGGCGGCCTGAGACAGACGGCCTGAGACAGACGGATTGAGACAGACGGACTGAGACAGGCGGACAGGGACAGGCAAACAGACGCTGCCCGATAGCGGCCGGCGGATTGAGACGGACGGTCTGAGACAGACGGTCTGAGAGAGACGGCCTGAGACAGACGGTCTGAGATAGACGGTCTGAGACAGACGGCCTGACACAGACAGTCTGATACAGACGGTCCGAGAGAGACGATCTGAGACAGGAGGTCTAAGACAGACGGACTGAGAGAGATGGACTGAGACTGCCGGACTGCGACAGACCGACTGAGACAGACGGTCTGAGACAGACGGATCGAGACAGACGGTCTGAGACAGACGGCCTGAGACAGACGGTCTGAAACAGACGGCCTGAGGCAGACGGTCTGAGACATGCGGTCTGAGACAGACGGTCTGAGACAGACGGTCTGAGACAGACGGTCAGAGACAGACGGACTGAGACAGACGGTCTGAGACAGACGGTCTGAGACAGACGGTCAGAGACAGACGGACTGAGACAGGCGGTCTGAGACGGACGGATTGAGACAGACGGTCTGAGACAGGCGGCCTGAGACAAACGGCCTGAGACAGACGGATTAAGACAGTCGGACTGAGACAGGCGGTCTGAGACAGGCGGTCTGGGACAGACGGTCTGAGGCAGACGGTCTGAGACAGACGGCCTGAGGCAGACGGTCAGAGACAGGCGGTCTGAGACAGACGGTCAGAGACAGACGGATTGAGACAGTCAGACTGAGACAGGCGGTCTGAGACAGGCGGTCTGGGACAGACGGTCTGAGACAGACGGCCTGAGGCAGACGGCCTGAGGCAGACGGTCTGAGACAGACGGTCTGAGACAGACGGCCTGAGGCAGACGGTCTGAGACATGCGGTCTGAGACGGACGGATTGAGACAGACGGTCTGAGACAGGCGGCCTGAGACAGACGGCCTGAGACAGACGGATTGAGACAGTCGGACTGAGACAGGCGGTCTGAGACAGGCGGTCTGGGACAGACGGTCTGAGACAGACGGCCTGAGGCAGACCGTCTGAGACAGACGGTCTGAGACAGACGGCCTGAGGCAGACGGTCTGAGACATGCGGTCTGAGACAGACGGACTGAGACAGACGGCCTGAGACAGACGGTCTGAGATAGACTGTCTGAGACAGACGGCCTGACACAGACAGTCTGATACAGACGGTCCGAGACAGACGATCTGAGACAGGTGGTCTAAGACAGACGGACTGAGAGAGACGGACTGAGACTGCCGGACTGCGACAGACCGACTGAGACAGTCGGACTGAGACAGGCGGTCTGAGACAGGCGGTCTGAGACAGACGGTCTGAGACAGACGGTCTGAGACAGACGGTCTGAGACAGAAGGTCAGAGACAGACGGACTGAGACAGGCGGTCTGAGACGGACGGATTGAGACAGACGGTCTGAGACAGGCGGCCTGAGACAGACGGCCTGAGACAGACGGATTGAGACAGTCGGACTGAGACAGGCGGTCTGAGACAGGCGGTCTGGGACAGACGGTCTGAGACAGACGGCCTGAGGCAGACCGTCTGAGACAGACGGTCTGAGACAGACGGCCTGAGGCAGACGGTCTGAGACATGCGGTCTGAGACAGACGGACTGAGACAGACGGCCTGAGACAGACGGTCTGAGATAGACGGTCTGAGACAGACGGCCTGACACAGACAGTCTGATACAGACGGTCCGAGACAGACGATCTGAGACAGGTGGTCTAAGACAGACGGACTGAGAGAGACGGACTGAGACTGCCGGACTGCGACAGACCGACTGAGACAGACGGTCTGAGACAGACGGTCTGAGACAGGCGGTCTGAGACGGTCGGTCTGAGACAGACGGACTGAGACAGACGGACTGAGACAGACGGTCTGAGACAGACGAACAGGGACAGACGGACTGAGACAGACCGACTGAGACTGATGGTCTGAGACAGACGGTCTGAGACAGACGGTCTGAGACAGGCGGTCTGAGACAGACGGTCTGAGACAGACGGTCTGAGACAGACGGTCTGAGACAGACGGTCCGAGACAGACGGTCTGAGACGGACGGTCTGAGACAGACGGTCAGAGACAGACGGTCTGAGACAGGCGGTCTGAGACGGACGGATTGAGACAGACGGTCTGAGACAGGCGGCCTGAGACAGGCGGCCTGAGACAGACGGCCTGAGACAGACGGATTGAGACAGTCGGACTGAGACAGGCGGTCTGAGACAGGCGGTCTGGGACAGACGGTCTGAGGCAGACGGTCTGAGACAGACGGCCTGAGGCAGACGGTCAGAGACATGCGGTCTGAGACAGACGGACAGGGACAGACGGACTGAGACAGACGGACTGAGACTGATGGTCTGAGATAGACGGTCTGAGACAGACGGTCTGAGACAGACGGTCTGAGACAGACGGTCTGAGACAGACGGCCTGAGAC
Organism: Coelioxys conoideus; assembly: GCA_947623535.1. Lineage (NCBI taxonomy): Eukaryota > Metazoa > Arthropoda > Insecta > Hymenoptera > Megachilidae > Coelioxys > Coelioxys conoideus. The sequence goes on from OX392451.1 coordinate 15,930,240, forward strand.
AGACGGTCAGAGACAGACGGACTGAGACAGGCGGTCTGAGACGGACGGATTGAGACAGACGGTCTGAGACAGGCGGCCTGAGACAGACGGCCTGAGACAGACGGATTGAGACAGTCGGACTGAGACAGGCGGTCTGAGACAGGCGGTCTGGGACAGACGGTCTGAGGCAGACGGTCTGAGACAGACGGTCTGAGACAGACGGCCTGAGGCAGACGGTGTGAGACATGCGGTCTGAGACAGACGGACTGAGACAGACGGACTGAGGCAGACGGTCTGAGACAGACGGACAGGGACAGACGGACTGAGACAGACGGACTGAGACTGATGGTCTGAGACAGACGGTCTGAGACAGACGGTCTGAGACAGACGGTCTGAGACAGACGGTCTGAGACAGACGGTCTGAGACAGACGGTCTGAGACAGACGGTCTGAGACAGACGGTCTGAGACAGGCGGTCTGAGACGGACGGATTGAGACAGACGGTCTGAGACAGGCGGCCTGAGACAGACGGCCTGAGACAGACGGATTGAGACAGACGGACTGAGACAGGCGGACAGGGACAGGCAAACAGACGCTGCCCGATAGCGGCAGGCGGATTGAGACGGACGGTCTGAGACAGACGGTCTGAGAGAGACGGCCTGAGTCAGACGGTCAGAGATAGACGGTCTGAGACAGACGGTCTGACACAGACAGTCTGATACAGACGGTCCGAGACAGACGATCTGAGACAGGTGGTCTAAGACAGACGGACTGAGAGAGATGGACTGAGACTGCCGGACTGCGACAGACCGACTGAGACAGACGGTCTGAGACAGACGGATCGAGACAGACGGTCTGAGACAGACGGCCTGAGACAGACGGTCTGAAACAGACGGCCTGAGGCAGACGGTCTGAGACATGCGGTCTGAGACAGACGGTCTGAGACAGACGGTCTGAGACAGACGGTCTGAGACAGACGGTCTGAGACAGACGGTCAGAGACAGACGGACTGAGACAGACGGTCTGAGACAGACGGTCTGAGACAGACGGTCAGAGACAGACGGACTGAGACAGGCGGTCTGAGACGGACGGATTGAGACAGACGGTCTGAGACAGGCGGCCTGAGACAGACGGCCTGAGACAGACGGATTGAGACAGTCGGACTGAGACAGGCGGTCTGAGACAGGCGGTCTGGGACAGACGGTCTGAGGCAGACGGTCTGAGACAGACGGCCTGAGGCAGACGGTCAGAGACATGCGGTCTGAGACAGACGGACCGAGACAGACGGACTGAGACAGACGGTCTGAGACAGACGGACAGGGACAGACGGACTGAGACAGACGGACTGAGACTGATGGTCTGAGACAGACGGTCTGAGACAGACGGTCTGAGACAGACGGTCTGAGACAAACGGTCTGAGACAGACGGTCTGAGACAGACGGTCAGAGACAGACGGACTGAGACAGGCGGTCTGAGACGGACGGATTGAGACAGACGGTCTGAGACAGGCGGCCTGAGACAGACGGCCTGAGACAGACGGATTGAGACAGTCGGACTGAGACAGGCGGTCTGAGACAGACGGTCTGAGACATGCGGTCTGAGACGGACGGATTGAGACAGACGGTCTGAGACAGGCGGCCTGAGACAGACGGCCTGAGACAGACGGATTGAGACAGTCGGACTGAGACAGGCGGTCTGAGACAGGCGGTCTGGGACAGACGGTCTGAGACAGACGGCCTGAGGCAGACCGTCTGAGACAGACGGTCTGAGACAGACGGCCTGAGGCAGACGGTCTGAGACATGCGGTCTGAGACAGACGGACTGAGACAGACGGCCTGAGACAGACGGTCTGAGATAGACTGTCTGAGACAGACGGCCTGACACAGACAGTCTGATACAGACGGTCCGAGACAGACGATCTGAGACAGGTGGTCTAAGACAGACGGACTGAGAGAGACGGACTGAGACTGCCGGACTGCGACAGACCGACTGAGACAGTCGGACTGAGACAGGCGGTCTGAGACAGGCGGTCTGAGACAGACGGTCTGAGACAGACGGTCTGAGACAGACGGTCTGAGACAGAAGGTCAGAGACAGACGGACTGAGACAGGCGGTCTGAGACGGACGGATTGAGACAGACGGTCTGAGACAGGCGGCCTGAGACAGACGGCCTGAGACAGACGGATTGAGACAGTCGGACTGAGACAGGCGGTCTGAGACAGGCGGTCTGGGACAGACGGTCTGAGACAGACGGCCTGAGGCAGACCGTCTGAGACAGACGGTCTGAGACAGACGGCCTGAGGCAGACGGTCTGAGACATGCGGTCTGAGACAGACGGACTGAGACAGACGGCCTGAGACAGACGGTCTGAGATAGACGGTCTGAGACAGACGGCCTGACACAGACAGTCTGATACAGACGGTCCGAGACAGACGATCTGAGACAGGTGGTCTAAGACAGACGGACTGAGAGAGACGGACTGAGACTGCCGGACTGCGACAGACCGACTGAGACAGACGGTCTGAGACAGACGGTCTGAGACAGGCGGTCTGAGACGGTCGGTCTGAGACAGACGGACTGAGACAGACGGACTGAGACAGACGGTCTGAGACAGACGAACAGGGACAGACGGACTGAGACAGACCGACTGAGACTGATGGTCTGAGACAGACGGTCTGAGACAGACGGTCTGAGACACACGGTCTGAGACAGACGGTCTGAGACAGACGGTCTGAGACAGACGGACAGGGACAGACGGACTGAGACAGACGGACTGAGACTGATGGTCTGAGACAGACGGTCTGAGACAGACGGTCTGAGACAGACGGTCTGAGACAGACGGTCTGAGACAGACGGTCTGAGACAGACGGTCTGAGACAGACGGTCTGAGACAGACGGTCTGAGACAGACGGTCTGAGACAGACGGTCTGAGACAGGCGGTCTGAGACGGACGGATTGAGACAGACGGTCTGAGACAGGCGGCCTGAGACAGACGGCCTGAGACAGACGGATTGAGACAGACGGACTGAGACAGGCGGACAGGGACAGGCAAACAGACGCTGCCCGATAGCGGCAGGCGGATTGAGACGGACGGTCTGAGACAGACGGTCTGAGAGAGACGGCCTGAGTCAGACGGTCAGAGATAGACGGTCTGAGACAGACGGCCTGACACAGACAGTCTGATACAGACGGTCCGAGACAGACGATCTGAGACAGGTGGTCTAAGACAGACGGACTGAGAGAGATGGACTGAGACTGCCGGACTGCGACAGACCGACTGAGACAGACGGTCTGAGACAGACGGATCGAGACAGACGGTCTGAGACAGACGGCCTGAGACAGACGGTCTGAAACAGACGGCCTGAGGCAGACGGTCTGAGACATGCGGTCTGAGACAGACGGTCTGAGACAGACGGTCTGAGACAGACGGTCAGAGACAGACGGACTGAGACAGACGGTCTGAGACAGACGGTCTGAGACAGACGGTCAGAGACAGACGGACTGAGACAGGCGGTCTGAGACGGACGGATTGAGACAGACGGTCTGAGACAGGCGGCCTGAGACAGACGGCCTGAGACAGACGGATTGAGACAGTCGGACTGAGACAGGCGGTCTGAGACAGGCGTTCTGGGACAGACGGTCTGAGGCAGACGGTCTGAGACAGACGGCCTGAGGCAGACGGTCAGAGACATGCGGTCTGAGACAGACGGACCGAGACAGACGGACTGAGACAGACGGTCTGAGACAGACGGACAGGGACAGACGGACTGAGACAGACGGACTGAGACTGATGGTCTGAGACAGACGGTCTGAGACAGACGGTCTGAGACAGACGGTCTGAGACAAACGGTCTGAGACAGACGGTCTGAGACAGACGGTCAGAGACAGACGGACTGAGACAGGCGGTCTGAGACGGACGGATTGAGACAGACGGTCTGAGACAGGCGGCCTGAGACAGACGGCCTGAGACAGACGGATTGAGACAGTCGGACTGAGACAGGCGGTCTGAGACAGACGGTCTGAGACATGCGGTCTGAGACGGACGGATTGAGACAGACGGTCTGAGACAGGCGGCCTGAGACAGACGGCCTGAGACAGACGGATTGAGACAGTCGGACTGAGACAGGCGGTCTGAGACAGGCGGTCTGGGACAGACGGTCTGAGACAGACGGCCTGAGGCAGACCGTCTGAGACAGACGGTCTGAGACAGACGGCCTGAGGCAGACGGTCTGAGACATGCGGTCTGAGACAGACGGACTGAGACAGACGGCCTGAGACAGACGGTCTGAGATAGACTGTCTGAGACAGACGGCCTGACACAGACAGTCTGATACAGACGGTCCGAGACAGACGATCTGAGACAGGTGGTCTAAGACAGACGGACTGAGAGAGACGGACTGAGACTGCCGGACTGCGACAGACCGACTGAGACAGTCGGACTGAGACAGGCGGTCTGAGACAGGCGGTCTGAGACAGACGGTCTGAGACAGACGGTCTGAGACAGACGGTCTGAGACAGAAGGTCAGAGACAGACGGACTGAGACAGGCGGTCTGAGACGGACGGATTGAGACAGACGGTCTGAGACAGGCGGCCTGAGACAGACGGCCTGAGACAGACGGATTGAGACAGTCGGACTGAGACAGGCGGTCTGAGACAGGCGGTCTGGGACAGACGGTCTGAGACAGACGGCCTGAGGCAGACCGTCTGAGACAGACGGTCTGAGACAGACGGCCTGAGGCAGACGGTCTGAGACATGCGGTCTGAGACAGACGGACTGAGACAGACGGCCTGAGACAGACGGTCTGAGATAGACGGTCTGAGACAGACGGCCTGACACAGACAGTCTGATACAGACGGTCCGAGACAGACGATCTGAGACAGGTGGTCTAAGACAGACGGACTGAGAGAGACGGACTGAGACTGCCGGACTGCGACAGACCGACTGAGACAGACGGTCTGAGACAGACGGTCTGAGACAGGCGGTCTGAGACGGTCGGTCTGAGACAGACGGACTGAGACAGACGGTCTGAGACAGACGAACAGGGACAGACGGACTGAGACAGACCGACTGAGACTGATGGTCTGAGACAGACGGTCTGAGACAGACGGTCTGAGACAGGCGGTCTGAGACAGACGGTCTGAGACAGACGGTCTGAGACAGACGGTCTGAGACAGACGGTCCGAGACAGACGGTCTGAGACGGACGGTCTGAGACAGACGGTCAGAGACAGACGGTCTGAGACAGGCGGTCTGAGACGGACGGATTGAGACAGACGGTCTGAGACAGGCGGCCTGAGACAGGCGGCCTGAGACAGACGGCCTGAGACAGACGGATTGAGACAGTCGGACTGAGACAGGCGGTCTGAGACAGGCGGTCTGGGACAGACGGTCTGAGGCAGACGGTCTGAGACAGACGGCCTGAGGCAGACGGTCAGAGACATGCGGTCTGAGACAGACGGACAGGGACAGACGGACTGAGACAGACGGACTGAGACTGATGGTCTGAGACAGACGGTCTGAGACAGACGGTCTGAGACAGACGGTCTGAGACAGACGGTCTGAGACAGACGGTCTGAGACAGACGGTCAGAGACAGACGGACTGAGACAGGCGGTCTGAGACGGACGGATTGAGACAGACGGTCTGAGACAGGCGGCCTGAGACAGACGGCCTGAGACAGACGGATTGGGACAGTCGGACTGAGACAGGCGGTCTGAGACAGGCGGTCTGGGACAGACGGTCTGAGGCAGACGGTCTGAGACAGACGGTCTGAGACAGACGGCCTGAGGCAGACGGTCTGAGACATGCGGTCTGAGACAGACGGACTGAGACAGACGGACTGAGGCAGACGGTCTGAGACAGACGGACAGGGACAGACGGACTGAGACAGACGGACTGAGACTGATGGTCTGAGACAGACGGTCTGAGACAGACGGTCTGAGACAGACGGTCTGAGACAGACGGTCTGAGACAGACGGTCTGAGACAGACGGTCTGAGACAGACGGTCTGAGACAGACGGTCTGAGACAGACGGTCTGAGACAGACGGTCTGAGACAGACGGTCTGAGACAGACGGTCTGAGACAGACGGTCTGAGACAGGCGGTCTGAGACAGACGGTCTGAGACAGGCGGTCTGAGACGGACGGATTGAGACAGACGGTCTGAGACAGGCGGCCTGAGACAGACGGCCTGAGACAGACGGATTGAGACAGACGGACTGAGACAGGCGGACAGGGACAGGCAAACAGACGCTGCCCGATAGCGGCAGGCGGATTGAGACGGACGGTCTGAGACAGACGGTCTGAGAGAGACGGCCTGAGACAGACGGTCAGAGATAGACGGTCTGAGACAGACGGCCTGACACATACAGTCTGATACAGACGGTCCGAGACAGACGATCTGGGACAGGTGGTCTAAGACAGACGGACTGAGAGAGATGGACTGAGACTGCCGGACTGCGACAGACCGACTGAGACAGACGGTCTGAGACAGACGGATCGAGACAGACGGTCTGAGACAGACGGCCTGAGACAGACGGTCTGAAACAGACGGCCTGAGGCAGACGGTCTGAGACATGCGGTCTGAGACAGACGGTCTGAGACAGACGGTCTGAGACAGACGGTCTGAGACAGACGGTCAGAGACAGACGGACTGAGACAGACGGTCTGAGACAGACGGTCTGAGACAGACGGTCAGAGACAGACGGACTGAGACAGGCGGTCTGAGACGGACGGATTGAGACAGACGGTCTGAGACAGGCGGCCTGAGACAGACGGCCTGAGACAGACGGATTGAGACAGTCGGACTGAGACAGGCGGTCTGAGACAGGCGGTCTGGGACAGACGGTCTGAGGCAGACGGTCTGAGACAGACGGCCTGAGGCAGACGGTCAGAGACATGCGGTCTGAGACAGACGGACCGAGACAGACGGACTGAGACAGACGGTCTGAGACAGACGGACAGGGACAGACGGACTGAGACAGACGGACTGAGACTGATGGTCTGAGACAGACGGTCTGAGACAGACGGTCTGAGACAGACGGTCTGAGACAAACGGTCTGAGACAGACGGTCTGAGACAGACGGTCAGAGACAGACGGACTGAGACAGGCGGTCTGAGACGGACGGATTGAGACAGACGGTCTGAGACAGGCGGCCTGAGACAGACGGCCTGAGACAGACGGATTGAGACAGTCGGACTGAGACAGGCGGTCTGAGACAGACGGTCTGAGACATGCGGTCTGAGACGGACGGATTGAGACAGACGGTCTGAGACAGGCGGCCTGAGACAGACGGCCTGAGACAGACGGATTGAGACAGTCGGACTGAGACAGGCGGTCTGAGACAGGCGGTCTGGGACAGACGGTCTGAGACAGACGGCCTGAGGCAGACCGTCTGAGACAGACGGTCTGAGACAGACGGCCTGAGGCAGACGGTCTGAGACATGCGGTCTGAGACAGACGGACTGAGACAGACGGCCTGAGACAGACGGTCTGAGATAGACTGTCTGAGACAGACGGCCTGACACAGACAGTCTGATACAGACGGTCCGAGACAGACGATCTGAGACAGGTGGTCTAAGACAGACGGACTGAGAGAGACGGACTGAGACTGCCGGACTGCGACAGACCGACTGAGACAGTCGGACTGAGACAGGCGGTCTGAGACAGGCGGTCTGAGACAGACGGTCTGAGACAGACGGTCTGAGACAGACGGTCTGAGACAGAAGGTCAGAGACAGACGGACTGAGACAGGCGGTCTGAGACGGACGGATTGAGACAGACGGTCTGAGACAGGCGGCCTGAGACAGACGGCCTGAGACAGACGGATTGAGACAGTCGGACTGAGACAGGCGGTCTGAGACAGGCGGTCTGGGACAGACGGTCTGAGACAGACGGCCTGAGGCAGACCGTCTGAGACAGACGGTCTGAGACAGACGGCCTGAGGCAGACGGTCTGAGACATGCGGTCTGAGACAGACGGACTGAGACAGACGGCCTGAGACAGACGGTCTGAGATAGACGGTCTGAGACAGACGGCCTGACACAGACAGTCTGATACAGACGGTCCGAGACAGACGATCTGAGACAGGTGGTCTAAGACAGACGGACTGAGAGAGACGGACTGAGACTGCCGGACTGCGACAGACCGACTGAGACAGACGGTCTGAGACAGACGGTCTGAGACAGGCGGTCTGAGACGGTCGGTCTGAGACAGACGGACTGAGACAGACGGACTGAGACAGACGGTCTGAGACAGACGAACAGGGACAGACGGACTGAGACAGACCGACTGAGACTGATGGTCTGAGACAGACGGTCTGAGACAGACGGTCTGAGACACACGGTCTGAGACAGACGGTCTGAGACAGACGGTCTGAGACAGACGGACAGGGACAGACGGACTGAGACAGACGGACTGAGACTGATGGTCTGAGACAGACGGTCTGAGACAGACGGTCTGAGACAGACGGTCTGAGACAGACGGTCTGAGACAGACGGTCTGAGACAGACGGTCTGAGACAGACGGTCTGAGACAGACGGTCTGAGACAGACGGTCTGAGACAGACGGTCTGAGACAGGCGGTCTGAGACGGACGGATTGAGACAGACGGTCTGAGACAGGCGGCCTGAGACAGACGGCCTGAGACAGACGGATTGAGACAGACGGACTGAGACAGGCGGACAGGGACAGGCAAACAGACGCTGCCCGATAGCGGCAGGCGGATTGAGACGGACGGTCTGAGACAGACGGTCTGAGAGAGACGGCCTGAGTCAGACGGTCAGAGATAGACGGTCTGAGACAGACGGCCTGACACAGACAGTCTGATACAGACGGTCCGAGACAGACGATCTGAGACAGGTGGTCTAAGACAGACGGACTGAGAGAGATGGACTGAGACTGCCGGACTGCGACAGACCGACTGAGACAGACGGTCTGAGACAGACGGATCGAGACAGACGGTCTGAGACAGACGGCCTGAGACAGACGGTCTGAAACAGACGGCCTGAGGCAGACGGTCTGAGACATGCGGTCTGAGACAGACGGTCTGAGACAGACGGTCTGAGACAGACGGTCAGAGACAGACGGACTGAGACAGACGGTCTGAGACAGACGGTCTGAGACAGACGGTCAGAGACAGACGGACTGAGACAGGCGGTCTGAGACGGACGGATTGAGACAGACGGTCTGAGACAGGCGGCCTGAGACAGACGGCCTGAGACAGACGGATTGAGACAGTCGGACTGAGACAGGCGGTCTGAGACAGGCGTTCTGGGACAGACGGTCTGAGGCAGACGGTCTGAGACAGACGGCCTGAGGCAGACGGTCAGAGACATGCGGTCTGAGACAGACGGACCGAGACAGACGGACTGAGACAGACGGTCTGAGACAGACGGACAGGGACAGACGGACTGAGACAGACGGACTGAGACTGATGGTCTGAGACAGACGGTCTGAGACAGACGGTCTGAGACAGACGGTCTGAGACAAACGGTCTGAGACAGACGGTCTGAGACAGACGGTCAGAGACAGACGGACTGAGACAGGCGGTCTGAGACGGACGGATTGAGACAGACGGTCTGAGACAGGCGGCCTGAGACAGACGGCCTGAGACAGACGGATTGAGACAGTCGGACTGAGACAGGCGGTCTGAGACAGACGGTCTGAGACATGCGGTCTGAGACGGACGGATTGAGACAGACGGTCTGAGACAGGCGGCCTGAGACAGACGGCCTGAGACAGACGGATTGAGACAGTCGGACTGAGACAGGCGGTCTGAGACAGGCGGTCTGGGACAGACGGTCTGAGACAGACGGCCTGAGGCAGACCGTCTGAGACAGACGGTCTGAGACAGACGGCCTGAGGCAGACGGTCTGAGACATGCGGTCTGAGACAGACGGACTGAGACAGACGGCCTGAGACAGACGGTCTGAGATAGACTGTCTGAGACAGACGGCCTGACACAGACAGTCTGATACAGACGGTCCGAGACAGACGATCTGAGACAGGTGGTCTAAGACAGACGGACTGAGAGAGACGGACTGAGACTGCCGGACTGCGACAGACCGACTGAGACAGTCGGACTGAGACAGGCGGTCTGAGACAGGCGGTCTGAGACAGACGGTCTGAGACAGACGGTCTGAGACAGACGGTCTGAGACAGAAGGTCAGAGACAGACGGACTGAGACAGGCGGTCTGAGACGGACGGATTGAGACAGACGGTCTGAGACAGGCGGCCTGAGACAGACGGCCTGAGACAGACGGATTGAGACAGTCGGACTGAGACAGGCGGTCTGAGACAGGCGGTCTGGGACAGACGGTCTGAGACAGACGGCCTGAGGCAGACCGTCTGAGACAGACGGTCTGAGACAGACGGCCTGAGGCAGACGGTCTGAGACATGCGGTCTGAGACAGACGGACTGAGACAGACGGCCTGAGACAGACGGTCTGAGATAGACGGTCTGAGACAGACGGCCTGACACAGACAGTCTGATACAGACGGTCCGAGACAGACGATCTGAGACAGGTGGTCTAAGACAGACGGACTGAGAGAGACGGACTGAGACTGCCGGACTGCGACAGACCGACTGAGACAGACGGTCTGAGACAGACGGTCTGAGACAGGCGGTCTGAGACGGTCGGTCTGAGACAGACGGACTGAGACAGACGGTCTGAGACAGACGAACAGGGACAGACGGACTGAGACAGACCGACTGAGACTGATGGTCTGAGACAGACGGTCTGAGACAGACGGTCTGAGACAGGCGGTCTGAGACAGACGGTCTGAGACAGACGGTCTGAGACAGACGGTCTGAGACAGACGGTCCGAGACAGACGGTCTGAGACGGACGGTCTGAGACAGACGGTCAGAGACAGACGGTCTGAGACAGGCGGTCTGAGACGGACGGATTGAGACAGACGGTCTGAGACAGGCGGCCTGAGACAGGCGGCCTGAGACAGACGGCCTGAGACAGACGGATTGAGACAGTCGGACTGAGACAGGCGGTCTGAGACAGGCGGTCTGGGACAGACGGTCTGAGGCAGACGGTCTGAGACAGACGGCCTGAGGCAGACGGTCAGAGACATGCGGTCTGAGACAGACGGACAGGGACAGACGGACTGAGACAGACGGACTGAGACTGATGGTCTGAGACAGACGGTCTGAGACAGACGGTCTGAGACAGACGGTCTGAGACAGACGGTCTGAGACAGACGGTCTGAGACAGACGGTCAGAGACAGACGGACTGAGACAGGCGGTCTGAGACGGACGGATTGAGACAGACGGTCTGAGACAGGCGGCCTGAGACAGACGGCCTGAGACAGACGGATTGGGACAGTCGGACTGAGACAGGCGGTCTGAGACAGGCGGTCTGGGACAGACGGTCTGAGGCAGACGGTCTGAGACAGACGGTCTGAGACAGACGGCCTGAGGCAGACGGTCTGAGACATGCGGTCTGAGACAGACGGACTGAGACAGACGGACTGAGGCAGACGGTCTGAGACAGACGGACAGGGACAGACGGACTGAGACAGACGGACTGAGACTGATGGTCTGAGACAGACGGTCTGAGACAGACGGTCTGAGACAGACGGTCTGAGACAGACGGTCTGAGACAGACGGTCTGAGACAGACGGTCTGAGACAGACGGTCTGAGACAGACGGTCTGAGACAGACGGTCTGAGACAGACGGTCTGAGACAGACGGTCTGAGACAGACGGTCTGAGACAGGCGGTCTGAGACAGACGGTCTGAGACAGGCGGTCTGAGACGGACGGATTGAGACAGACGGTCTGAGACAGGCGGCCTGAGACAGACGGCCTGAGACAGACGGATTGAGACAGACGGACTGAGACAGGCGGACAGGGACAGGCAAACAGACGCTGCCCGATAGCGGCAGGCGGATTGAGACGGACGGTCTGAGACAGACGGTCTGAGAGAGACGGCCTGAGACAGACGGTCAGAGATAGACGGTCTGAGACAGACGGCCTGACACAGACAGTCTGATACAGACGGTCCGAGACAGACGATCTGGGACAGGTGGTCTAAGACAGACGGACTGAGAGAGATGGACTGAGACTGCCGGACTGCGACAGACCGACTGAGACAGACGGTCTGAGACAGACGGATCGAGACAGACGGTCTGAGACAGACGGCCTGAGACAGACGGTCTGAAACAGACGGCCTGAGGCAGACGGTCTGAGACATGCGGTCTGAGACAGACGGTCTGAGACAGACGGTCTGAGACAGACGGTCTGAGACAGACGGTCAGAGACAGACGGACTGAGACAGACGGTCTGAGACAGACGGTCTGAGACAGGCGGTCTGGGACAGACGGTCTGAGGCAGACGGTCTGAGACAGACGGTCTGAGACAGACGGCCTGAGGCAGACGGTCTGAGACATGCGGTCTGAGACAGACGGACTGAGACAGACGGACTGAGACAGACGGTCTGAGACAGACGGACAGGGACAGACGGACTGAGACAGACGGACTGAGACTGATGGTCTGAGACAGACGGTCTGAGACAGACGGTCTGAGACAGACGGTCTGAGACAGACGGTCTGAGACAGACGGTCTGAGACAGACGGTCTGAGACAGACGGTCTGAGACAGACGGCCTGACACAGACAGTCTGATACAGACGGTCCGAGACAGACGATCTGAGACAGGTGGTCTAAGACAGACGGACTGAGAGAGATGGACTGAGACTGCCGGACTGCGACAGACCGACTGAGACAGACGGTCTGAGACAGACGGATCGAGACAGACGGTCTGAGACAGACGGCCTGAGACAGACGGTCTGAAACAGACGGCCTGAGGCAGACGGTCTGAGACATGCGGTCTGAGACAGACGGTCTGAGACAGACGGTCTGAGACAGACGGTCAGAGACAGACGGACTGAGACAGACGGTCTGAGACAGACGGTCTGAGACAGACGGTCAGAGACAGACGGACTGAGACAGGCGGTCTGAGACGGACGGAATGAGACAGACGGTCTGAGAGAGGCGGCCTGAGACAGACGGCCTGAGACAGACGGATTGAGACAGTCGGACTGAGACAGGCGGTCTGAGACAGGCGGTCTGGGACAGACGGTCTGAGGCAGACGGTCTGAGACAGACGGCCTGAGGCAGACGGTCAGAGACATGCGGTCTGAGACAGACGGACCGAGACAGACGGACTGAGACAGACGGTCTGAGACAGACGGACAGGGACAGACGGACTGAGACAGACGGACTGAGACTGATGGTCTGAGACAGACGGTCTGAGACAGACGGTCTGAGACAAACGGTCAGAGACAGACGGTCTGAGACAGACGGTCTGAGACAGACGGTCTGAGACAGACGGTCTGAGACAGACGGTCAGAGACAGACGGACTGAGACAGGCGGTCTGAGACGGACGGATTGAGACAGACGGTCTGAGAAGGCGGCCTGAGACAGACGGCCTGAGACAGACGGATTGAGACAGTCGGACTGAGACAGGCGGTCTGAGACAGGCGGTCTGGGACAGACGGTCTGAGGCAGACGGTCTGAGACAGACGGTCTGAGACAGACGGCCTGAGGCAGACGGTCTGAGACAGACGGTCTGAGACAGACGGCCTGAGGCAGACGGTCTGAGACATGCGGTCTGAGACAGACGGACTGAGACAGACGGTCTGAGACAGACGGTCTGAGACAGACGGCCTGAGACAGACTATCTGAGACAGACGGTCTGAGACAGACGGTCTGAGACAGGCGGTCTGAGACGGACGGATTGAGACAGACGGTCTGAGACAGGCGGCCTGAGACAGACGGCCTGAGACAGACGGATTGAGACAGACGGACTGAGACAGGCGGACAGGGACAGGCGGTCTGAGACGGACGGTCTGAGACAGGCGGCCTGAGACAGACGGCCTGAGACAGACGGATTGAGACAGTCGGACTGAGACAGGCGGTCTGAGACAGGCGGTCTGGGACAGACGGTCTGAGGCAGGCGGTCTGAGACAGACGGCCTGAGGCAGACGGTCAGAGACATGCGGTCTGAGACAGACGGACCGAGACAGACGGACTGAGACAGACGGTCTGAGACAGACGGACAGGGACAGACGGACTGAGACAGACGGACTGAGACTGATGGTCTGAGACAGACGGTCTGAGACAGACGGTCTGAGACAAACGGTCAGAGCCAGACGGTCTGAGACAGACGGTCTGAGACAGACGGTCTGAGACAGACGGTCTGAGACAGACGGTCTGAGACAGACGGTCTGAGACAGACGGTCAGAGACAGACGGACTGAGACAGGCGGTCTGAGACGGACGGATTGAGACAGACGGTCGGAGACAGGCGGCCTGAGACAGGCGGCCTGAGACAGACGGCATGAGACAGACGGATTGAGACAGTCGGACTGAGACAGGCGGTCTGAGACAGGCGGTCTGGGACAGACGGTCTGAGGCAGACGGTCTGAGACAGACGGCCTGAGGCAGACGGTCAGAGACATGCGGTCTGAGACAGACGGACAGGGACAGACGGACTGAGACAGACGGACTGAGACTGATGGTCTGAGACAGACGGTCTGAGACAGACGGTCTGAGACAGACGGTCTGAGACAGACGGTCTGAGACAGACGGTCTGAGACAGACGGTCTGAGACAGACGGTCTGAGACAGACGGTCTGAGACAGACGGTCTGAGACAGGCGGTCTGAGACGGACGGATTGAGACAGACGGTCTGAGACAGGCGGCCTGAGACAGACGGCCTGAGACAGACGGATTGAGACAGACGGACTGAGACAGGCGGACAGGGACAGGCAAACAGACGCTGCCCGATAGCGGCAGGCGGATTGAGACGGACGGTCTGAGACAGACGGTCTGAGAGAGACGGCCTGAGACAGACGGTCAGAGATAGACGGTCTGAGACAGACGGCCTGACACAGACAGTCTGATACAGACGGTCCGAGACAGACGATCTGAGACAGGTGGTCTAAGACAGACGGACTGAGAGAGATGGACTGAGACTGCCGGACTGCGACAGACCGACTGAGACAGACGGTCTGAGACAGACGGATC
Organism: Coelioxys conoideus; assembly: GCA_947623535.1. Taxonomy (NCBI): domain Eukaryota; kingdom Metazoa; phylum Arthropoda; class Insecta; order Hymenoptera; family Megachilidae; genus Coelioxys; species Coelioxys conoideus. The sequence continues at coordinate 15,945,256 of OX392451.1, forward strand.
GAGACAGACGGTCTGAGACAGACGGCCTGAGACAGACGGTCTGAAACAGACGGCCTGAGGCAGACGGTCTGAGACATGCGGTCTGAGACAGACGGTCTGAGACAGACGGTCTGAGACAGACGGTCAGAGACAGACGGACTGAGACAGACGGTCTGAGACAGACGGTCAGAGACAGACGGACTGAGACAGGCGGTCTGAGACGGACGGATTGAGACAGACGGTCTGAGACAGGCGGCCTGAGACAGACGGCCTGAGACAGACGGATTGAGACAGTCGGACTGAGACAGGCGGTCTGAGACAGGCGGTCTGGGACAGACGGTCTGAGGCAGACGGTCTGAGACAGACGGCCTGAGGCAGACGGTCAGAGACATGCGGTCTGAGACAGACGGACCGAGACAGACGGACTGAGACAGACGGTCTGAGACAGACGGACAGGGACAGACGGACTGAGACAGACGGACTGAGACTGATGGTCTGAGACAGACGGTCTGAGACAGACGGTCTGAGACAAACGGTCTGAGACAGACGGTCTGAGACAGACGGTCAGAGACAGACGGACTGAGACAGACGGTCTGAGACAGACGGCCTGAGACAGACGGTCAGAGACAGACGGACTGAGACAGGCGGTCTGAGACGGACGGATTGAGACAGACGGTCTGAGAGAGGCGGCCTGAGACAGACGGCCTGAGACAGACGGATTGAGACAGTCGGACTGAGACAGGCGGTCTGAGACAGGCGGTCTGGGACAGACGGTCTGAGGCAGACGGTCTGAGACAGACGGTCAGAGACAGACGGACTGAGACAGGCGGTCTGAGACGGACGGATTGAGACAGACGGTCTGAGAGAGGCGGCCTGAGACAGACGGCCTGAGACAGACGGATTGAGACAGTCGGACTGAGACAGGCGGTCTGAGACAGACGGACTGAGACTGATGGTCTGAGACAGACGGTCTGAGACAGACGGTCTGAGACAAACGGTCAGAGACAGACGGTCTGAGACAGACGGTCTGAGACAGACGGTCCGAGACAGACGGTCTGAGACAGACGGTCAGAGACAGACGGACTGAGACAGGCGGTCTGAGACGGACGGATTGAGACAGACGGTCTGAGACAGGCGGCCTGAGACAGACGGCCTGAGACAGACGGATTGAGACAGTCGGACTGAGACAGGCGGTCTGAGACAGGCGGTCTGGGACAGACGGTCTGAGGCAGACGGTCTGAGACAGACGGTCTGAGACAGACGGCCTGAGGCAGACGGTCTGAGACAGACGGTCTGAGACAGACGGCCTGAGGCAGACGGTCTGAGACATGCGGTCTGAGACAGACGGACTGAGACAGACGGTCTGAGACAGACGGTCTGAGACAGACGGCCTGAGACAGACTATCTGAGACAGACGGTCTGAGACAGACGGTCTGAGACAGACGGACTGAGACAGGCGGTCTGAGACGGACGGATTGAGACAGACGGTCTGAGAGAGGCGGCCTGAGACAGACGGCCTGAGACAGACGGATTGAGACAGTCGGACTGAGACAGGCGGTCTGAGACAGGCGGTCTGGGACAGACGGTCTGAGGCAGACGGTCTGAGACAGACGGCCTGAGGCAGACGGTCAGAGACATGCGGTCTGAGACAGACGGACCGAGACAGACGGACTGAGACAGACGGTCTGAGACAGACGGACAGGGACAGACGGACTGAGACAGACGGACTGAGACTGATGGTCTGAGACAGACGGTCTGAGACAGACGGTCTGAGACAAACGGTCAGAGACAGACGGTCTGAGACAGACGGTCTGAGACAGACGGTCTGAGACAGACGGTCTGAGACAGACGGTCAGAGACAGACGGACTGAGACAGGCGGTCTGAGACGGACGGATTGAGACAGACGGTCTGAGACAGGCGGCCTGAGACAGACGGCCTGAGACAGACGGATTGAGACAGTCGGACTGAGACAGGCGGTCTGAGACAGGCGGTCTGGGACAGACGGTCTGAGGCAGACGGTCTGAGACAGACGGTCTGAGACAGACGGCCTGAGGCAGACGGTCTGAGACAGACGGTCTGAGACATGCGGTCTGAGACAGACGGACTGAGACAGACGGTCTGAGACAGACGGTCTGAGACAGACGGCCTGAGACAGACTATCTGAGACAGACGGTCTGAGACAGACGGCCTGAGGCAGACGGATTGAGACAGACGGTCTGAGACAGGCGGCCTGAGACAGACGGCCTGAGACAGACGGATTGAGACAGACGGACTGAGACAGGCGGACAGGGACAGGCGGTCTGAGACGGACGGTCTGAGACAGGCGGCCTGAGACAGACGGCCTGAGACAGACGGATTGAGACAGTCGGACTGAGACAGGCGGTCTGAGACAGGCGGTCTGGGACAGACGGTCTGAGGCAGACGGTCTGAGACAGACGGCCTGAGGCAGACGGTCAGAGACATGCGGTCTGAGACAGACGGACCGAGACAGACGGACTGAGACAGACGGTCTGAGACAGACGGACAGGGACAGACGGACTGAGACAGACGGACTGAGACTGATGGTCTGAGACAGACAGTCTGAGACAGACGGTCTGAGACAAACGGTCAGAGCCAGACGGTCTGAGACAGACGGTCTGAGACAGACGGTCTGAGACAGACGGTCTGAGACAGACGGTCAGAGACAGACGGACTGAGACAGGCGGTCTGAGACGGACGGATTGAGACAGACGGTCTGAGACAGGCGGCCTGAGACAGGCGGCCTGAGGCAGACGGCCTGAGACAGACGGATTGAGACAGTCGGACTGAGACAGGCGGTCTGAGACAGGCGGTCTGGGACAGACGGTCTGAGGCAGACGGTCTGAGACAGACGGCCTGAGGCAGACGGTCAGAGACATGCGGTCTGAGACAGACGGACAGGGACAGACGGACTGAGACAGACGGACTGAGACTGATGGTCTGAGACAGACGGTCTGAGACAGACGGTCTGAGACAGACGGTCTGAGACAGACGGTCTGAGACAGACGGTCTGAGACAGACGGTCAGAGACAGACGGACTGAGACAGGCGGTCTGAGACGGACGAATTGAGACAGTCGGACTGAGACAGGCGGTCTGAGACAGGCGGTCTGGGACAGACGGTCTGAGGCAGACGGTCTGAGACAGACGGTCTGAGACAGACGGCCTGAGGCAGACGGTCTGAGACACGCGGTCTGAGACAGACGGACTGAGACAGACGGACTGAGACAGACGGTCTGAGACAGACGGACAGGGACAGACGGACTGAGACAGACGGACTGAGACTGATGGTCTGAGACAGACGGTCTGAGACAGACGGTCTGAGACAGACGGTCTGAGACAGAAGGTCTGAGACAGACGGTCTGAGACAGACGGTCTGAGACAGACGGTCTGAGACAGACGGTCTGAGACAGACGGTCTGAGACAGACGGTCTGAGACAGACGGTCTGAGACAGACGGTCTGAGACAGACGGTCTGAGACAGACGGTCTGAGACAGGCGGTCTGAGACGGACGGATTGAGACAGACGGTCTGAGACAGGCGGCCTGAGACAGACGGCCTGAGACAGACGGATTGAGACAGACGGACTGAGACAGGCGGACAGGGACAGGCAAACAGACGCTGCCCGATAGCGGCAGGCGGATTGAGACGGACGGTCTGAGACAGACGGTCTGAGAGAGACGGCCTGAGACAGACGGTCAGAGATAGACGGTCTGAGACAGACGGCCTGACACAGACAGTCTGATACAGACGGTCCGAGACAGACGATCTGAGACAGGTGGTCTAAGACAGACGGACTGAGAGAGATGGACTGAGACTGCCGGACTGCGACAGACCGACTGAGACAGACGGTCTGAGACAGACGGATCGAGACAGACGGTCTGAGACAGACGGCCTGAGACAGACGGTCTGAAACAGACGGCCTGAGGCAGACGGTCTGAGACATGCGGTCTGAGACAGACGGTCTGAGACAGACGGTCTGAGACAGACGGTCAGAGACAGACGGACTGAGACAGACGGTCTGAGACAGACGGTCTGAGACAGACGGTCAGAGACAGACGGACTGAGACAGGCGGTCTGAGACGGACGGATTGAGACAGACGGTCTGAGACAGGCGGCCTGAGACAGACGGCCTGAGACAGACGGATTGAGACAGTCGGACTGAGACAGGCGGTCTCAGACAGGCGGTCTGGGACAGACGGTCTGAGGCAGACGGTCTGAGACAGACGGCCTGAGGCAGACGGTCAGAGACATGCGGTCTGAGACAGACGGACCGAGACAGACGGACTGAGACAGACGGTCTGAGACAGACGGACAGGGACAGACGGACTGAGACAGACGGACTGAGACTGATGGTCTGAGACAGACGGTCTGAGACAGACGGTCTGAGACAAACGGTGTGAGACAGACGGTCTGAGACAGACGGTCAGAGACAGACGGACTGAGACAGGCGGTCTGAGACGGACGGATTGAGACAGACGGTCTGAGACAGGCGGCCTGAGACAGACGGCCTGAGACAGACGGATTGAGACAGTCGGACTGAGACAGGCGGTCTGAGACAGGCGGTCTGGGACAGACGGTCTGAGGCAGACGGTCTGAGACAGACGGTCTGAGACAGACGGCCTGAGGCAGACGGTCTGAGACATGCGGTCTGAGACAGACGGACTGAGACAGACGGACTGAGACAGACGGTCTGAGACAGACGGACAGGGACAGACGGACTGAGACAGACGGACTGAGACTGATGGTCTGAGACAGACGGTCTGAGACAGACGGTCTGAGACAGACGGTCTGAGACAGACGGTCTGAGACAGACGGTCTGAGACAGACGGTCTGAGACAGACGGTCTGAGACAGACGGATTGAGACAGACGGACTGAGACAGGCGGACAGGGACAGGCGGTCTGAGACGGCCGGTCTGAGGCAGACGGTCTGAGACAGACGGCCTGAGGCAGACGGTCAGAGACATGCGGTCTGAGACAGACGGACCGAGACAGACGGACTGAGACAGACGGTCTGAGACAGACGGACAGGGACAGACGGACTGAGACAGACGGACTGAGACTGATGGTCTGAGACAGACGGTCTGAGACAGACGGTGTGAGACAAACGGTCAGAGCCAGACGGTCTGAGACAGACGGTCTGAGACAGACGGTCAGAGACAGACGGTCTGAGACAGACGGTCAGAGACAGACGGACTGAGACAGGCGGTCTGAGACGGACGGATTGAGACAGACGGTCTGAGACAGGCGGCCTGAGACAGACGGCCTGAGACAGACGGATTGAGACAGTCGGACTGAGACAGGCGGTCTGAGACAGGCGGTCTGGGACAGACGGTTTGAGGCAGACGGTCTGAGACAGACGGTCTGAGACAGACCGCCTGAGGCAGACGGTCTGAGACAGACGGTCTGAGACAGACGGCCGGAGGCAGACGGTCTGAGACATGCGGTCTGAGACAGACGGACTGAGACAGACGGTCTGAGACAGACGGTCTGAGACAGACGGCCTGAGACAGACTATCTGAGACAGACGGTCTGAGACAGACGGTCTGAGACAGGCGGTCTGAGACGGACGGATTGAGACAGACGGTCTGAGACAGGCGAACTGAGACAGACGGCCTGAGACAGACGGATTGAGACAGACGGACTGAGACAGGCGGACAGGGACAGGCAAATAGACGCTGCCCGATAGCGGCAGGCGGATTGAGATTGACGTTCTGAGACAGACGGTCTGAGAGAGACGGCCTGAGACAGACGGTCTGAGATAGACGGTCTGAGACAGACGGCCTGACACAGACAGTCTGATACAGACGGTCCGAGACAGACGATCTGAGACAGGTGGTCTAAGACAGACGGACTGAGAGAGACGGACTGAGACTGCCGGACTGCGACAGACCGACTGAGACAGACGGTCTGAGACAGACGGACTGAGACAGGCGGTCTGAGACGGTCGGTCTGAGACAGACGGACTGAGACAGACGGACTGAGACAGACGGTCTGAGACAGACGGACAGGGACAGACGGACTGAGACAGAGCGACTGAGACTGATGGTCTGAGACAGACGGTCTGAGACAGACGGTCTGAGACAGACGGTCCGAGACAGACGGTCTGAGACAGACGGTCTGAGACAGACGGTCAGAGACAGACGGTCTGAGACAGGCGGTCTGAGACGGACGGATTGAGACAGACGGTCTGAGACAGGCGGCCTGAGACAGACGGCCTGAGACAGACGGTCTGAGACAGACGGCCTCAGACTGACGGTCCCAGACAGACGGTCCGAGACAGACGGTCTAAGACAGACGGATTGAGACAGACGGACTGAGACAGACGGACTGAGACAGACGGTCTGAGACAGACGGCCTGAGACAGACTATCTGAGACAGACCGTCTGAGACCGGTGGTCTGAGACAGACCGTCTGAGACAGGTGGTCTGAGACAGATGGCCTGAGAGAGACGGCCTGAGACAGACGGTCTGAGACAGGCGGTCTGAGACAGACGGACTGAGACTGACGGTATTAGAAAGACGGTCTGAGACAGGCGGTCTAAGACAGACGGATTGAGACAGACGGACTGAGACAGACGGACTGAGACTGACGGACACGGACAGGCGCACAGACGCTGCCGGATAGCGGCAGGCGGATTGAGACGGACGGTCTGAGACAGACGGTCTGAAACGGACGATCTCAGACAGACGGTCTGAGACAGACGGTCTGAGACAGACGGTCTGAGGCAGACGGTCTGAGACAGACGGCCTGAGACAGACTATCTGAGACAGATCGTCTGAGACCGGTGGTCTGAGACAGACCGTCTGAGACAGGTGGTCTGAGACAGATGGTCTGAGACAGACGGTCTGAGACAGACGGATCGAGACAGATGGTCTGAGACAGGCGGTCTGAGACGGACGGATTGAGACAGACGGTCTGAGACAGGCGGCCTGAGACAGGCGGCCTGAGACAGACGGCCTGAGACAGACGGATTGAGACAGTCGGACTGAGACAGGCGGTCTGAGACAGGCGGTCTGGGACAGACGGTCTGAGGCAGACGGTCTGAGACAGACGGCCTGAGGCAGACGGTCAGAGACATGCGGTCTGAGACAGACGGACCGAGACAGACGGACTGAGACAGACGGTCTGAGACAGACGGACAGGGACAGACGGACTGAGACAGACGGACTGAGACTGATGGTCTGAGACAGACGGTCTGAGACAGACGGTCTGAGACAGACGGTCTGAGACAGACGGTCTGAGACAGACGGTCAGAGACAGACGGACTGAGACAGGCGGTCTGAGACGGACGGATTGAGACAGACGGTCTGAGACAGGCGGCCTGAGACAGACGGCCTGAGGCAGACGGCCTGAGACAGACGGATTGAGACAGTCGGACTGAGACAGGCGGTCTGAGACAGGCGGTCTGGGACAGACGGTCTGAGACAGACGGTCTGAGACAGACGGCCTGAGGCAGACGGTCTGAGACATGCGGTCTGAGTCAGACGGTCAGAGACATGCGGTCTGAGACAGACGGACCGAGACAGACGGACTGAGACAGACGGTCTGAGACAGACGGACAGGGACAGACGGACTGAGACAGACGGACTGAGACTGATGGTCTGAGACAGACGGTCTGAGACAGACGGTCTGAGACAAACGGTCAGAGACAGACGGTCTGAGACAGACGGTCTGAGACAGACGGTCTGAGACAGACGGTCTGAGACAGACGGTCAGAGACAGACGGTCTGAGACAGGCGGTCTGAGACGGACGGATTGAGACAGACGGTCTGAGACAGGCGGCCTGAGACAGACGGCCTGAGACAGACGGATTGAGACAGTCGGACTGAGACAGGCGGTCTGAGACAGGCGGTCTGGGACAGACGGTCTGAGGCAGACGGTCTGAGACAGACGGTCTGAGACAGACGGCCTGAGGCAGACGGTCTGAGACAGACGGTCTGAGACATGCGGTCTGAGACAGACGGACTGAGACAGACGGTCTGAGACAGACGGTCTGAGACAGACGGCCTGAGACAGACTATCTGAGACAGACGGTCTGAGACAGACGGCCTGAGGCAGACGGATTGAGACAGACGGTCTGAGACAGGCGGCCTGAGACAGACGGCCTGAGACAGACGGATTGAGACAGACGGACTGAGACAGGCGGACACGGACAGGCGGTCTGAGACGGACGGTCTGAGACAGGCGGCCTGAGACAGACGGCCTGAGACAGACGGATTGAGACAGTCGGACTGAGACAGGCGGTCTGAGACAGGCGGTCTGGGACAGACGGTCTGAGGCAGACGGTCTGAGACAGACGGCCTGAGGCAGACGGTCAGAGACATGCGGTCTGAGACAGACGGACCGAGACAGACGGACTGAGACAGACGGTCTGAGACAGACGGACAGGGACAGACGGACTGAGACAGACGGACTGAGACTGATGGTCTGAGACAGACAGTCTGAGACAGACGGTCTGAGACAAACGGTCAGAGCCAGACGGTCTGAGACAGACGGTCTGAGACAGACGGTCTGAGACAGACGGTCTGAGACAGACGGTCAGAGACAGACGGACTGAGACAGGCGGTCTGAGACGGACGGATTGAGACAGACGGTCTGAGACAGGCGGCCTGAGACAGGCGGCCTGAGGCAGACGGCCTGAGACAGACGGATTGAGACAGTCGGACTGAGACAGGCGGTCTGAGACAGGCGGTCTGGGACAGACGGTCTGAGGCAGACGGTCTGAGACAGACGGCCTGAGGCAGACGGTCAGAGACATGCGGTCTGAGACAGACGGACAGGGACAGACGGACTGAGACAGACGGACTGAGACTGATGGTCTGAGACAGACGGTCTGAGACAGACGGTCTGAGACAGACGGTCTGAGACAGACGGTCTGAGACAGACGGTCAGAGACAGACGGACTGAGACAGGCGGTCTGAGACGGACGAATTGAGACAGTCGGACTGAGACAGGCGGTCTGAGACAGGCGGTCTGGGACAGACGGTCTGAGGCAGACGGTCTGAGACAGACGGTCTGAGACAGACGGCCTGAGGCAGACGGTCTGAGACACGCGGTCTGAGACAGACGGACTGAGACAGACGGACTGAGACAGACGGTCTGAGACAGACGGACAGGGACAGACGGACTGAGACAGACGGACTGAGACTGATGGTCTGAGACAGACGGTCTGAGACAGACGGTCTGAGACAGACGGTCTGAGACAGAAGGTCTGAGACAGACGGTCTGGGACAGACGGTCTGAGACAGACGGTCTGAGACAGACGGTCTGAGACAGACGGTCTGAGACAGACGGTCTGAGACAGACGGTCTGAGACAGACGGTCTGAGACAGACGGTCTGAGACAGACGGTCTGAGACAGGCGGTCTGAGACGGACGGATTGAGACAGACGGTCTGAGACAGGCGGCCTGAGACAGACGGCCTGAGACAGACGGATTGAGACAGACGGACTGAGACAGGCGGACAGGGACAGGCAAACAGACGCTGCCCGATAGCGGCAGGCGGATTGAGACGGACGGTCTGAGACAGACGGTCTGAGAGAGACGGCCTGAGACAGACGGTCAGAGATAGACGGTCTGAGACAGACGGCCTGACACAGACAGTCTGATACAGACGGTCCGAGACAGACGATCTGAGACAGGTGGTCTAAGACAGACGGACTGAGAGAGATGGACTGAGACTGCCGGACTGCGACAGACCGACTGAGACAGACGGTCTGAGACAGATGGATCGAGACAGACGGTCTGAGACAGACGGCCTGAGACAGACGGTCTGAAACAGACGGCCTGAGGCAGACGGTCTGAGACATGCGGTCTGAGACAGACGGTCTGAGACAGACGGTCTGAGACAGACGGTCAGAGACAGACGGACTGAGACAGACGGTCTGAGACAGACGGTCTGAGACAGACGGTCAGAGACAGACGGACTGAGACAGGCGGTCTGAGACGGACGGATTGAGACAGACGGTCTGAGACAGGCGGCCTGAGACAGACGGCCTGAGACAGACGGATTGAGACAGTCGGACTGAGACAGGCGGTCTCAGACAGGCGGTCTGGGACAGACGGTCTGAGGCAGACGGTCTGAGACAGACGGCCTGAGGCAGACGGTCAGAGACATGCGGTCTGAGACAGACGGACCGAGACAGACGGACTGAGACAGACGGTCTGAGACAGACGGACAGGGACAGACGGACTGAGACAGACGGACTGAGACTGATGGTCTGAGACAGACGGTCTGAGACAGACGGTCTGAGACAAACGGTGTGAGACAGACGGTCTGAGACAGACGGTCAGAGACAGACGGACTGAGACAGGCGGTCTGAGACGGACGGATTGAGACAGACGGTCTGAGACAGGCGGCCTGAGACAGACGGCCTGAGACAGACGGATTGAGACAGTCGGACTGAGACAGGCGGTCTGAGACAGGCGGTCTGGGACAGACGGTCTGAGGCAGACGGTCTGAGACAGACGGTCTGAGACAGACGGCCTGAGGCAGACGGTCTGAGACATGCGGTCTGAGACAGACGGACTGAGACAGACGGACTGAGACAGACGGTCTGAGACAGACGGACAGGGACAGACGGACTGAGACAGACGGACTGAGACTGATGGTCTGAGACAGACGGTCTGAGACAGACGGTCTGAGACAGACGGTCTGAGACAGACGGTCTGAGACAGACGGTCTGAGACAGACGGTCTGAGACAGACGGTCTGAGACAGACGGATTGAGACAGACGGACTGAGACAGGCGGACAGGGACAGGCGGTCTGAGACGGCCGGTCTGAGGCAGACGGTCTGAGACAGACGGCCTGAGGCAGACGGTCAGAGACATGCGGTCTGAGACAGACGGACCGAGACAGACGGACTGAGACAGACGGTCTGAGACAGACGGACAGGGACAGACGGACTGAGACAGACGGACTGAGACTGATGGTCTGAGACAGACGGTCTGAGACAGACGGTGTGAGACAAACGGTCAGAGCCAGACGGTCTGAGACAGACGGTCTGAGACAGACGGTCAGAGACAGACGGTCTGAGACAGACGGTCAGAGACAGACGGACTGAGACAGGCGGTCTGAGACGGACGGATTGAGACAGACGGTCTGAGACAGGCGGCCTGAGACAGACGGCCTGAGACAGACGGATTGAGACAGTCGGACTGAGACAGGCGGTCTGAGACAGGCGGTCTGGGACAGACGGTTTGAGGCAGACGGTCTGAGACAGACGGTCTGAGACAGACCGCCTGAGGCAGACGGTCTGAGACAGACGGTCTGAGACAGACGGCCGGAGGCAGACGGTCTGAGACATGCGGTCTGAGACAGACGGACTGAGACAGACGGTCTGAGACAGACGGTCTGAGACAGACGGCCTGAGACAGACTATCTGAGACAGACGGTCTGAGACAGACGGTCTGAGACAGGCGGTCTGAGACGGACGGATTGAGACAGACGGTCTGAGACAGGCGAACTGAGACAGACGGCCTGAGACAGACGGATTGAGACAGACGGACTGAGACAGGCGGACAGGGACAGGCAAATAGACGCTGCCCGATAGCGGCAGGCGGATTGAGATTGACGTTCTGAGACAGACGGTCTGAGAGAGACGGCCTGAGACAGACGGTCTGAGATAGACGGTCTGAGACAGACGGCCTGACACAGACAGTCTGATACAGACGGTCCGAGACAGACGATCTGAGACAGGTGGTCTAAGACAGACGGACTGAGAGAGACGGACTGAGACTGCCGGACTGCGACAGACCGACTGAGACAGACGGTCTGAGACAGACGGACTGAGACAGGCGGTCTGAGACGGTCGGTCTGAGACAGACGGACTGAGACAGACGGACTGAGACAGACGGTCTGAGACAGACGGACAGGGACAGACGGACTGAGACAGAGCGACTGAGACTGATGGTCTGAGACAGACGGTCTGAGACAGACGGTCTGAGACAGACGGTCTGAGACAGACGGTCCGAGACAGACGGTCTGAGACAGACGGTCTGAGACAGACGGTCAGAGACAGACGGTCTGAGACAGGCGGTCTGAGACGGACGGATTGAGACAGACGGTCTGAGACAGGCGGCCTGAGACAGACGGCCTGAGACAGACGGTCTGAGACAGACGGCCTCAGACTGACGGTCCCAGACAGACGGTCCGAGACAGACGGTCTAAGACAGACGGATTGAGACAGACGGACTGAGACAGACGGACTGAGACAGACGGTCTGAGACAGACGGCCTGAGACAGACTATCTGAGACAGACCGTCTGAGACCGGTGGTCTGAGACAGACCGTCTGAGACAGGTGGTCTGAGACAGATGGCCTGAGAGAGACGGCCTGAGACAGACGGTCTGAGACAGGCGGTCTGAGACAGACGGACTGAGACTGACGGTATTAGAAAGACGGTCTGAGACAGGCGGTCTAAGACAGACGGATTGAGACAGACGGACTGAGACAGACGGACTGAGACTGACGGACACGGACAGGCGCACAGACGCTGCCGGATAGCGGCAGGCGGATTGAGACGGACGGTCTGAGACAGACGGTCTGAAACGGACGATCTCAGACAGACGGTCTGAGACAGACGGTCTGAGACAGACGGTCTGAGGCAGACGGTCTGAGACAGACGGCCTGAGACAGACTATCTGAGACAGACGGATTGAGACAGTCGGACTGAGACAGGCGGTCTGAGACAGGCGGTCTGGGACAGACGGTCTGAGGCAGACGGTCTGAGACAGACGGCCTGAGGCAGACGGTCTGAGACAGACGGTCTGAGACAGACGGTCTGAGACAGACGGTCTGAGACAGACGGCCTGAGGCAGACGGTCTGAGACATGCGGTCTGAGACAGGCGGCCTGAGACAGACGGCCTGAGACAGACGGCCTGAGACAGACGGATTGAGACAGACGGACTGAGACAGGCGGACTGGGACAGGCAAACAGACGCTGCCCGATAGCGGCAGGCGGATTGAGACGGACGGTCTGAGACAGACGGTCTGAGAGAGACGGCCTGAGACAGACGGTCTGAGATAGACGGTCTGAGACAGACGGCCTGACACAGACAGTCTGATACAGACGGTCCGAGACAGACGATCTGAGACAGGTGGTCTAAGACAGACGGACTGAGAGAGATGGACTGAGACTGCCGGACTGCGACAGACCGACTGAGACAGACGGTCTGAGACAGACGGATCGAGACAGACGGTCTGAGACAGACGGCCTGAGACAGACGGTCTGAGACAGACGGTCAGAGACAGACGGACTGAGACAGACGGTCTGAGACAGATGGTCTGAGACAGACGGTCAGAGACAGACGGACTGAGACAGGCGGTCTGAGACGGACGGATTGAGACAGACGGTCTGAGACAGGCGGCCTGAGACAGACGGCCTGAGACAGACGGATTGAGACAGTCGGACTGAGACAGGCGGTCTGAGACAGGCGGTCTGGGACAGACGGTCTGAGGCAGACGGTCTGAGACAGACGGCCTGAGGCAGACGGTCAGAGACATGCGGTCTGAGACAGACGGACCGAGACAGACGGACTGAGACAGACGGTCTGAGACAGACGGACAGGGACAGTCGGACTGAGACAGACGGACTGAGACTGATGGTCTGAGACAGACGGTCTGAGACAGACGGTCTGAGACAAACGGTCAGAGACAGACGGTCTGAGACAGACGGCCTGAGGCAGACGGTCTGAGACAGACGGTCTGAGACAGACGGCCTGAGGCAGACGGTCTGAGACATGCGGTCTGAGACAGACGGACTGAGACAGACGGTCTGAGACAAACGGTCAGAGACAGACGGTCTGAGACAGACGGTCAGAGACAGACGGACTGAGACAGGCGGTCTGAGACGGACGGATTGAGACAGACGGTCTGAGACAGGCGGCCTGAGACAGACGGTCTGAGACAGACGGTTAGAGACAGTCGGACTGAGACAGGCGGTCTGAGACGGACGGATTGAGACAGACGGTCTGAGACAGGCGGCCTCAGACAGACGGCCTGAGACAGACGGATTGAGATAGTCGGACTGAGACAGACGGTCTGAGACAGGCGGTCTGGGACAGACGGTCTGAGGCAGACGGTCTGAGACAGACGGTCTGAGACAGACCGCCTGAGGCAGACGGTCTGAGACAGACTATCTGAGACAGACGGTCTGAGACAGACGGTCTGAGACAGGCGGTCTGAGACGGACGGATTGAGACAGACGGTCTGAGACAGGCGGCCTGAGACAGACAGCCTGAGACAGACGGATTGAGACAGACGGACTGAGACAGGCGGACAGGGACAGGCGGTCTGAGACGGACGGTCTGAGACAGGCGGCCTGAGACAGACGGCCTGAGACAGACGGATTGAGACAGTCGGACTGAGACAGGCGGTCTGAGACAGGCGGTCTGGGACAGAAGGTCTGAGGCAGACGGTCTGAGACAGACGGCCTGAGGCAGACGGTCAGAGACATGCGGTCTGAGAGAGACGGACCGAGACAGACGGACTGAGACAGACGGTCTGAGACAGACGGACAGGGACAGACGGACTGAGACAGACGGACTGAGACTGATGGTCTGAGACAGACGGTCTGAGACAGACGGTCTGAGACAAACGGTCAGAGACAGACGGTCTGAGGCAGACGGTCTGAGACAGACGGCCTGAGACAGACTATCTGAGACAGATCGTCTGAGACCGGTGGTCTGAGACAGACCGTCTGAGACAGGTGGTCTGAGACAGATGGTCTGAGACAGACGGCCTGAGACAGACGGTCTGAGACAGACGGCCTGAGGCAGACGGTCTGAGACAGACGGTCTGAGACAGGCGGTCTGAGACGGACGGATTGAGACAGACGGTCTGAGACAGACGGACTGAGACAGGCGGTCTGAGACGGACGGATTGAGACAGACGGTCTGAGACAGGCGGCCTGAGACAGACGGCCTGAGACAGACGGATTGAGACAGTCGGACTGAGACAGACGGTCTGAGAAAGGCGGACTGGGACAGACGGTCTGAGGCAGACGGTCTGAGACAGACGGCCTGAGGCAGACGGTCAGAGACATGCGGTCTGAGACAGACGGACCGAGACAGACGGACTGAGACAGACGGTCTGAGACAGACGGACAGGGACAGACGAATCCAGACAGACGGACTGAGACTGATGGTCTGAGACAGGCGGCCTGAGACAGACGGCCTGAGGCAGACGGTCTGAGACAGACCGTCTGAGACAGACGGCCTGAGGCAGACGGTCTGAGACATGCGGTCTGAGACAGACGGACTGAGACAGACGGTCTGAGACAGACGGTCTGAGACAGGCGGCCTGAGACAGACTATCTGAGACAGACGGTCTGAGACAGACGGTCTGAGACAGACGGTCTGAGACAGACGGTCTGAGACAGACGGTCAGAGACAGACGGACTGAGACAGGCGGTCTGAGACGGACGGATTGAGACAGACGGTCTGAGACAGGCGGCCTGAGACAGACGGCCTGAGACAGACGGATTGAGACAGTCGGACTGAGACAGGCGGTCTGAGACAGGCGGTCTGGGACAGACGGTCTGAGGCAGACGGTCTGAGACAGACGGTCTGAGACAGACCGCCTGAGGCAGACGGTCTGAGACAGACGGTCTGAGACAGACGGCCTGAGGCAGACGGTCTGAGACATGCGGTCTGAGACAGACGGACTGAGACAGACGGTCTGAGACAGACGGTCTGAGACAGACGGTCTGAGACAGACGGTCTGAGACAGACGGTCAGAGACAGACGGACTGAGACAGGCGGTCTGAGACGGACGGATTGAGGCAGACGGTCTGAGACAGGCGGCCTGAGACAGACGGCCTGAGACAGACGGATTGAGACAGACGGACTGAGACAGGCGGACAGGGACAGGCAAACAGACGCTGCCCGATAGCGGCAGGCGGATTGAGACGGACGGTCTGAGACAGACGGTCTGAGAGAGACGGCCTGAGACAGACGGTCTGAGATAGACGGTCTGAGACAGACGGCCTGACACAGACAGTCTGATACAGACGGTCCGAGACAGACGATCTGAGACAGGTGGTCTAAGACAGACGGACTGAGAGAGACGGACTGAGACTGCTGGACTGCGACAGACCGACTGAGACAGACGGTCTGAGACAGACGGACTGAGACAGGCGGTCTGAGACGGTCGGTCTGAGACAGACGGACTGAGACAGACGGACTGAGACAGACGGTCTGAGACAGACGGACAGGGACAGACGGACTGAGACAGAGCGACTGAGACTGATGGTCTGAGACACACGGGCTGAGACAGACGGACTGACACAGGCGGTCTGAGACAGGCGGCCTGAGACAGACGGTCTGAGAGAGACGGCCTCAGACAGACGGATTGAGACAGACGGACTGAGACAGACGGACTGAGACAGACGGAATGAGACACACGTTCAGAGACAGACGGACTGAGACAGACGGCCTGACACAGACAGTCTGATACAGACGGTCCGAGACAGACGATCTGAGACAGGTGGTCTACGACAGACGGACTGAGAGAGACGGACTGAGACTGACGGACTGCGACAGACCGACTGAGACAGACGGACTGACACAGGCGGTCTGAGACAGGCGGTCTGAGACAGGCGGTCTGAGACAGGCGGTCTGAGACAGACGGCCTGAGGCAGACGGTCTGAGACATGCGGTCTGAGACAGACGGACTGAGACAGACGGACTGAGACAGACGGACTGAGACAGACGGCCTGACACAGACAGTCTGATACAGACGGTCCGAGACAGACGATCTGAGACAGGTGGTCTAAGACAGACGGACTGAGAGAGACGGACTGAGACTGCCGGACTGCGACAGACCGACTGAGACAGACGGTCTGAGACAGACGTACTGACACAGGCGGTCTGAGACAGACGGACAGGGACAGTCGGACTGAGACAGACGGACTGAGACTGATGGTCTGAGACAGACGGTCTGAGACAGACGGTCTGAGACAAACGGTCAGAGACAGACGGTCTGAGACAGACGGCCTGAGGCAGACGGTCTGAGACAGACGGTCTGAGACAGACGGCCTGAGGCAGACGGTCTGAGACATGCGGTCTGAGACAGACGGACTGAGACAGACGGTCTGAGACAAACGGTCAGAGACAGACGGTCTGAGACAGACGGTCAGAGACAGACGGACTGAGACAGGCGGTCTGAGACGGACGGATTGAGACAGACGGTCTGAGACAGGCGGCCTGAGACAGACGGTCTGAGACAGACGGTTAGAGACAGTCGGACTGAGACAGGCGGTCTGAGACGGACGGATTGAGACAGACGGTCTGAGACAGGCGGCCTCAGACAGACGGCCTGAGACAGACGGATTGAGATAGTCGGACTGAGACAGACGGTCTGAGACAGGCGGTCTGGGACAGACGGTCTGAGGCAGACGGTCTGAGACAGACGGTCTGAGACAGACCGCCTGAGGCAGACGGTCTGAGACAGACTATCTGAGACAGACGGTCTGAGACAGACGGTCTGAGACAGGCGGTCTGAGACGGACGGATTGAGACAGACGGTCTGAGACAGGCGGCCTGAGACAGACAGCCTGAGACAGACGGATTGAGACAGACGGACTGAGACAGGCGGACAGGGACAGGCGGTCTGAGACGGACGGTCTGAGACAGGCGGCCTGAGACAGACGGCCTGAGACAGACGGATTGAGACAGTCGGACTGAGACAGGCGGTCTGAGACAGGCGGTCTGGGACAGAAGGTCTGAGGCAGACGGTCTGAGACAGACGGCCTGAGGCAGACGGTCAGAGACATGCGGTCTGAGAGAGACGGACCGAGACAGACGGACTGAGACAGACGGTCTGAGACAGACGGACAGGGACAGACGGACTGAGACAGACGGACTGAGACTGATGGTCTGAGACAGACGGTCTGAGACAGACGGTCTGAGACAAACGGTCAGAGACAGACGGTCTGAGGCAGACGGTCTGAGACAGACGGCCTGAGACAGACTATCTGAGACAGATCGTCTGAGACCGGTGGTCTGAGACAGACCGTCTGAGACAGGTGGTCTGAGACAGATGGTCTGAGACAGACGGCCTGAGACAGACGGTCTGAGACAGACGGCCTGAGGCAGACGGTCTGAGACAGACGGTCGGAGACAGGCGGTCTGAGACGGACGGATTGAGACAGACGGTCTGAGACAGACGGACTGAGACAGGCGGTCTGAGACGGACGGATTGAGACAGACGGTCTGAGACAGGCGGCCTGAGACAGACGGCCTGAGACAGACGGATTGAGACAGTCGGACTGAGACAGACGGTCTGAGAAAGGCGGACTGGGACAGACGGTCTGAGGCAGACGGTCTGAGACAGACGGCCTGAGGCAGACGGTCAGAGACATGCGGTCTGAGACAGACGGACCGAGACAGACGGACTGAGACAGACGGTCTGAGACAGACGGACAGGGACAGACGGATCCAGACAGACGGACTGAGACTGATGGTCTGAGACAGGCGGTCTGAGACAGGCGGTCTGAGACAGGCGGTCTGAGACAGACGGCCTGAGGCAGACGGTCTGAGACATGCGGTCTGAGACAGACGGACTGAGACAGACGGACTGAGACAGACGGCCTGACACAGACAGTCTGATACAGACGGTCCGAGACAGACGATCTGAGACAGACGGACTGAGAGAGACGGACTGAGACTGCCGGACTGCGACAGACCGACTGAGACAGACGGTCTGAGACAGACGGTCTGAGACAGGCGGTCTGAGACAGGCGGTCTGAGACGGACGGATTGAGACAGACGGTCTGAGACAGGCGGCCTGAGACAGGCGGCCTGAGAAAGGCGGCCTGAGACAGGCGGCCTGAGACAGGCGGCCTGAGACAGGCGGCCTGAGACAGACGGTCTGAGACAGACGGTCTGAGACAGGCGGTCTGAGACAGGCGGTCTGAGACGGACGGATTGAGACAGACGGTCTGAGACAGGCGGCCTGAGACAGGCGGCCTGAGACAGGCGGCCTGAGACAGGCGGCCTGAGACAGGCGGCCTGAGACAGACGGACAGGGACAGACGGACTGAGACAGACGGACTGAGACAGACGGTCTGAGACAGACGGTCTGAGACAGACGGTCTGGGACAGACGGTCTGAGACAGACGGTCTGAGACAGACGGTCTGAGACAGACGGTCTGAGACAGGCGGTCTGAGACGGACGGATTGAGACAGACGGTCTGAGACAGGCGGCCTGAGACAGGCGGCCTGAGACAGGCGGCCTGAGACAGGCGGCCTGAGACAGGCGAACTGAGACAGCCGGCCTGAGACAGACGGCCTGAGACAGACGGATTGAGACAGACGGACTGAGACAGGCGGACAGGGACAGGCAAAGAGACGCTGCCCGATAGCGGCAGGCGGATTGAGACGGACGGTCTGAGACAGACGGCCTGAGACAGACGGCCTGAGACAGACGGACAGGGACAGACGGACTGAGACAGACGGACTGAGACAGACGGTCTGAGACAGACGGTCTGAGACAGACGGTCTGAGACAGACGGCCTGAGACAGACGGCCTGAGACAGACGGACAGGGACAGACGGACTGAGACAGACGGACTGAGACAGACGGTCTGAGACAGACGGTCTGAGACAGACGGTCTGAGACAGACGGACAGGGACAGACGGTCTGAGACAGACGGTCTGAGACAGACGGTCTGAGACAGACGGCCTGAGACAGACGGTCTGAGACAGACGGTCTGAGACAGACGGTCTGAGACAGACGGCCTGAGACAGACTATCTGAGACAGACCGTCTGAGACCGGTGGTCTGAGACAGACCGTCTGAGACAGGTGGTCTGAGACAGATGGTCTGAGACAGACGGTCTGAGACAGACGGTCTGAGACAGACGGTCTGAGACAGACGGTCTGAGACAGGCGGTCTGAGACGGACGGATTGAGACAGACGGTCTGAGACAGGCGGCCTGAGACAGGCGGCCTGAGACAGGCGGCCTGAGACAGGCGGCCTGAGACAGCCGGCCTGAGACAGACGGCCTGAGACAGACGGATTGAGACAGACGGACTGATACAGGCGGACAGGGACAGGCAAACAGACGCTGCCCGATAGCGGCAGGCGGATTGAGACGGACGGTCTGAGACAGACGGCCTGAGACAGACGGCCTGAGACAGACGGACAGGGACAGACGGTCTGAGACAGACGGACAGGGACAGACGGTCTGAGACAGACGGTCTGAGACAGACGGTCTGAGACAGACGGCCTGAGACAGACGGTCTGAGACAGACGGTCTGAGACAGACGGCCTGAGACAGACTATCTGAGACAGACCGTCTGAGACCGGTGGTCTGAGACAGACCGTCTGAGACAGGTGGTCTGAGACAGATGGTCTGAGACAGACGGTCTGAGACAGACGGATCGAGACAGACGGTCTGAGACAGACGGCCTGAGACAGACGGTCTGAGACAGACGGCCTGAGGCAGACGGTCTGAGACATGCGGTCTGAGACAGACGGACTGAGACAGACGGTCTGAGACAGACGGACAGGGACAGACGGACTGAGACAGACGGACTGAGACAGACGGATTGAGACAGTCGGACTGAGACAGGCGGTCTGAGACAGGCGGTCTGGGACAGACGGTCTGAGACAGACGGTCTGAGACAGACGGCCTGAGGCAGACGGTCTGAGACATGCGGTCTGAGACAGACGGACTGAGACAGACGGACTGAGACAGACGATCTGAGACAGACGGACAGGGACAGACGGTCCGAGACAGACGGTCCGAGACAGACGGTCGAAGACGGACGGTCCGAGACGGACGGTCTGAGACAGACGGACTGAGGCAGGCGAACGGAGACTGACGGTCTGAGACAGACGGATTGAGACAGACGGTATGGGACAGACGGCCTGAGACAGACAGTCTGATGCCGGCGGATTGAGACAGACGGCCTGAGACAGACGGTCTGAGAGAGACGGCCTCAGACAGACGGATTGAGATAGACGGTCTGAGACAGACGGCCTGACACAGACGGTCTGAGACAGACGGACTGAGACAGGCGGACTGGGACAGGCAAACAGACGCTGCCCGATAGCGGCAGGCGGATTGAGACGGACGGTCTGAGACAGACGGTCTGAGAGAGACGGCCTGAGACAGACGGTCTGAGATAGACGGTCTGAGACAGACGGCCTGACACAGACAGTCTGATACAGACGGTCCGAGACAGACGATCTGAGACAGGTGGTCTAAGACAGACGGACTGAGAGAGATGGACTGAGACTGCCGGACTGCGACAGACCGACTGAGACAGACGGTCTGAGACAGACGGATCGAGACAGACGGTCTGAGACAGACGGCCTGAGACAGACGGTCTGAGACAGACGGTCAGAGACAGACGGACTGAGACAGACGGTCTGAGACAGATGGTCTGAGACAGACGGTCAGAGACAGACGGACTGAGACAGGCGGTCTGAGACGGACGGATTGAGACAGACGGTCTGAGACAGGCGGCCTGAGACAGACGGCCTGAGACAGACGGATTGAGACAGTCGGACTGAGACAGGCGGTCTGAGACAGGCGGTCTGGGACAGACGGTCTGAGGCAGACGGTCTGAGACAGACGGCCTGAGGCAGACGGTCAGAGACATGCGGTCTGAGACAGACGGACCGAGACAGACGGACTGAGACAGACGGTCTGAGACAGACGGACAGGGACAGTCGGACTGAGACAGACGGACTGAGACTGATGGTCTGAGACAGACGGTCTGAGACAGACGGTCTGAGACAAACGGTCAGAGACAGACGGTCTGAGACAGACGGCCTGAGGCAGACGGTCTGAGACAGACGGTCTGAGACAGACGGCCTGAGGCAGACGGTCTGAGACATGCGGTCTGAGACAGACGGACTGAGACAGACGGTCTGAGACAAACGGTCAGAGACAGACGGTCTGAGACAGACGGTCAGAGACAGACGGACTGAGACAGGCGGTCTGAGACGGACGGATTGAGACAGACGGTCTGAGACAGGCGGCCTGAGACAGACGGTCTGAGACAGACGGTTAGAGACAGTCGGACTGAGACAGGCGGTCTGAGACGGACGGATTGAGACAGACGGTCTGAGACAGGCGGCCTCAGACAGACGGCCTGAGACAGACGGATTGAGATAGTCGGACTGAGACAGACGGTCTGAGACAGGCGGTCTGGGACAGACGGTCTGAGGCAGACGGTCTGAGACAGACGGTCTGAGACAGACCGCCTGAGGCAGACGGTCTGAGACAGACTATCTGAGACAGACGGTCTGAGACAGACGGTCTGAGACAGGCGGTCTGAGACGGACGGATTGAGACAGACGGTCTGAGACAGGCGGCCTGAGACAGACAGCCTGAGACAGACGGATTGAGACAGACGGACTGAGACAGGCGGACAGGGACAGGCGGTCTGAGACGGACGGTCTGAGACAGGCGGCCTGAGACAGACGGCCTGAGACAGACGGATTGAGACAGTCGGACTGAGACAGGCGGTCTGAGACAGGCGGTCTGGGACAGAAGGTCTGAGGCAGACGGTCTGAGACAGACGGCCTGAGGCAGACGGTCAGAGACATGCGGTCTGAGAGAGACGGACCGAGACAGACGGACTGAGACAGACGGTCTGAGACAGACGGACAGGGACAGACGGACTGAGACAGACGGACTGAGACTGATGGTCTGAGACAGACGGTCTGAGACAGACGGTCTGAGACAAACGGTCAGAGACAGACGGTCTGAGGCAGACGGTCTGAGACAGACGGCCTGAGACAGACTATCTGAGACAGATCGTCTGAGACCGGTGGTCTGAGACAGACCGTCTGAGACAGGTGGTCTGAGACAGATGGTCTGAGACAGACGGCCTGAGACAGACGGTCTGAGACAGACGGCCTGAGGCAGACGGTCTGAGACAGACGGTCTGAGACAGGCGGTCTGAGACGGACGGATTGAGACAGACGGTCTGAGACAGACGGACTGAGACAGGCGGTCTGAGACGGACGGATTGAGACAGACGGTCTGAGACAGGCGGCCTGAGACAGACGGCCTGAGACAGACGGATTGAGACAGTCGGACTGAGACAGACGGTCTGAGAAAGGCGGACTGGGACAGACGGTCTGAGGCAGACGGTCTGAGACAGACGGCCTGAGGCAGACGGTCAGAGACATGCGGTCTGAGACAGACGGACCGAGACAGACGGACTGAGACAGACGGTCTGAGACAGACGGACAGGGACAGACGAATCCAGACAGACGGACTGAGACTGATGGTCTGAGACAGGCGGCCTGAGACAGACGGCCTGAGGCAGACGGTCTGAGACAGACCGTCTGAGACAGACGGCCTGAGGCAGACGGTCTGAGACATGCGGTCTGAGACAGACGGACTGAGACAGACGGTCTGAGACAGACGGTCTGAGACAGGCGGCCTGAGACAGACTATCTGAGACAGACGGTCTGAGACAGACGGTCTGAGACAGACGGTCTGAGACAGACGGTCTGAGACAGACGGTCAGAGACAGACGGACTGAGACAGGCGGTCTGAGACGGACGGATTGAGACAGACGGTCTGAGACAGGCGGCCTGAGACAGACGGCCTGAGACAGACGGATTGAGACAGTCGGACTGAGACAGGCGGTCTGAGACAGGCGGTCTGGGACAGACGGTCTGAGGCAGACGGTCTGAGACAGACGGTCTGAGACAGACCGCCTGAGGCAGACGGTCTGAGACAGACGGTCTGAGACAGACGGCCTGAGGCAGACGGTCTGAGACATGCGGTCTGAGACAGACGGACTGAGACAGACGGTCTGAGACAGACGGTCTGAGACAGACGGTCTGAGACAGACGGTCTGAGACAGACGGTCAGAGACAGACGGACTGAGACAGGCGGTCTGAGACGGACGGATTGAGGCAGACGGTCTGAGACAGGCGGCCTGAGACAGACGGCCTGAGACAGACGGATTGAGACAGACGGACTGAGACAGGCGGACAGGGACAGGCAAACAGACGCTGCCCGATAGCGGCAGGCGGATTGAGACGGACGGTCTGAGACAGACGGTCTGAGAGAGACGGCCTGAGACAGACGGTCTGAGATAGACGGTCTGAGACAGACGGCCTGACACAGACAGTCTGATACAGACGGTCCGAGACAGACGATCTGAGACAGGTGGTCTAAGACAGACGGACTGAGAGAGACGGACTGAGACTGCTGGACTGCGACAGACCGACTGAGACAGACGGTCTGAGACAGACGGACTGAGACAGGCGGTCTGAGACGGTCGGTCTGAGACAGACGGACTGAGACAGACGGACTGAGACAGACGGTCTGAGACAGACGGACAGGGACAGACGGACTGAGACAGAGCGACTGAGACTGATGGTCTGAGACACACGGGCTGAGACAGACGGACTGACACAGGCGGTCTGAGACAGGCGGCCTGAGACAGACGGTCTGAGAGAGACGGCCTCAGACAGACGGATTGAGACAGACGGACTGAGACAGACGGACTGAGACAGACGGAATGAGACACACGTTCAGAGACAGACGGACTGAGACAGACGGCCTGACACAGACAGTCTGATACAGACGGTCCGAGACAGACGATCTGAGACAGGTGGTCTACGACAGACGGACTGAGAGAGACGGACTGAGACTGACGGACTGCGACAGACCGACTGAGACAGACGGACTGACACAGGCGGTCTGAGACAGGCGGTCTGAGACAGGCGGTCTGAGACAGGCGGTCTGAGACAGACGGCCTGAGGCAGACGGTCTGAGACATGCGGTCTGAGACAGACGGACTGAGACAGACGGACTGAGACAGACGGACTGAGACAGACGGCCTGACACAGACAGTCTGATACAGACGGTCCGAGACAGACGATCTGAGACAGGTGGTCTAAGACAGACGGACTGAGAGAGACGGACTGAGACTGCCGGACTGCGACAGACCGACTGAGACAGACGGTCTGAGACAGACGTACTGACACAGGCGGTCTGAGACAGACGGACAGGGACAGTCGGACTGAGACAGACGGACTGAGACTGATGGTCTGAGACAGACGGTCTGAGACAGACGGTCTGAGACAAACGGTCAGAGACAGACGGTCTGAGACAGACGGCCTGAGGCAGACGGTCTGAGACAGACGGTCTGAGACAGACGGCCTGAGGCAGACGGTCTGAGACATGCGGTCTGAGACAGACGGACTGAGACAGACGGTCTGAGACAAACGGTCAGAGACAGACGGTCTGAGACAGACGGTCAGAGACAGACGGACTGAGACAGGCGGTCTGAGACGGACGGATTGAGACAGACGGTCTGAGACAGGCGGCCTGAGACAGACGGTCTGAGACAGACGGTTAGAGACAGTCGGACTGAGACAGGCGGTCTGAGACGGACGGATTGAGACAGACGGTCTGAGACAGGCGGCCTCAGACAGACGGCCTGAGACAGACGGATTGAGATAGTCGGACTGAGACAGACGGTCTGAGACAGGCGGTCTGGGACAGACGGTCTGAGGCAGACGGTCTGAGACAGACGGTCTGAGACAGACCGCCTGAGGCAGACGGTCTGAGACAGACTATCTGAGACAGACGGTCTGAGACAGACGGTCTGAGACAGGCGGTCTGAGACGGACGGATTGAGACAGACGGTCTGAGACAGGCGGCCTGAGACAGACAGCCTGAGACAGACGGATTGAGACAGACGGACTGAGACAGGCGGACAGGGACAGGCGGTCTGAGACGGACGGTCTGAGACAGGCGGCCTGAGACAGACGGCCTGAGACAGACGGATTGAGACAGTCGGACTGAGACAGGCGGTCTGAGACAGGCGGTCTGGGACAGAAGGTCTGAGGCAGACGGTCTGAGACAGACGGCCTGAGGCAGACGGTCAGAGACATGCGGTCTGAGAGAGACGGACCGAGACAGACGGACTGAGACAGACGGTCTGAGACAGACGGACAGGGACAGACGGACTGAGACAGACGGACTGAGACTGATGGTCTGAGACAGACGGTCTGAGACAGACGGTCTGAGACAAACGGTCAGAGACAGACGGTCTGAGGCAGACGGTCTGAGACAGACGGCCTGAGACAGACTATCTGAGACAGATCGTCTGAGACCGGTGGTCTGAGACAGACCGTCTGAGACAGGTGGTCTGAGACAGATGGTCTGAGACAGACGGCCTGAGACAGACGGTCTGAGACAGACGGCCTGAGGCAGACGGTCTGAGACAGACGGTCGGAGACAGGCGGTCTGAGACGGACGGATTGAGACAGACGGTCTGAGACAGACGGACTGAGACAGGCGGTCTGAGACGGACGGATTGAGACAGACGGTCTGAGACAGGCGGCCTGAGACAGACGGCCTGAGACAGACGGATTGAGACAGTCGGACTGAGACAGACGGTCTGAGAAAGGCGGACTGGGACAGACGGTCTGAGGCAGACGGTCTGAGACAGACGGCCTGAGGCAGACGGTCAGAGACATGCGGTCTGAGACAGACGGACCGAGACAGACGGACTGAGACAGACGGTCTGAGACAGACGGACAGGGACAGACGGATCCAGACAGACGGACTGAGACTGATGGTCTGAGACAGGCGGTCTGAGACAGGCGGTCTGAGACAGGCGGTCTGAGACAGACGGCCTGAGGCAGACGGTCTGAGACATGCGGTCTGAGACAGACGGACTGAGACAGACGGACTGAGACAGACGGCCTGACACAGACAGTCTGATACAGACGGTCCGAGACAGACGATCTGAGACAGACGGACTGAGAGAGACGGACTGAGACTGCCGGACTGCGACAGACCGACTGAGACAGACGGTCTGAGACAGACGGTCTGAGACAGGCGGTCTGAGACAGGCGGTCTGAGACGGACGGATTGAGACAGACGGTCTGAGACAGGCGGCCTGAGACAGGCGGCCTGAGAAAGGCGGCCTGAGACAGGCGGCCTGAGACAGGCGGCCTGAGACAGGCGGCCTGAGACAGACGGTCTGAGACAGACGGTCTGAGACAGGCGGTCTGAGACAGGCGGTCTGAGACGGACGGATTGAGACAGACGGTCTGAGACAGGCGGCCTGAGACAGGCGGCCTGAGACAGGCGGCCTGAGACAGGCGGCCTGAGACAGGCGGCCTGAGACAGACGGACAGGGACAGACGGACTGAGACAGACGGACTGAGACAGACGGTCTGAGACAGACGGTCTGAGACAGACGGTCTGGGACAGACGGTCTGAGACAGACGGTCTGAGACAGACGGTCTGAGACAGACGGTCTGAGACAGGCGGTCTGAGACGGACGGATTGAGACAGACGGTCTGAGACAGGCGGCCTGAGACAGGCGGCCTGAGACAGGCGGCCTGAGACAGGCGGCCTGAGACAGGCGAACTGAGACAGCCGGCCTGAGACAGACGGCCTGAGACAGACGGATTGAGACAGACGGACTGAGACAGGCGGACAGGGACAGGCAAAGAGACGCTGCCCGATAGCGGCAGGCGGATTGAGACGGACGGTCTGAGACAGACGGCCTGAGACAGACGGCCTGAGACAGACGGACAGGGACAGACGGACTGAGACAGACGGACTGAGACAGACGGTCTGAGACAGACGGTCTGAGACAGACGGTCTGAGACAGACGGCCTGAGACAGACGGCCTGAGACAGACGGACAGGGACAGACGGACTGAGACAGACGGACTGAGACAGACGGTCTGAGACAGACGGTCTGAGACAGACGGTCTGAGACAGACGGACAGGGACAGACGGTCTGAGACAGACGGTCTGAGACAGACGGTCTGAGACAGACGGCCTGAGACAGACGGTCTGAGACAGACGGTCTGAGACAGACGGTCTGAGACAGACGGCCTGAGACAGACTATCTGAGACAGACCGTCTGAGACCGGTGGTCTGAGACAGACCGTCTGAGACAGGTGGTCTGAGACAGATGGTCTGAGACAGACGGTCTGAGACAGACGGTCTGAGACAGACGGTCTGAGACAGACGGTCTGAGACAGGCGGTCTGAGACGGACGGATTGAGACAGACGGTCTGAGACAGGCGGCCTGAGACAGGCGGCCTGAGACAGGCGGCCTGAGACAGGCGGCCTGAGACAGCCGGCCTGAGACAGACGGCCTGAGACAGACGGATTGAGACAGACGGACTGATACAGGCGGACAGGGACAGGCAAACAGACGCTGCCCGATAGCGGCAGGCGGATTGAGACGGACGGTCTGAGACAGACGGCCTGAGACAGACGGCCTGAGACAGACGGACAGGGACAGACGGTCTGAGACAGACGGACAGGGACAGACGGTCTGAGACAGACGGTCTGAGACAGACGGTCTGAGACAGACGGCCTGAGACAGACGGTCTGAGACAGACGGTCTGAGACAGACGGCCTGAGACAGACTATCTGAGACAGACCGTCTGAGACCGGTGGTCTGAGACAGACCGTCTGAGACAGGTGGTCTGAGACAGATGGTCTGAGACAGACGGTCTGAGACAGACGGATCGAGACAGACGGTCTGAGACAGACGGCCTGAGACAGACGGTCTGAGACAGACGGCCTGAGGCAGACGGTCTGAGACATGCGGTCTGAGACAGACGGACTGAGACAGACGGTCTGAGACAGACGGACAGGGACAGACGGACTGAGACAGACGGACTGAGACAGACGGATTGAGACAGTCGGACTGAGACAGGCGGTCTGAGACAGGCGGTCTGGGACAGACGGTCTGAGACAGACGGTCTGAGACAGACGGCCTGAGGCAGACGGTCTGAGACATGCGGTCTGAGACAGACGGACTGAGACAGACGGACTGAGACAGACGATCTGAGACAGACGGACAGGGACAGACGGTCCGAGACAGACGGTCCGAGACAGACGGTCGAAGACGGACGGTCCGAGACGGACGGTCTGAGACAGACGGACTGAGGCAGGCGAACGGAGACTGACGGTCTGAGACAGACGGATTGAGACAGACGGTATGGGACAGACGGCCTGAGACAGACAGTCTGATGCCGGCGGATTGAGACAGACGGCCTGAGACAGACGGTCTGAGAGAGACGGCCTCAGACAGACGGATTGAGATAGACGGACTGAGACAGACGGACTGAGACAGACGGAATGAGACACACGTTCAGAGACAGACGGACTGACACAGGCGGTCTGAGACAGGCGGTCTGAGACAGGCGGTCTGAGACAGACGGACTGAGACAGACGGCCTGACACAGACAGTCTGATACAGACGGTCCGAGACAGACGATCTGAGACAGGTGGTCTACGACAGACGGACTGAGAGAGACGGACTGAGACTGACGGACTGCGACAGACCGACTGAGACAGACGGTCTGAGACAGACGGTCTGAGACATGCGGTCTGAGACAGGCGGCCTGAGACAGGCGGCCTGAGACAGCCGGCCTGAGACAGACGGCCTGAGACAGACGGATTGAGACAGACGGACTGAGACAGGCGGACAGGGACAGGCAAAGAGACGCTGCCCGATAGCGACAGGCGGATTGAGACGGACGGTCTGAGACAGACGGCCTGAGACAGACGGCCTGAGACAGACGGACAGGGACAGACGGACTGAGACAGACGGACTGAGACAGACGGTCTGAGACAGACGGTCTGAGACAGACGGTCTGAGACAGACGGCCTGAGACAGACGGCCTGAGACAGACGGACAGGGACAGACGGACTGAGACAGACGGACTGAGGCAGACGGTCTGAGACAGACGGTCTGAGACAGACGGTCTGAGACAGACGGACAGGGACAGACGGTCTGAGACAGACGGTCTGAGACAGACGGTCTGAGACAGACGGCCTGAGACAGACGGTCTGAGACAGACGGTCTGAGACAGACGGTCTGAGACAGACGGCCTGAGACAGACTATCTGAGACAGACCGTCTGAGACCGGTGGTCTGAGACAGACCGTCTGAGACAGGTGGTCTGAGACAGATGGTCTGAGACAGACGGTCTGAGACAGACGGTCTGAGACAGACGGTCTGAGACAGACGGTCTGAGACAGGCGGTCTGAGACGGACGGATTGAGACAGACGGTCTGAGACAGGCGGCCTGAGACAGGCGGCCTGAGACAGGCGGCCTGAGACAGGCGGCCTGAGACAGCCGGCCTGAGACAGACGGCCTGAGACAGACGGATTGAGACAGACGGACTGATACAGGCGGACAGGGACAGGCAAACAGACGCTGCCCGATAGCGGCAGGCGGATTGAGACGGACGGTCTGAGACAGACGGTCTGAGACAGACGGCCTGAGACAGACTATCTGAGACAGACCGTCTGAGACCGGTGGTCTGAGACAGACCGTCTGAGACAGGTGGTCTGAGACAGATGGTCTGAGACAGACGGTCTGAGACAGACGGTCTGAGACAGACGGACAGGGACAGACGGACTGAGACAGACGGACTGAGACAGTCGGATTGAGACAGTCGGACTGAGACAGGCGGTCTGAGACAGGCGGTCTGGGACAGACGGTCTGAGACAGACGGTCTGAGACAGACGGCCTGAGGCAGACGGTCTGAGACATGCGGTCTGAGACAGACGGACTGAGACAGACGGACTGAGACAGACGATCTGAGACAGACGGACAGGGACAGACGGTCCGAGACAGACGGTCCGAGACAGACGGTCGAAGACGGACGGTCCGAGACGGACGGTCTGAGACAGACGGACTGAGGCAGGCGAACGGAGACTGACGGTCTGAGACAGACGGATTGAGACAGACGGTATGGGACAGACGGCCAGAGACAGACAGTCTGATGCCGGCGGATTGAGACAGACGGCCTGAGACAGACGGTCTGAGAGAGACGGCCTCAGACAGACGGATTGAGATAGACGGACTGAGACAGACGGACTGAGACAGACGGAATGAGACACACGTTCAGAGACAGACGGACTGACACAGGCGGTCTGAGACAGGCGGTCTGAGACAGGCGGTCTGAGACAGACGGACTGAGACAGACGGCCTGACACAGACAGTCTGATACAGACGGTCCGAGACAGACGATCTGAGACAGGTGGTCTACGACAGACGGACTGAGAGAGACGGACTGAGACTGACGGACTGCGACAGACCGACTGAGACAGACGGTCTGAGACAGACGGTCTGAGACATGCGGTCTGAGACAGGCGGCCTGAGACAGGCGGCCTGAGACAGCCGGCCTGAGACAGACGGCCTGAGACAGACGGATTGAGACAGACGGACTGAGACAGGCGGACAGGGACAGGCAAAGAGACGCTGCCCGATAGCGGCAGGCGGATTGAGACGGACGGTCTGAGACAGACGGCCTGAGACAGACGGCCTGAGACAGACGGACAGGGACAGACGGACTGAGACAGACGGACTGAGACAGACGGTCTGAGACAGACGGTCTGAGACAGACGGCCTGAGACAGACGGACAGGGACAGACGGACTGAGACAGACGGACTGAGACAGACGGTCTGAGACAGACGGTCTGAGACAGACGGTCTGAGACAGACGGACAGGGACAGACGGTCTGAGACAGACGGTCTGAGACAGACGGTCTGAGACAGACGGCCTGAGACAGACGGTCTGAGACAGACGGTCTGAGACAGGCGGTCTGAGACGGACGGATTGAGACAGACGGTCTGAGACAGGCGGCCTGAGACAGGCGGCCTGAGACAGGCGGCCTGAGACAGGCGGCCTGAGACAGGCGGCCTGAGACAGCCGGCCTGAGACAGACGGCCTGAGACAGACGGATTGAGACAGACGGACTGATACAGGCGGACAGGGACAGGCAAACAGACGCTGCCCGATAGCGGCAGGCGGATTGAGACGGACGGTCTGAGACAGACGGCCTGAGACAGACGGCCTGAGACAGACGGACAGGGACAGACGGTCTGAGACAGACGGACAGGGACAGACGGTCTGAGACAGACGGTCTGAGACAGACGGTCTGAGACAGACGGCCTGAGACAGACGGATCGAGACAGACGGTCTGAGACAGACGGCCTGAGACAGACGGTCTGAGACAGACGGCCTGAGGCAGACGGTCTGAGACATGCGGTCTGAGACAGACGGACTGAGACAGACGGTCTGAGACAGACGGACAGGGACAGACGGACTGAGACAGGCGGCCTGAGACAGGCGGCCTGAGACAGCCGGCCTGAGACAGACGGCCTGAGACAGACGGACTGAGACTGATGGTCTGAGACAGACGGTCTGAGACAGACGGTCTGAGAGAGACGGTCTGAGAGAGACGGTCTGAGACAGACGGTCTGAGACAGACGTTCTGAGACAGACGGTCTGAGACAGACGGCCTGAGACAGACGGCCTGAGACAGACGGATTGAGACAGTCGGACTGAGACAGGCGGTCTGAGACAGGCGGTCTGGGACAGACGGTCTGAGACAGACGGTCTGAGACAGACGGTCTGAGACAGACGGTCTGAGACAGACGGCCTGAGGCAGACGGTCTGAGACATGCGGTCTGAGACAGACGGACTGAGACAGACGGACTGAGACAGACGATCTGAGACAGACGGACAGGGACAGACGGTCTGAGACAGACGGTCTGAGACAGACGGTCAGAGACAGACGGTCTGAGACGGACGGTCTGAGACAGACGGTTTGAGACAGACGGTCTGAGACAGACGGTCTGAGACAGACGGTCTGAGACAGACGGTCCGAGACAGACGGTCCGAGACAGACGGTCGAAGACGGACGTTCCGAGACGGACGGACTGAGGCAGGCGAACGGAGACTGACGGTCTGAGACAGACGGATTGAGACAGACGGTATGGGACAGACGGCCTGAGACAGACAGTCTGATGCCGACGGATTGAGACAGACGGCCTGAGACAGACGGTCTGAGAGAGACGGCCTCAGACAGACGGATTGAGATAGACGGACTGAGACAGACGGACTGAGACAGACGGAATGAGACACACGTTCAGAGACAGACGGACTGACACAGGCGGTCTGAGACAGGCGGTCTGAGACAGGCGGTCTGAGACAGACGGACCGAGACAGACGGCCTGACACAGACAGTCTGATACAGACGGTCCGAGACAGACGATCTGAGACAGGTGGTCTACGACAGACGGACTGAGAGAGACGGACTGAGACTGACGGACTGCGACAGACCGACTGAGACAGACGGTCTGAGACAGACGGTCTGAGACATGCGGTCTGAGACAGACGGACTGAGACAGACGGTCTGAGACATACGGTCTGAGATAGACGGACAGGGACAGACGGACTGAGACAGACGGACTGAGACTGATGGTCTGAGACAGACGGAATGAGACACACGTTCAGAGACAGACGGTCTGGGACAGACGGTCTGAGACAGACGGTCGGAGACAGACGGTCTGAGACAGACGGACCGAGACAGACGGCCTGACACAGACAGTCTGATACAGACGGTCCGAGACAGACGATCTGAGACAGGTGGTCTACGACAGACGGACTGAGAGAGACGGACTGAGACTGACGGACTGCGACAGACCGACTGAGACAGACGGTCTGAGACAGACGGTCTGAGACATGCGGTCTGAGACAGACGGACTAAGACAGACGGACTGAGACAGACGGTCGGAGACAGACGGTCTGAGACAGACGGTCTGAGACAGACGGTCTGAGACAGACGGTCTGAGACAGACGGTCTGAGACAGACGGTCTGAGACAGACGGTCTGAGACAGACGGTCTGAGACAGACGGTCTGAGACAGACGGACAGGGACAGACGGTCTGAGACAGACGGTCTGAGACAGACGGTCTGAGACAGACGGCCTGAGACAGACGGTCTGAGACAGACGGTCTGAGACAGACGGCCTGAGACAGACTATCTGAGACAGACCGTCTGAGACCGGTGGTCTGAGACAGACCGTCTGAGACAGGTGGTCTGAGACAGACGGCCTGAGACAGACGGTCTGAGACAGACGGCCTGAGGCAGACGGTCTGAGACATGCGGTCTGAGACAGACGGACTGAGACAGACGGTCTGAGACAGACGGACAGGGACAGACGGACTGAGACAGACGGACTGAGACTGATGGTCTGAGACAGACGGTCTGAGACAGACGGTCTGAGACAGACGGTCTGAGACAGACGGTCTGAGACAGACGGTCTGAGACAGACGGTCTGAGACAGACGGACCGAGACAGACGGCCTGACACAGACAGTCTGATACAGACGGTCCGAGACAGACGATCTGAGACAGGTGGTCTACGACAGACGGACTGAGAGAGACGGACTGAGACTGACGGACTGCGACAGACCGACTGAGACAGACGGTCTGAGACAGACGGTCTGAGACATGCGGTCTGAGACAGACGGACTAAGACAGACGGACTGAGACAGACGGTCGGAGACAGACGGTCTGAGACAGACGGTCTGAGACAGACGGTCTGAGACAGACGGTCTGAGACAGACGGTCTGAGACAGACGGTCTGAGACAGACGGTCTGAGACAGACGGACAGGGACAGACGGTCTGAGACAGACGGTCTGAGACAGACGGTCTGAGACAGACGGCCTGAGACAGACGGTCTGAGACAGACGGTCTGAGACAGACGGCCTGAGACAGACTATCTGAGACAGACCGTCTGAGACCGGTGGTCTGAGACAGACCGTCTGAGACAGGTGGTCTGAGACAGACGGCCTGAGACAGACGGTCTGAGACAGACGGCCTGAGGCAGACGGTCTGAGACATGCGGTCTGAGACAGACGGACTGAGACAGACGGTCTGAGACAGACGGACAGGGACAGACGGACTGAGACAGACGGACTGAGACTGATGGTCTGAGACAGACGGTCTGAGACAGACGGTCTGAGACAGACGGTCTGAGACAGACGGTCTGAGACAGACGGTCTGAGACAGACGGTCTGAGACAGACGGTCTGAGACAGACGGTCTGAGACAGACGGTCTGAGACAGACGGTCTGAGACAGACGGTCTGAGACAGACGGCCTGAGACAGACGGCCTGAGACATACGGATTGAGACAGATCGGACTGAGACAGGCGGTCTGAGACAGGCGGTCTGGGACAGACGGTCTGAGACAGACGGTCTGAGACAGACGGCCTGAGGCAGACGGTCTGAGACATGCGGTCTGAGACAGACGGACTGAGACAGACGGACTGAGACAGACGATCTGAGACAGACGGACAGGGACAGACGGTCTGAGACAGACGGTCTGAGACAGACGGTCAGAGACAGACGGTCTGAGACAGACGGTCTGAGACAGACGGTCTGAGACAGACGGTCTGAGACAGACGGTCTGATACAGACGGTCTGAGACAGACGGTCTGAGACAGGCGGTCTGAGACAGGCGGTCTGGGACAGACGGTCTGAGACAGACGGTCTGAGACAGACGGCCTGAGGCAGACGGTCTGAGACATGCGGTCTGAGACAGACGGACTGAGACAGACGGACTGAGACAGACGATCTGAGACAGACGGACAGGGACAGACGGTCTGAGACAGACGGTCTGAGACAGACGGTCAGAGACAGACGGTCTGAGACAGACGGTCTGAGACAGACGGTCTGAGACAGACGGTCTGAGACAGACGGTGTGAGACAGACGGTCTGAGACAGACGGTCTGAGACAGACGGTCTGAGACAGGCGGTCTGAGACGGACGGATTGAGACAGACGGTCTGAGACAGGCGGCCTGAGACAGACGGCTTGAGACAGACGGATTGAGACAGACGGACTGAGACAGGCGGACTGAGACAGACGGTCTGAGACAGACGGTCTGAGACAGACGGTCTGAGACAGACGGTCTGAGACAGGCGGTCTGAGACGGACGGATTGAGACAGACGGTCTGAGACAGGCGGCCTGAGTCAGACGGCCTGAGACAGACGGATTGAGACAGACAGACTGAGACTGACGGACTGCGACAGACCGACGGAGACAGACGGTCTGAGACAGACGGTCTGAGACATGCGGTCTGAGACAGACGGACTGAGACAGACGGTCTGAGACAGACGGTCTGAGACAGACGGACAGGGACAGACGGACTGAGACAGACGGACTGAGACTGATGGTCTGAGACAGACGGTCTGAGACAGACGGTCTGAGACAGACGGTCTGGGACAGACGGTCTGAGACAGACGGTCGGAGACAGACGGTCTGAGACAGACGGTCTGAGACAGACGGTCTGAGACAGACGGTCTGAGACAGACGGTCTGAGACAGACGGCCTGAGACAGACGGACAGGGACAGACGGACTGAGACAGACGGTCTGAGACAGACGGTCTGAGACAGACGGTCTGAGACAGACGGTCTGAGACAGGCGGTCTGTGACGGACGGATTGAGACAGACGGACAGGGACAGGCAAACAGACGCTGCCCGATAGCGGCAGGCGGATTGAGACGGACGGTCTGAGACAGACGGCCTGAGACAGACGGCCTGAGACAGACGGACAGGGAGAGACGGACTGAGACAGACGGACTGAGACAGACGGTCTGAGACAGACGGTCTGAGACAGACGGTCTGAGACAGACGGTCTGAGACAGACGGCCTGAGACAGACGGCCTGAGACAGACGGCCTGAGACAGACTATCTGAGACAGACCGTCTGAGACCGGTGGTCTGAGACAGACCGTCTGAGACAGGTGGTCTGAGACAGATGGTCTGAGACAGACGGTCTGAGACAGACGGTCTGAGACAGACGGTCTGAGACAGGCGGTCTGAGACGGACGGATTGAGACAGACGGACTGAGAGAGGCGGACAGGGACAGGCAAACAGACGCTGCCCGATAGCGGCAGGCGGATTGAGACGGACGGTCTGAGACAGACGGTCTGAGACAGACGGCCTCAGACAGACGGTCCGAGACAGACGGTCCGAGACAGACGGTCGAAGACGGACGGTCCGAGACGGACGGTCTGAGACAGACGGACTGAGGCAGGCGAACGGAGACTGACGGTCTGAGACAGACGGATTGAGACAGACGGTATGGGACAGACGGCCCGAGACAGACAGTCTGATGCCGACGGATTGAGACAGACGGCCTGAGACAGACGGTCTGAGAGAGACGGCCTCAGACAGACGGATTGAGACAGACGGACTGAGACAGACGGACTGAGACAGACGGACTGAGACAGACGGTCTGAGACAGACGGTCTGAGACAGACGGTCTGAGACAGACGGTCTGAGACAGACGGACAGGGACAGACGGTCTGAGACAGACGGTCTGAGACAGACGGTCTGAGACAGACGGCCTGAGACAGATGGTCTGAGACAGACGGTCTGAGACAGACGGCCTGAGACAGACTATCTGAGACAGACCGTCTGAGACCGGTGGTCTGAGACAGACCGTCTGAGGCAGGTGGTCTGAGACAGATGGTCTGAGACAGACGGTCTGAGACAGACGGTCTGAGACAGGCGGTCTGAGACGGACGGATTGAGACAGACGGACTGAGAGAGGCGGACAGGGACAGGCAAACAGACGCTGCCCGATAGCGGCAGGCGGATTGAGACGGACGGTCTGAGACAGACGGTCTGAGACAGACGGCCTCAGACAGACGGTCCGAGACAGACGGTCCGAGACAGACGGTCGAAGACGGACGGTCCGAGACGGACGGTCTGAGGCAGACGGACTGAGGCAGGCGAACGGAGACTGACGGTCTGAGACAGACGGATTGAGACAGACGGTATGGGACAGACGGCCTGAGACAGACAGTCTGATGCCGTCGGATTGAGACAGACGGCCTGAGACAGACGGTCTGAGATAGACGGCCTCAGACAGACGGATTGAGACAGACGGACTGAGACAGACGGACTGAGACAGACGGAATGAGACACACGTTCAGAGACAGACGGCCTGAGACAGCCGGCCTGAGACAGACGGCCTGAGACAGACGGTCTGAGACAGACGGTCTGAGACAGACGGTCTGAGACAGACGGTCTGAGACAGACGGTCTGAGACAGACGTTCTGAGACAGACGGTCTGAGACAGACGGCCTGAGACAGACGGCCTGAGACAGACGGATTGAGACAGTCGGACTGAGACAGGCGGTCTGAGACAGGCGGTCTGGGACAGACGGTCTGAGACAGACGGTCTGAGACAGACGGCCTGAGGCAGACGGTCTGAGACATGCGGTCTGAGACAGACGGACTGAGACAGACGGACTGAGACAGACGATCTGAGACAGACGGACAGGGACAGACGGTCTGAGACAGACGGTCTGAGACAGACGGTCAGAGACAAACGGTCTGAGACGGACGGTCTGCGACAGACGGTCTGAGACAGACGGTCTGAGACAGACGGTCTGAGACAGACGGTCTGAGACAGACGGTCTGAGACAGGCGGACAGGGACAGGCAAACAGACGCTGCCCGATAGCGGCAGGCGGATTGAGACGGACGGTCTGAGACAGACGGCCTGAGACAGACGGCCTGAGACAGACGGACAGGGAGAGACGGACTGAGACAGACGGACTGAGACAGACGGTCTGAGACAGACGGTCTGAGACAGACGGTCTGAGACAGACGGCCTGAGACAGACGGCCTGAGACAGACGGACAGGGGCAGACGGACTGAGACAGACGGACTGAGACAGACGGTCTGAGACAGACGGTCTGAGACAGACGGACAGGGACAGACGGTCTGAGACAGACGGTCTGAGACAGACGGTCTGAGACAGACGGCCTGAGACAGACGGTCTGAGACAGACAGTCTGAGACAGACGGCCTGAGACAGACTATCTGAGACAGACCGTCTGAGACCGGTGGTCTGAGACAGACCGTCTGAGACAGGTGGTCTGAGACAGATGGTCTGAGACAGACGGTCTGAGACAGACGGTCTGAGACAGACGGTCTGAGACAGACGGTCTGAGACAG
Organism: Coelioxys conoideus; assembly: GCA_947623535.1. Classification (NCBI taxonomy): domain Eukaryota; kingdom Metazoa; phylum Arthropoda; class Insecta; order Hymenoptera; family Megachilidae; genus Coelioxys; species Coelioxys conoideus. Next base: position 15,984,058 of record OX392451.1, read on the forward strand.
GCGGTCTGAGACGGACGGATTGAGACAGACGGACTGAGAGAGGCGGACAGGGACAGGCAAACAGACGCTGCCCGATAGCGGCAGGCGGATTGAGACGGACGGTCTGAGACAGACGGTCTGAGACAGACGGTCTGAGACAGACGGTCTGAGACAGACGGCCTGAGACAGACGGACAGGGACAGACGGACTGAGACAGACGGTCTGAGACAGACGGTCTGAGACAGACGGTCTGAGACAGACGGTCTGAGACAGGCGGTCTGTGACGGACGGATTGAGACAGACGGTCTGAGACAGGCGGCCTGAGACAGGCGGCCTGAGACAGGCGGCCTGAGACAGGCGGCCTGAGACAGGCGGCCTGAGACAGGCGGCCTGAGACAGGCGGCCTGAGACAGGCGGCCTGAGACAGCCGCCCTGAGACAGACGGCCTGAGACAGACGGATTGAGACAGACGGACTGAGACAGGCGGACAGGGACAGGCAAACAGACGCTGCCCGATAGCGGCAGGCGGATTGAGACGGACGGTCTGAGACAGACGGCCTGAGACAGACGGCCTGAGACAGACGGACAGGGACAGACGGACTGAGACAGACGGACTGAGACAGACGGTCTGAGACAGACGGTCTGAGACAGACGGTCTGAGACAGACGGCCTCAGACAGACGGCCTGACACAGACGGACAGGGACAGACGGACTGAGACAGACGGACTGAGACAGACGGTCTGAGACAGACGGTCTGAGACAGACGGTCTGAGACAGACGGTCTGAGACAGACGGACAGGGACAGACGGTCTGAGACAGACGGTCTGAGACAGACGGTCTGAGACAGACGGACTGAGACAGACGGCCTGAGACAGACGGATTGAGACAGACGGACTGAGACAGGCGGACTGAGACAGACGGTCTGAGACAGACGGTCTGAGACAGACGGTCTGAGACAGACGGTCTGAGACAGGCGGTCTGAGACGGACGGATTGAGACAGACGGTCTGAGACAGGCGGCCTGAGTCAGACGGCCTGAGACAGACGGATTGAGACAGACAGACTGAGACTGACGGACTGCGACAGACCGACGGAGACAGACGGTCTGAGACAGACGGTCTGAGACATGCGGTCTGAGACCGACGGACTGAGACAGACGGTCTGAGACAGACGGTCTGAGACAGACGGACAGGGACAGACGGACTGAGACAGACGGACTGAGACTGATGGTCTGAGACAGACGGTCTGAGACAGACGGTCTGGGACAGACGGTCTGAGACAGACGGTCGGAGACAGACGGTCTGAGACAGACGGTCTGAGACAGACGGTCTGAGACAGACGGTCTGAGACAGACGGTCTGAGACAGACGGCCTGAGACAGACGGACAGGGACAGACGGACTGAGACAGACGGTCTGAGACAGACGGTCTGAGACAGACGGTCTGAGACAGACGGTCTGAGACAGGCGGTCTGTGACGGACGGATTGAGACAGACGGTCTGAGACAGGCGGCCTGAGACAGGCGGCCTGAGACAGGCGGCCTGAGACAGGCGGCCTGAGACAGGCGGCCTGAGACAGGCGGCCTGAGACAGGCGGCCTGAGACAGGCGGCCTGAGACAGGCGGCCTGAGACAGGCGGCCTGAGACAGCCGCCCTGAGACAGACGGCCTGAGACAGACGGATTGAGACAGACGGACTGAGACAGGCGGACAGGGACAGGCAAACAGACGCTGCCCATTAGCGGCAGGCGGATTGAGACGGACGGTCTGAGACAGACGGCCTGAGACAGACGGCCTGAGACAGACGGACAGGGACAGACGGACTGAGACAGACGGAATGAGACAGACGGTCTGAGACAGACGGTCTGAGACAGACGGTCTGAGACAGACGGTCTGAGACAGACGGTCTGAGACAGACGGTCTGAGACAGACGGTCTGAGACAGACGACCTGAGACAGACGGCCTGAGACATACGGATTGAGACAGATCGGACTGAGACAGGCGGTCTGAGACAGGCGGTCTGGGACAGACGGTCTGAGACAGACGGTCTGAGACAGACGGCCTGAGGCAGACGGTCTGAGACATGCGGTCTGAGACAGACGGACTGAGACAGACGGACTGAGACAGACGATCTGAGACAGACGGACAGGGACAGACGGTCTGAGACAGACGGTCTGAGACAGACGGTCAGAGACAGACGGTCTGAGACAGACGGTCTGAGACAGACGGTCTGAGACAGACGGTCTGAGACAGACGGTCTGAGACAGACGGTCTGAGACAGTCGGTCTGAGACAGGCGGTCTGAGACAGGCGGTCTGAGACGGACGGATTGAGACAGACGGTCTGAGACAGGCGGCCTGAGACAGACGGCCTGAGACAGACGGATTGAGACAGACGGACTGAGACAGGCGGACTGAGACAGACGGTCTGAGACAGACGGTCTGAGACAGACGGTCTGAGACAGACGGTCTGAGACAGGCGGTCTGAGACGGACGGATTGAGACAGACGGTCTGAGACAGGCGGCCTGAGTCAGACGGCCTGAGACAGACGGATTGAGACAGACAGACTGAGACTGACGGACTGCGACAGACCGACGGAGACAGACGGTCTGAGACAGACGGTCTGAGACATGCGGTCTGAGACAGACGGACTGAGACAGACGGTCTGAGACAGACGGTCTGAGACAGACGGACAGGGACAGACGGACTGAGACAGACGGACTGAGACTGATGGTCTGAGACAGACGGTCTGAGACAGACGGTCTGAGACAGACGGTCTGGGACAGACGGTCTGAGACAGACGGTCGGAGACAGACGGTCTGAGACAGACGGTCTGAGACAGACGGTCTGAGACAGACGGTCTGAGACAGACGGTCTGAGACAGACGGTCTGAGACAGACGGCCTGAGACAGACGGACAGGGACAGACGGACTGAGACAGACGGTCTGAGACAGACGGTCTGAGACAGACGGTCTGAGACAGGCGGTCTGTGACGGACGGATTGAGACAGACGGTCTGAGACAGGCGGCCTGAGACAGGCGGCCTGAGACAGGCGGCCTGAGACAGGCGGCCTGAGACAGGCGGCCTGAGACAGGCGGCCTGAGACAGCCGCCCTGAGACAGACGGCCTGAGACAGACGGATTGAGACAGACGGACTGAGACAGGCGGACAGGGACAGGCAAACAGACGCTGCCCGATAGCGGCAGGCGGATTGAGACGGACGGTCTGAGACAGACGGCCTGAGACAGACGGCCTGAGACAGACGGACAGGGACAGACGGACTGAGACAGACGGACTGAGACAGACGGTCAGAGACAGACGGTCTGAGACAGACGGTCTGAGACAGACGGTCTGAGACAGACGGTCTGAGACAGACGGTCTGAGACAGACGGTCCGAGACAGACGGTCCGAGACAGACGGTCGAAGACGGACGGTCCGAGACGGACGGTCTGAGACAGACGGACTGAGGCAGGCGAACGGAGACTGACGGTCTGAGACAGACGGATTGACACAGACGGTATGGGACAGACGGCCTGAGACAGACGGTCTGAGACAGACGGTCTGAGACAGACGGTCTGAGACAGACGGCCTGAGACAGACGGCCTGAGACAGACGGACAGGGGCAGACGGACTGAGACAGACGGACTGAGACAGACGGTCTGAGACAGACGGTCTGAGACAGACGGTCTGAGACAGACGGACAGGGACAGACGGTCTGAGACAGACGGTCTGAGACAGACGGTCTGAGACAGACGGCCTGAGACAGACGGTCTGAGACAGACGGTCTGAGACAGACGGCCTGAGACAGACTATCTGAGACAGACCGTCTGAGACCGGTGGTCTGAGACAGACCGTCTGAGACAGGTGGTCTGAGACAGATGGTCTGAGACAGACGGTCTGAGACAGACGGTCTGAGACAGGCGGTCTGAGACGGACGGATTGAGACAGACGGACTGAGAGAGGCGGACAGGGACAGGCAAACAGACGCTGCCCGATAGCGGCAGGCGGATTGAGACGGACCGTCTGAGACAGACGGTCTGAGACAGACGGCCTCAGACAGACGGTCCGAGACAGACGGTCCGAGACAGACGGTCGAAGACGGACGGTCCGAGACGGACGGTCTGAGACAGACGGACTGAGGCAGGCGAACGGAGACTGACGGTCTGAGACAGACGGATTGAGACAGACGGTATGGGACAGACGGCCTGAGACAGACAGTCTGATGCCGACGGATTGAGACAGACGGCCTGAGACAGACGGTCTGAGATAGACGGCCTCAGACAGACGGATTGAGACAGACGGACTGAGACAGACGGACTGAGACAGACGGAATGAGACACACGTTCAGAGACAGACGGCCTGAGACAGCCGGCCTGAGACAGACGGCCTGAGACAGACGGTCTGAGACAGACGGTCTGAGACAGACGGTCTGAGACAGACGGTCTGAGACAGACGGTCTGAGACAGACGTTCTGAGACAGACGGTCTGAGACAGACGGCCTGAGACAGACGGCCTGAGACAGACGGATTGAGACAGTCCGACTGAGACAGGCGGTCTGAGACAGGCGGTCTGGGACAGACGGTCTGAGACAGACGGTCTGAGACAGACGGCCTGAGGCAGACGGTCTGAGACATGCGGTCTGAGACAGACGGACTGAGACAGACGGACTGAGACAGACGATCTGAGACAGACGGACAGGGACAGACGGTCTGAGACAGACGGTCTGAGACAGACGGTCAGAGACAGACGGTCTGAGACGGACGGTCTGCGACAGACGGTCTGAGACAGACGGTCTGAGACAGACGGTCTGAGACAGACGGTCTGAGACAGACGGTCTGAGACAGGCGGACAGGGACAGGCAAACAGACGCTGCCCGATAGCGGCAGGCGGATTGAGACGGACGGTCTGAGACAGACGGCCTGAGACAGACGGCCTGAGACAGACGGACAGGGAGAGACGGACTGAGACAGACGGACTGAGACAGACGGTCTGAGACAGACGGTCTGAGACAGACGGTCTGAGACAGACGGTCTGAGACAGACGGCCTGAGACAGACGGCCTGAGACAGACGGACAGGGGCAGACGGACTGAGACAGACGGACTGAGACAGACGGTCTGAGACAGACGGTCTGAGACAGACGGTCTGAGACAGACGGACAGGGACAGACGGTCTGAGACAGACGGTCTGAGACAGACGGTCTGAGACAGACGGCCTGAGACAGACGGTCTGAGACAGACGGTCTGAGACAGACGGCCTGAGACAGACTATCTGAGACAGACCGTCTGAGACCGGTGGTCTGAGACAGACCGTCTGAGACAGGTGGTCTGAGACAGATGGTCTGAGACAGACGGTCTGAGACAGACGGTCTGAGACAGACGGTCTGAGACAGGCGGTCTGAGACGGACGGATTGAGACAGACGGACTGAGAGAGGCGGACAGACGCTGCCCGATAGCGGCAGGCGGATTGAGACGGACGGTCTGAGACAGACGGTCTGAGACAGACGGCCTCAGACAGACGGTCCGAGACAGACGGTCCGAGACAGACGGTCGAAGACGGACGGTCCGAGACGGACGGTCTGAGACAGACGGACTGAGGCAGGCGAACGGAGACTGACGGTCTGAGACAGACGGATTGAGACAGACGGTATGGGACAGACGGCCCGAGACAGACAGTCTGATGCCGACGGATTGAGACAGACGGCCTGAGACAGACGGTCTGAGAGAGACGGCCTCAGACAGACGGATTGAGACAGACGGACTGAGACAGACGGACTGAGACAGACGGACTGAGACAGACGGTCTGAGACAGACGGTCTGAGACAGACGGTCTGAGACAGACGGACAGGGACAGACGGTCTGAGACAGACGGTCTGAGACAGACGGTCTGAGACAGACGGCCTGAGACAGACGGTCTGAGACAGACGGTCTGAGACAGACGGCCTGAGACAGACTATCTGAGACAGACCGTCTGAGACCGGTGGTCTGAGACAGACCGTCTGAGGCAGGTGGTCTGAGACAGATGGTCTGAGACAGACGGTCTGAGACAGACGGTCTGAGACAGGCGGTCTGAGACGGACGGATTGAGACAGACGGACTGAGAGAGGCGGACAGGGACAGGCAAACAGACGCTGCCCGATAGCGGCAGGCGGATTGAGACGGACGGTCTGAGACAGACGGTCTGAGACAGACGGCCTCAGACAGACGGTCCGAGACAGACGGTCCGAGACAGACGGTCGAAGACGGACGGTCCGAGACGGACGGTCTGAGGCAGACGGACTGAGGCAGGCGAACGGAGACTGACGGTCTGAGACAGACGGATTGAGACAGACGGTATGGGACAGACGGCCTGAGACAGACAGTCTGATGCCGTCGGATTGAGACAGACGGCCTGAGACAGACGGTCTGAGATAGACGGCCTCAGACAGACGGATTGAGACAGACGGACTGAGACAGACGGACTGAGACAGACGGAATGAGACACACGTTCAGAGACAGACGGCCTGAGACAGCCGGCCTGAGACAGACGGCCTGAGACAGACGGTCTGAGACAGACGGTCTGAGACAGACGGTCTGAGACAGACGGTCTGAGACAGACGGTCTGAGACAGACGTTCTGAGACAGACGGTCTGAGACAGACGGCCTGAGACAGACGGCCTGAGACAGACGGATTGAGACAGTCGGACTGAGACAGGCGGTCTGAGACAGGCGGTCTGGGACAGACGGTCTGAGACAGACGGTCTGAGACAGACGGCCTGAGGCAGACGGTCTGAGACATGCGGTCTGAGACAGACGGACTGAGACAGACGGACTGAGACAGACGATCTGAGACAGACGGACAGGGACAGACGGTCTGAGACAGACGGTCTGAGACAGACGGTCAGAGACAAACGGTCTGAGACGGACGGTCTGCGACAGACGGTCTGAGACAGACGGTCTGAGACAGACGGTCTGAGACAGACGGTCTGAGACAGACGGTCTGAGACAGGCGGACAGGGACAGGCAAACAGACGCTGCCCGATAGCGGCAGGCGGATTGAGACGGACGGTCTGAGACAGACGGCCTGAGACAGACGGCCTGAGACAGACGGACAGGGAGAGACGGACTGAGACAGACGGACTGAGACAGACGGTCTGAGACAGACGGTCTGAGACAGACGGTCTGAGACAGACGGCCTGAGACAGACGGCCTGAGACAGACGGACAGGGGCAGACGGACTGAGACAGACGGACTGAGACAGACGGTCTGAGACAGACGGTCTGAGACAGACGGACAGGGACAGACGGTCTGAGACAGACGGTCTGAGACAGACGGTCTGAGACAGACGGCCTGAGACAGACGGTCTGAGACAGACAGTCTGAGACAGACGGCCTGAGACAGACTATCTGAGACAGACCGTCTGAGACCGGTGGTCTGAGACAGACCGTCTGAGACAGGTGGTCTGAGACAGATGGTCTGAGACAGACGGTCTGAGACAGACGGTCTGAGACAGACGGTCTGAGACAGGCGGTCTGAGACGGACGGATTGAGACAGACGGACTGAGAGAGGCGGACAGGGACAGGCAAACAGACGCTGCCCGATAGCGGCAGGCGGATTGAGACGGACGGTCTGAGACAGACGGTCTGAGACAGACGGCCTCAGACAGACGGTCCGAGACAGACGGTCCGAGACAGACGGTCGAAGACGGACGGTCCGAGACGGACGGTCTGAGACAGACGGACTGAGGCAGGCGAACGGAGACTGACGGTCTGAGACAGACGTATTGAGACAGACGGTATGGGACAGACGGCCTGAGACAGACAGTCTGATGCCGACGGATTGAGACAGACGGCCTGAGACAGACGGTCTGAGAGAGACGGCCTCAGACAGACGGATTGAGACAGACGGACTGAGACAGACGGACTGAGACAGACGGAATGAGACACACGTTCAGAGACAGACGGACTGAGACAGACGGCCTGACACAGACAGTCTGATACAGACGGTCCGAGACAGACGATCTGAGACAGGTGGTCTACGACAGACGGACTGAGAGAGACGGACTGAGACTGACGGACTGCGACAGACCGACTGAGACAGACGGTCTGAGACAGACGGTCTGAGACAGACGGTCGGAGACAGACGGTCTGAGACAGACGGTCTGAGACAGACGGTCTGAGACAGACGGTCTGAGACAGACGGTCTGAGACAGACGGTCTGAGACAGACGGCCTGAGACAGACGGACAGGGACAGACGGACTGAGACAGACGGACTGAGACAGACGGTCTGAGACAGACGGTCTGAGACAGACGGATCGAGACAGACGGTCTGAGACAGACGGCCTGAGACAGACGGTCTGAGACAGACGGCCTGAGGCAGACGGTCTGAGACATGCGGTCTGAGACAGACGGACTGAGACAGACGGTCTGAGACAGACGGACAGGGACAGACGGACTGAGACAGACGGACTGAGACTGATGGTCTGAGACAGACGGTCTGAGACAGACGGTCTGAGACAGACGGTCTGAGACAGACGGTCTGAGACAGACGGTCTGAGACAGACGGTCTGAGACAGACGGTCTGAGACAGACGGTCTGAGACAGACGGTCTGAGACAGACGGTCTGAGACAGACGGTCTGAGACAGACGGTCTGAGACAGGCGGTCTGAGACAGACGGATTGAGACAGACGGTATGGGACAGACGGCCTGAGACAGACAGTCTGATGCCGACGGATTGAGACAGACGGCCTGAGACAGACGGTCTGAGAGAGACGGCCTCAGACAGACGGATTGAGATAGACGGACTGGGACAGACGGACTGAGACAGACGGAATGAGACACACGTTCAGAGACAGACGGACTGACACAGGCGGTCTGAGACAGGCGGTCTGAGACAGGCGGTCTGAGACAGACGGACTGAGACAGACGGCCTGACACAGACAGTCTGATACAGACGGTCCGAGACAGACGATCTGAGACAGGTGGTCTACGACAGACGGACTGAGAGAGACGGACTGAGACTGACGGACTGCGACAGACCGACTGAGACAGACGGTCTGAGACAGACGGTCTGAGACATGCGGTCTGAGACAGACGGACTGAGACAGACGGTCTGAGACAGACGGTCTGAGACAGACGGACAGGGACAGACGGACTGAGACAGACGGACTGAGACTGATGGTCTGAGACAGACGGTCTGAGACAGACGGTCTGAGACAGACGGTCTGGGACAGACGGTCTGAGACAGACGGTCGGAGACAGACGGTCTGAGACAGACGGTCTGAGACAGACGGTCTGAGACAGACGGTCTGAGACAGACGGTCTGAGACAGACGGTCTGAGACAGGCGGTCTGAGACGGACGGATTGAGACAGACGGTCTGAGACAGGCGGCCTGAGACAGGCATCCTGAGACAGGCGGCCTGAGACAGGCGGCCTGAGACAGGCGGCCTGAGACAGCCTGCCTGAGACAGACGGCCTGAGACAGACGGATTGAGACAGACGGACTGAGACAGGCGGACAGGGACAGGCAAACAGACGCTGCCCGATAGCGGCAGGCGGATTGAGACGGACGGTCTGAGACAGACGGCCTGAGACAGACGGCCTGAGACAGACGGACAGGGACAGACGGACTGAGACAGACGGACTGAGACAGACGGTCTGAGACAGACGGTCTGAGACAGACGGTCTGAGACAGACGGCCTGAGACAGACGGCCTGAGACAGACGGACAGGGACAGACGGACTGAGACAGACGGACTGAGACAGACGGTCTGAGACAGACGGTCTGAGACAGACGGTCTGAGACAGACGGACAGGGATAGACGGTCTGAGACAGACGGTCTGAGACAGACGGTCTGAGACAGACGGCCTGAGACAGACGGTCTGAGACAGACGGTCTGAGACAGACGGCCTGAGACAGACTATCTGAGACAGACCGTCTGAGACCGGTGGTCTGAGACAGACCGTCTGAGACAGGTGGTCTGAGACAGATGGTCTGAGACAGACGGTCTGAGACAGACGGATCGAGACAGACGGTCTGAGACAGACGGCCTGAGACAGACGGTCTGAGACAGACGGCCTGAGGCAGACGGTCTGAGACATGCGGTCTGAGACAGACGGACTGAGACAGACGGTCTGAGACAGACGGACAGGGACAGACGGACTGAGACAGACGGTCTGAGACAGACGGTCTGAGACAGACGGTCTGAGACAGACGGTCTGAGACAGACGGTCTGAGACAGGCGGTCTGAGACGGACGGATTGAGACAGACGGTCTGAGACAGGCGGCCTGAGACAGACGGCCTGAGACAGACGGATTGAGACAGACGGACTCAGACAGGCGGACTGAGACAGACGGTCTGAGACAGACGGACAGGGACAGACGGACTGAGACAGACGGACTGAGACTGATGGTCTGCGACAGACGGTCAGAGACGGACGGATTGAGACAGACGGTCTGAGACAGACGGTCTGAGACAGACGGTCTGAGACAGACGGTCTGAGACAGACGGTCTGAGACAGGCGGTCTGAGACGGACGGATTGAGACAGACGGTCTGAGACAGGCGGCCTGAGACAGACGGCCTGAGACGGACGAATTGAGACAGACGGTCTGAGACAGACGGTCTGAGACAGACGGTCTGAGACAGACGGTCTGAGACAGACGGCCTGAGACAGACGGACAGAGACAGACGGACTGAGACAGACGGTCTGCGACAGACGGACAGGGACAGACGGACTGAGACAGACGGACTGAGACTGATGGTCTGAGACAGACGGTCTGAGACAGGCGGTCTGAGACAGACGGTCTGAGACAGACGGTCTGAGACAGACGGTCTGAGACAGGCGGTCTGAGACGGTCGGTCTGAGACAGACGGACTGAGACAGACGGACTGAGACAGACGGACTGAGGCAGGCGAACGGAGACTGACGGTCTGAGACAGACGGATTGAGACAGACGGTATGGGACAGACGGCCTGAGACAGACAGTCTGATGCCGACGGATTGAGACAGACGGCCTGAGACAGACGGTCTGAGAGAGACCGTCTGAGACAGGTGGTCTGAGACAGATGGTCTGAGACAGACGGTCTGAGACAGACGGATCGAGACAGACGGTCTGAGACAGACGGCCTGAGACAGACGGTCTGAGACAGACGGCCTGAGGCAGACGGTCTGAGACATGCGGTCTGAGACAGACGGACTGAGACAGACGGTCTGAGACAGACGGACAGGGACAGACGGACTGAGACAGACGGTCTGAGACAGACGGTCTGAGACAGACGGTCTGAGACAGACGGTCTGAGACAGACGGTCTGAGACAGACGGTCTGAGACAGGCGGTCTGAGACGGACGGATTGAGACAGACGGTCTGAGACAGGCGGCCTGAGACAGACGGCCTGAGACAGACGGATTGAGACAGACGGACTCAGACAGGCGGACTGAGACAGACGGTCTGAGACAGACGGACAGGGACAGACGGACTGAGACAGACGGACTGAGACTGATGGTCTGCGACAGACGGTCAGAGACGGACGGATTGAGACAGACGGTCTGAGACAGACGGTCTGAGACAGACGGTCTGAGACAGACGGTCTGAGACAGACGGTCTGAGACAGGCGGTCTGAGACGGACGGATTGAGACAGACGGTCTGAGACAGGCGGCCTGAGACAGACGGCCTGAGACGGACGAATTGAGACAGACGGTCTGAGACAGACGGTCTGAGACAGACGGTCTGAGACAGACGGTCTGAGACAGACGGCCTGAGACAGACGGACAGAGACAGACGGACTGAGACAGACGGTCTGCGACAGACGGACAGGGACAGACGGACTGAGACAGACGGACTGAGACTGATGGTCTGAGACAGACGGTCTGAGACAGGCGGTCTGAGACAGACGGTCTGAGACAGACGGTCTGAGACAGACGGTCTGAGACAGGCGGTCTGAGACGGTCGGTCTGAGACAGACGGACTGAGACAGACGGACTGAGACAGACGGACTGAGGCAGGCGAACGGAGACTGACGGTCTGAGACAGACGGATTGAGACAGACGGTATGGGACAGACGGCCTGAGACAGACAGTCTGATGCCGACGGATTGAGACAGACGGCCTGAGACAGACGGTCTGAGAGAGACGGCCTCAGACAGACGGATTGAGACAGACGGACTGAGACAGACGGACTGAGACAGACGGAATGAGACACACGTTCAGAGACAGACGGACTGAGACAGACGGCCTGACACAGACAGTCTGATACAGACGGTCCGAGACAGACGATCTGAGACAGGTGGTCTACGACAGACGGACTGAGAGAGACGGACTGAGACTGACGGACTGCGACAGACCGACTGAGACAGACGGTCTGAGACAGACGGTCTGAGACATGCGGTCTGAGACAGACGGACTGAGACAGACGGTCTGAGACAGACGGTCTGAGACAGACGGTCTGAGACAGACGGACAGGGACAGACGGACTGAGACAGACGGACTGAGACTGATGGTCTGAGACAGACGGTCTGAGACAGAGGGTCTGAGACAGACGGTCTGGGACAGACGGTCTGGGACAGACGGTCTGGGACAGACGGTCTGAGACAGACGGTCGGAGACAGACGGTCTGAGACAGACGGTCTGAGACAGACGGTCTGAGACAGACGGTCTGAGACAGACGGTCTGAGACAGACGGCCTGAGACAGACGGACAGGGACAGACGGACTGAGACAGACGGACTGAGACAGACGGTCTGAGACAGACGGTCTGAGACAGACGGTCTGAGACAGACGGTCTGAGACAGACGGTCTGAGACAGACGGTCTGAGACAGACGGTCTGAGACAGACGGCCTGAGACAGACGGACAGAGACAGACGGACTGAGACAGACGGTCTGCGACAGACGGACAGGGACAGACGGACTGAGACAGACGGACTGAGACTGATGGTCTGAGACAGACGGTCTGAGACAGGCGGTCTGAGACAGACGGTCTGAGACAGACGGTCTGAGACAGACGGTCTGAGACAGGCGGTCTGAGACGGTCGGTCTGAGACAGACGGACTGAGACAGACGGACTGAGACAGACGGACTGAGACAGACGGACTGAGGCAGGCGAACGGAGACTGACGGTCTGAGACAGACGGATTGAGACAGACGGTATGGGACAGACGGCCTGAGACAGACAGTCTGATGCCGACGGATTGAGACAGACGGCCTGAGACAGACGGTCTGAGAGAGACGGCCTCGGACAGACGGATAGAGACAGACGGACTGAGACAGACGGACTGAGACAGACGGAATGAGGCACACGTTCAGAGACAGACGGACTGAGACAGACGGCCTGACACAGACAGTCTGATACAGACGGTCCGAGACAGACGATCTGAGACAGGTGGTCTACGACAGACGGACTGAGAGAGACGGACTGAGACTGACGGACTGCGACAGACCGACTGAGACAGACGGTCTGAGACATGCGGTCTGAGACAGACGGACTGAGACAGACGGTCTGAGACAGACGGTCTGAGACAGACGGTCTGAGACAGACGGACAGGGACAGACGGACTGAGACAGACGGACTGAGACTGATGGTCTGAGACAGTCGGTCTGAGACAGACGGTCTGAGACAGACGGTCTGAGACAGACGGTCTGGGACAGACGGTCTGAGACAGACGGTCGGAGACAGACGGTCTGAGACAGACGGTCTGAGACAGACGGTCTGAGACAGACGGTCTGAGACAGACGGTCTGAGACAGACGGCCTGAGACAGACGGACAGGGACAGACGGACTGAGACAGACGGACTGAGACAGACGGTCTGAGACAGACGGTCTGAGACAGACGGTCTGAGACAGACGGTCTGAGACAGACGGTCTGAGACAGACGGTCTGAGACAGACGGTCTGAGACAGACGGTCTGAGACAGACGGTCTGAGACAGACGGTCTGAGACAGGCGGTCTGAGACGGACGGATTGAGACAGACGGTCTGAGACAGGCGTCCTGAGACAGGCGCCTGAGACAGGCGGCCTGAGACAGGCGGCCTGAGACAGGCGGCCTGAGACAGGCGGCCTGAGACAGGCGGCCTGAGACAGGCGGCCTGAGACAGCCGGCCTGAGACAGACGGCCTGAGACAGACGGACTGAGACTGATGGTCTGAGACAGACGGTCTGAGACAGACGGTCTGAGACAGACGGTCTGAGACAGACGTTCTGAGACAGACGGTCTGAGACAGACGGCCTGAGACAGACGGCCTGAGACAGACGGATTGAGACAGTCGGACTGAGACAGGCGGTCTGAGACAGGCGGTCTGGGACAGACGGTCTGAGACAGACGGTCTGAGACAGACGACCTGAGGCAGACGGTCTGAGACATGCGGTCTGAGAAAGACGGACTGAGACAGACGGACTGAGACAGACGATCTGAGACAGACGGACAGGGACAGACGGTCTGAGACAGACGGTCTGAGACAGACGGTCAGAGACAGACGGTCTGAGACGGACGGTCTGAGACAGACGGTCTGAGACAGACGGTCTGAGACAGACGGTCTGAGACAGACGGTCCGAGACAGACGGTCCGAGACAGACGGTCGAAGACGGACGGTCCGAGACGGACGGTCTGAGACAGACGGACTGAGGCAGGCGAACGGAGACTGACGGTCTGAGACAGACGGATTGAGACAGACGGTATGGGACAGACGGCCTGAGACAGACGGTCTGAGAGAGACGGCCTCAGACAGACGGATTGAGATAGACGGACTGAGACAGACGGACTGAGACAGACGGAATGAGACACACGTTCAGAGACAGACGGACTGACACAGGCGGTCTGAGACAGGCGGTCTGAGACAGGTGGTCTGAGACAGACGGACTGAGACAGACGGCCTGACACAGACAGTCTGATACAGACGGTCCGAGACAGACGATCTGAGACAGGTGGTCTACGACAGACGGACTGAGAGAGACGGACTGAGACTGACGGACTGCGACAGACCGACTGAGACAGACGGTCTGAGATAGACGGTCTGAGACAGACGGTCTGAGACAGGCGGCCTGAGACAGGCGGCCTGAGACAGGCGGCCTGAGACAGGCGGCCTGAGACAGCCGGCCTGAGACAGACGGCCTGAGACAGACGGATTGAGACAGACGGACTGAGACAGGCGGACAGGGACAGGCAAACAGACGCTGCCCGATAGCGGCAGGCGGATTGAGACGGACTGTCTGAGACAGACGGCCTGAGACAGACGGCCTGAGACAGACGGCCTGAGACAGACGGACAGGGACAGACGGACTGAGACAGACGGACTGTGACAGACGGTCTGAGACAGACGGTCTGAGACAGACGGTCTGAGACAGACGGTCTGAGACAGACGGTCTGAGACAGACGGCCTGAGACAGACGGCCTGAGACAGACGGACAGGGACAGACGGACTGAGACAGACGGACTGAGACAGACGGATTGAGACAGTCGGACTGAGACAGGCGGTCTGAGACAGGCGGTCTGGGACAGACGGTCTGAGACAGGCGGACTGAGACAGACGGTCTGAGACAGACGGACAGGGACAGACGGACTGAGACAGACGGACTGAGACTGATGGTCTGAGACAGACGGTCTGAGACAGACGGTCTGAGACAGACGGTCTGAGACAGACGGTCTGAGACAGACGGTCTGAGACAGACGGTCTGAGACAGACGGTCTGAGACAGACGGTCAGAGACAGACGGTCTGAGACAGACGGTCTGAGACAGACGGACTGAGACAGGCGGACTGAGACGGACGGATTGAGACAGACGGCCTGAGACAGGCGGTCTGAGACAGACGGTCTGAGACAGGCGGTCTGAGACAGACGGTCTGAGACAGACGGTCTGAGATGAGACGGTCTGAGACAGGCGGTCTGAGACTGTCGGTCTGAGACAGACGGACTGAGACAGACGGACTGAGACAGACGGTCTGAGACAAACGGTCTGAGACAGGCGGTCTGAGACGGAAGAATTGAGACAGACGGTCTGAGACAGACGGTCTGAGACAGACGGTCTGAGACAGACGGTCTGAGACAGACGGTCTGAGACAGACGGTCTGAGACAGACGGCCTGAGACAGACGGACAGAGACAGACGGACTGAGACAGACGGTCTGCGACAGACGGACAGGGACAGACGGACTGAGACAGACGGACTGAGACTGATGGTCTGAGACAGACGGTCTGAGACAGGCGGTCTGAGACAGACGGTCTGGGACAGACGGTCTGAGACAGACGGTCTGAGACAGACGGTCTGAGACAGGCGGTCTGAGACGGTCGGTCTGAGACAGACGGACTGAGACAGACGGACTGAGACAGACGGCCTGAGACAGACGGACAGAGACAGACGGACTGAGACAGACGGTCTGCGACAGACGGACAGGGACAGACGGACTGAGACAGACGGACTGAGACTGACGGTCTGAGACAGACGGTCAGAGACAGACGGTCTGAGACAGGCGGTCTGAGACGGACGGATTGAGACAGACGGTCTGAGACAGGCGGCCTGAGACAGACGGCCTGAGACAGACGGATTGAGACAGTCGGACTGAGACAGGCGGACTGAGACAGGCGGTCTGAGACAGGCGGTCTGGGACAGGCGGCCTGAGACAGACGGATTGAGACAGACGGACTGAGACAGACGGACTGAGACAGACGGTCTGAGACAGACGGTCTGAGACAGACGGTCTGAGACAGGCGGTCTGAGACAGGCGGTCTGAGACGGTCGGTCTGAGACAGACGGACTGAGACAGACGGACTGAGACAGACGGCCTGAGACAAACGGTCTGAGACAGACGGTCTGAGACAGACGGACTGAGACAGACGGTCTGAGACAGACGGACAGGGACAGACGGACTGAGACAGACCGACTGAGACTGATGGTCTGAGACAGACGGTCTGAGACAGACGGTCTGAGACAGACGGTCTGAGACAGACGGTCAGAGACAGACGGTCTGAGACAGGCGGTCTGAGACGGACGGATTGAGACAGACGGTCTGAGACAGGCGGCCTGAGACAGACGGCCTGAGACAGACGGATTGAGACAGTCGGACTGAGACAGGCGGTCTGAGACAGGCGGTCTGGGACAGACGGTCTGAGGCAGACGGTCTGAGACAGACGGCCTGAGGCAGACGGTCTGAGACATGCGGTCTGAGACAGACGGACTGAGACAGACGGACTGAGACAGACGGACAGGGACGGACGGATTGAGACAGACGGTCTGAGACAGGCGGCCTGAGACAGACGGCCTGAGACAGACGGTCTGAGACAGACGGACTGAGACAGGCGGACTGAGACAGACTATCTGAGACAGACCGTCTGAGACCGGTGGTCTGAGACAGACCGTCTGAGACAGGTGGTCTGAGACAGACGGTCTGAGACAGACGGTCTGAGACAGACGGTCTGAGACAGACGGTCTGAGACAGACGGTCAGAGACAGACGGTCTGAGACAGACGGTCTGAGACAGACGGACTGAGACAGGCGGACTGAGACGGACGGATTGAGACAGACGGCCTGAGACAGGCGGTCTGAGACAGACGGTCTGAGACAGGCGGTCTGAGACAGACGGTCTGAGACAGACGGTCTGAGATGAGACGGTCTGAGACAGGCGGTCTGAGACTGTCGGTCTGAGACAGACGGACTGAGACAGACGGACTGAGACAGACGGTCTGAGACAAACGGTCTGAGACAGGCGGTCTGAGACGGAAGAATTGAGACAGACGGTCTGAGACAGACGGTCTGAGACAGACGGTCTGAGACAGACGGTCTGAGACAGACGGTCTGAGACAGACGGTCTGAGACAGACGGTCTGAGACAGACGGTCTGAGACAGACGGCCTGAGACAGACGGACAGAGACAGACGGACTGAGACAGATGGTCTGCGACAGACGGACAGGGACAGACGGACTGAGACAGACGGACTGAGACTGATGGTCTGAGACAGACGGTCTGAGACAGGCGGTCTGAGACAGACGGTCTGAGACAGACGGTCTGAGACAGACGGTCTGAGACAGACGGTCTGAGACAGGCGGTCTGAGACGGTCGGTCTGAGACAGACGGACTGAGACAGACGGACTGAGACAGACGGCCTGAGACAGACGGACAGAGACAGACGGACTGAGACAGACGGTCTGCGACAGACGGACAGGGACAGACGGACTGAGACAGACGGACTGAGACTGACGGTCTGAGACAGACGGTCTGAGACAGACGGTCTGAGACAGGCGGTCTGAGACGGTCGGTCTGAGACAGACGGACTGAGACAGACGGACTGAGACAGACGGCCTGAGACAAACGGTCTGAGACAGACGGTCTGAGACAGACGGACTGAGACAGACGGTCTGAGACAGACGGACAGGGACAGACGGACTGAGACAGACCGACTGAGACTGATGGTCTGAGACAGACGGTCTGAGACAGACGGTCTGAGACAGACGGTCTGAGACAGACGGTCAGAGACAGACGGTCTGAGACAGGCGGTCTGAGACGGACGGATTGAGACAGACGGTCTGAGACAGGCGGCCTGAGACAGACGGCCTGAGACAGACGGATTGAGACAGTCGGACTGAGACAGGCGGACTGAGACAGCCGGTCTGAGACAGGCGGTCTGGGACAGACGGTCTGAGGCAGACGGTCTGAGACAGACGGTCTGAGACAGACGGACTGAGACAGACGGTCTGAGACAAACGGTCTGAGACAGACGGTCTGAGACAGGCGGTCTGAGACGGACGGATTGAGACAGACGGCCTGAGACAGGCGGTCTGAGACAGACGGTCTGAGACAGGCGGTCTGAGACAGACGGTCTGAGACAGACGGTCTGAGATGAGACGGTCTGAGACAGGCGGTCTGAGACTGTCGGTCTGAGACAGACGGACTGAGACAGACGGACTGAGACAGACGGGCTGAGACAGACGGTCTGAGACAGACGGTCTGAGACAGACGGTCTGAGACAGGCGGTCTGAGACGGTCGGTCTGAGACAGACGGACTGAGACAGACGGACTGAGACAGACGGCCTGAGACAAACGGTCTGAGACAGACGGTCTGAGACAGACGGACTGAGACAGACGGTCTGAGACAGACGGACAGGGACAGACGGACTGAGACAGACCGACTGAGACTGATGGTCTGAGACAGACGGCCTGAGACAGACGGTCTGAGACAGACGGTCAGAGACAGACGGTCTGAGACAGGCGGTCTGAGACGGACGGATTGAGACAGACGGTCTGAGACAGGCGGCCTGAGACAGACGGCCTGAGACAGACGGATTGAGACAGTCGGACTGAGACAGGCGGTCTGAGACAGGCGGTCTGGGACAGACGGTCTGAGGCAGACGGTCTGAGACAGACGGCCTGAGGCAGACGGTCTGAGACATGCGGTCTGAGACAGACGGACTGAGACAGACGGACTGAGACAGACGGTCTGCGACAGACGGACAGGGACGGACGGATTGAGACAGACGGTCTGAGACAGGCGGCCTGAGACAGACGGCCTGAGACAGACGGTCTGAGACAGACGGACTGAGACAGGCGGACTGAGACAGACTATCTGAGACAGACCATCTGAGACCGGTGGTCTGAGACAGACCGTCTGAGACAGGTGGTCTGAGACAGATGGTCTGAGACAGACGGTCTGAGACAGACGGATCGAGACAGACGGTCTGAGACAGACGGCCTGAGACAGACGGTCTGAGACAGACGGCCTGAGGCAGACGGTCTGAGACATGCGGTCTGAGACAGACGGACTGAGACAGACGGTCTGAGACAGACGGACAGGGACAGACGGACTGAGACAGACGGTCTGAGACAGACGGTCTGAGACAGACGGTCTGAGACAGACGGTCAGAGACAGACGGTCTGAGACAGGCGGTCTGAGACGGACGGATTGAGGCAGACGGTCTGAGACAGGCGGCCTGAGACAGACGGCCTGAGACAGACGGATTGAGACAGTCGGACTGAGACAGGCGGTCTGAGACAGGCGGTCTGGGACAGACGGTCTGAGGCAGACGGTCTGAGACAGACGGCCTGAGACAGACGGGCTGAGACAGACGGTCTGAGACAGACGGTCTGAGACAGACGGTCTGAGACAGGCGGTCTGAGACGGTCGGTCTGAGACAGACGGACTGAGACAGACGGACTGAGACAGACGGCCTGAGACAAACGGTCTGAGACAGACGGTCTGAGACAGACGGACTGAGACAGACGGTCTGAGACAGACGGACAGGGACAGACGGACTGAGACAGACCGACTGAGACTGATGGTCTGAGACAGACGGCCTGAGACAGACGGTCTGAGACAGACGGTCAGAGACAGACGGTCTGAGACAGGCGGTCTGAGACGGACGGATTGAGACAGACGGTCTGAGACAGGCGGCCTGAGACAGACGGCCTGAGACAGACGGATTGAGACAGTCGGACTGAGACAGGCGGTCTGAGACAGGCGGTCTGGGACAGACGGTCTGAGGCAGACGGTCTGAGACAGACGGCCTGAGGCAGACGGTCTGAGACATGCGGTCTGAGACAGACGGACTGAGACAGACGGACTGAGACAGACGGTCTGCGACAGACGGACAGGGACGGACGGATTGAGACAGACGGTCTGAGACAGGCGGCCTGAGACAGACGGCCTGAGACAGACGGTCTGAGACAGACGGACTGAGACAGGCGGACTGAGACAGACTATCTGAGACAGACCATCTGAGACCGGTGGTCTGAGACAGACCGTCTGAGACAGGTGGTCTGAGACAGATGGTCTGAGACAGACGGTCTGAGACAGACGGATCGAGACAGACGGTCTGAGACAGACGGCCTGAGACAGACGGTCTGAGACAGACGGCCTGAGGCAGACGGTCTGAGACAGACGGCCTGAGACAGACGGATTGAGACAGTCGGACTGAGACAGGCGGTCTGCGATAGGCGGTCTGGGACAGACGGTCTGAGACAGACGGTCTGAGACAGGCGGCCTGAGACAGACGGCCTGAGACATGCGGTCTGAGACAGACGGACTGAGACAGACGGTCTGAGACAGACGGACAGGGACAGACGGACTGAGACAGACGGACTGAGACTGATGGTCTGAGACAGACGGTCTGAGACAGACGGTCTGAGACAGACGGTCTGAGACAGACGGTCTGAGACAGACGGTCTCAGACAGACGGTCTGAGACAGGCGGTCTGGGACAGACGGTCTGAGACAGACGGACTGAGACAGACGGTCTGAGACAGACGGTCTGAGACAGACGGTCTGAGACAGACGGTCTGAGACAGGCGGTCTGAGACGGTCGGTCTGAGACAGACGGACTGAGACAGACGGACTGAGACAGACGGCCTGAGACAGACGGACAGAGACAGACGGACTGAGACAGACGGTCTGCGACAGACGGACAGGGACAGACGGACTGAGACAGACGGACTGAGACTGATGGTCTGAGACAGACGGTCTGAGACAGGCGGCCTGAGACAGACGGCCTGAGACAGACGGATTGAGACAGTCGGACTGAGACAGGCGGTCTGCGATAGGCGGTCTGGGACAGACGGTCTGAGGCAGACGGTCTGAGACAGACGGCCTGAGGCAGACGGTCTGAGACATGCGGTCTGAGACAGATGGACTGAGACAGACGGACTGAGACAGACGGTCTGCGACAGACGGACAGGGACGGACGGATTGAGACAGACGGTCTGAGACAGGCGGCCTGAGACAGACGGCCTGAGACCGACGGATTGAGACAGACGGACTGAGACAGGCGGACTGAGACAGGCGGTCTGAGACAGGCGGTCTGGGACAGACGGTCTGAGGCAGACGGTCTGAGACAGACGGTCTGAGACAGACGGACTGAGACAGACGGTCTGAGACAAACGGTCTGAGACAGACGGTCTGAGACAGGCGGTCTGAGACGGACGGATTGAGACAGACGGCCTGAGACAGGCGGTCTGAGACAGACGGTCTGAGACAGGCGGTCTGAGACAGACGGTCTGAGACAGACGGTCTGAGACAGACGGTCTGAGATGAGACGGTCTGAGACAGGCGGTCTGAGACTGTCGGTCTGAGACAGACGGACTGAGACAGACGGACTGAGACAGACGGTCTGAGACAGACGGTCTGAGACAGACGGTCTGAGACAGACGGTCTGAGACAGGCGGTCTGAGACGGTCGGTCTGAGACAGACGGACTGAGACAGACGGACTGAGACAGACGGCCTGAGACAAACGGTCTGAGACAGACGGTCTGAGACAGACGGACTGAGACAGACGGTCTGAGACAGACGGACAGGGACAGACGGACTGAGACAGACCGACTGAGACTGATGGTCTGAGACAGACGGTCTGAGACAGACGGTCTGAGACAGACGGTCTGAGACAGACGGTCAGAGACAGACGGTCTGAGACAGGCGGTCTGAGACGGACGGATTGAGGCAGACGGTCTGAGACAGGCGGCCTGAGACAGACGGCCTGAGACAGACGGATTGAGACAGTCGGACTGAGACAGGCGGTCTGAGACAGGCGGTCTGGGACAGACGGTCTGAGGCAGACGGTCTGAGACAGACGGCCTGAGGCAGACGGTCTGAGACATGCGGTCTGAGACAGACGGACTGAGACAGACGGACTGAGACAGACGGTCTGCGACAGACGGACAGGGACGGACGGATTGAGACAGACGGTCTGAGACAGGCGGCCTGAGACAGACGGCCTGAGACAGACGGTCTGAGACAGACGGACTGAGACAGGCGGACTGAGACAGACTATCTGAGACAGACCGTCTGAGACCGGTGGTCTGAGACAGACCGTCTGAGACAGGCGGTCTGAGACGGTCGGTCTGAGACAGACGGACTGAGACAGACGGACTGAGACAGACGGCCTGAGACAGACGGACAGAGACAGACGGACTGAGACAGACGGTCTGCGACAGACGGACAGGGACAGACGGACTGAGACAGACGGACTGAGACTGATGGTCTGAGACAGACGGTCTGAGACAGGCGGTCTGAGACAGACGGTCTGAGACAGACGGTCTGAGACAGACGGTCTGAGACAGGCGGTCTGAGACGGTCGGTCTGAGACAGACGGACTGAGACAGACGGACTGAGACAGACGGCCTGAGACAAACGGTCTGAGACAGACGGTCTGAGACAGACGGACTGAGACAGACGGTCTGAGACAGACGGACAGGGACAGACGGACTGAGACAGACCGACTGAGACTGATGGTCTGAGACAGACGGTCTGAGACAGACGGTCTGAGACAGACGGTCAGAGACAGACGGTCTGAGACAGGCGGTCTGAGACGGACGGATTGAGACAGACGGTCTGAGACAGGCGGCCTGAGACAGACGGCCTGAGACAGACGGATTGAGACAGTCGGACTGAGACAGGCGGTCTGAGACAGGCGGTCTGGGACAGACGGTCTGAGGCAGACGGTCTGAGACAGACGGCCTGAGGCAGACGGTCTGAGACATGCGGTCTGAGACAGATGGACTGAGACAGACGGACTGAGACAGACGGTCTGCGACAGACGGACAGGGACGGGCGGATTGAGACAGACGGTCTGAGACAGGCGGCCTGAGACAGACGGCCTGAGACCGACGGATTGAGACAGACGGACTGAGACAGGCGGACTGAGACAGGCGGTCTGAGACAGGCGGTCTGGGACAGACGGTCTGAGGCAGACGGTCTGAGACAGACGGTCTGAGACAGACGGACTGAGACAGACGGTCTGAGACAAACGGTCTGAGACAGACGGTCTGAGACAGGCGGTCTGAGACGGACGGATTGAGACAGACGGCCTGAGACAGGCGGTCTGAGACTGTCGGTCTGAGACAGACGGACTGAGACAGACGGACTGAGACAGACGGTCTGAGACAGACGGTCTGAGACAGACGGTCTGAGACAGACGGTCTGAGACAGGCGGTCTGAGACGGTCGGTCTGAGACAGACGGACTGAGACAGACGGACTGAGACAGACGGCCTGAGACAAACGGTCTGAGACAGACGGTCTGAGACAGACGGACTGAGACAGACGGTCTGAGACAGACGGACAGGGACAGACGGACTGAGACAGACCGACTGAGACTGATGGTCTGAGACAGACGGTCTGAGACAGACGGTCTGAGACAGACGGTCTGAGACAGACGGTCAGAGACAGACGGTCTGAGACAGGCGGTCTGAGACGGACGGATTGAGGCAGACGGTCTGAGACAGGCGGCCTGAGACAGACGGCCTGAGACAGACGGATTGAGACAGTCGGACTGAGACAGGCGGTCTGAGACAGGCGGTCTGGGACAGACGGTCTGAGGCAGACGGTCTGAGACAGACGGCCTGAGGCAGACGGTCTGAGACATGCGGTCTGAGACAGACGGACTGAGACAGACGGACTGAGACAGACGGTCTGCGACAGACGGACAGGGACGGACGGATTGAGACAGACGGTCTGAGACAGGCGGCCTGAGACAGACGGCCTGAGACAGACGGTCTGAGACAGACGGACTGAGACAGGCGGACTGAGACAGACTATCTGAGACAGACCGTCTGAGACCGGTGGTCTGAGACAGACCGTCTGAGACAGGTGGTCTGAGACAGACGGTCTGAGACAGACGGTCTGAGACAGACGGTCTGAGACAGACGGTCTGAGACAGACGGTCTGAGACAGACGGTCTGAGACAGACGGTCAGAGACAGACGGTCTGAGACAGACGGTCTGAGACAGACGGACTGAGACAGGCGGACTGAGACGGACGGATTGAGACAGACGGCCTGAGACAGGCGGTCTGAGACAGACGGTCTGAGACAGGCGGTCTGAGACAGACGGTCTGAGACAGACGGTCTGAGATGAGACGGTCTGAGACAGGCGGTCTGAGACTGTCGGTCTGAGACAGACGGACTGAGACAGACGGACTGAGACAGACGGTCTGAGACAAACGGTCTGAGACAGGCGGTCTGAGACGGAAGAATTGAGACAGACGGTCTGAGACAGACGGTCTGAGACAGACGGTCTGAGACAGACGGTCTGAGACAGACGGTCTGAGACAGACGGTCTGAGACAGACGGTCTGAGACAGACGGCCTGAGACAGACGGACAGAGACAGACGGACTGAGACAGACGGTCTGCGACAGACGGACAGGGACAGACGGACTGAGACAGACGGACTGAGACTGATGGTCTGAGACAGACGGTCTGAGACAGGCGGTCTGAGACAGACGGTCTGAGACAGACGGTCTGAGACAGACGGTCTGAGACAGACGGTCTGAGACAGGCGGTCTGAGACGGTCGGTCTGAGACAGACGGACTGAGACAGACGGACTGAGACAGACGGCCTGAGACAGACGGACAGAGACAGACGGACTGAGACAGACGGTCTGCGACAGACGGACAGGGACAGACGGACTGAGACAGACGGACTGAGACTGATGGTCTGAGACAGACGGTCTGAGACAGGCGGTCTGAGACAGACGGTCTGAGACAAACGGTCTGAGACAGACGGTCTGAGACAGACGGTCTGAGACAGGCGGTCTGAGACGGTCGGTCTGAGACAGACGGACTGAGACAGACGGACTGAGACAGACGGCCTGAGACAAACGGTCTGAGACAGACGGTCTGAGACAGACGGACTGAGACAGACGGTCTGAGACAGACGGACAGGGACAGACGGACTGAGACAGACCGACTGAGACTGATGGTCTGAGACAGACGGTCTGAGACAGACGGTCTGAGACAGACGGTCTGAGACAGACGGTCAGAGACAGACGGTCTGAGACAGGCGGTCTGAGACGGACGGATTGAGACAGACGGTCTGAGACAGGCGGCCTGAGACAGACGGCCTGAGACAGACGGATTGAGACAGTCGGACTGAGACAGGCGGACTGAGACAGGCGGTCTGAGACAGGCGGTCTGGGACAGACGGTCTGAGGCAGACGGTCTGAGACAGACGGTCTGAGACAGACGGACTGAGACAGACGGTCTGAGACAAACGGTCTGAGACAGACGGTCTGAGACAGGCGGTCTGAGACGGACGGATTGAGACAGACGGCCTGAGACAGGCGGTCTGAGACAGACGGTCTGAGACAGGCGGTCTGAGACAGACGGTCTGAGACAGACGGTCTGAGATGAGACGGTCTGAGACAGGCGGTCTGAGACTGTCGGTCTGCGACAGACGGACAGAGACAGACGGACTGAGACAGACGGTCTGAGACAGACGGTCTGAGACAGACGGTCTGAGACAGACGGTCTGAGACAGGCGGTCTGAGACGGTCGGTCTGAGACAGACGGACTGAGACAGACGGACTGAGACAGACGGCCTGAGACAAACGGTCTGAGACAGACGGTCTGAGACAGACGGACTGAGACAGACGGTCTGAGACAGACGGACAGGGACAGACGGACTGAGACAGACCGACTGAGACTGATGGTCTGAGACAGACGGTCTGAGACAGACGGTCTGAGACAGACGGTCTGAGACAGACGGTCAGAGACAGACGGTCTGAGACAGGCGGTCTGAGACGGACGGATTGAGACAGACGGTCTGAGACAGGCGGCCTGAGACAGACGGCCTGAGACAGACGGATTGAGACAGTCGGACTGAGACAGGCGGTCTGAGACAGGCGGTCTGGGACAGACGGTCTGAGGCAGACGGTCTGAGACAGACGGCCTGAGGCAGACGGTCTGAGACATGCGGTCTGAGACAGACGGACTGAGACAGACGGACTGAGACAGACGGTCTGCGACAGACGGACAGGGACGGACGGATTGAGACAGACGGTCTGAGACAGGCGGCCTGAGACAGACGGCCTGAGACAGACGGTCTGAGACAGACGGACTGAGACAGGCGGACTGAGACAGACTATCTGAGACAGACCGTCTGAGACCGGTGGTCTGAGACAGACCGTCTGAGACAGGTGGTCTGAGACAGATGGTCTGAGACAGACGGTCTGAGACAGACGGATCGAGACAGACGGTCTGAGACAGACGGCCTGAGACAGACGGTCTGAGACAGACGGCCTGAGGCAGACGGTCTGAGACATGCGGTCTGAGACAGACGGACTGAGACAGACGGTCTGAGACAGACGGACAGGGACAGACGGACTGAGACAGACGGACTGAGACTGATGGTCTGAGACAGACGGTCTGAGACAGACGGTCTGAGACAGACGGTCTGAGACAGACGGTCTCAGACAGACGGTCTGAGACAGGCGGTCTGGGACAGACGGTCTGAGACAGGCGGACTGAGACAGACGGTCTGAGACAGACGGACAGGGACAGACGGACTGAGACAGACGGACTGAGACAGACGGCCTGAGACAAACGGTCTGAGACAGACGGTCTGAGACAGACGGACTGAGACAGACGGTCTGAGACAGACGGACAGGGACAGACGGACTGAGACAGACCGACTGAGACTGATGGTCTGAGACAGACGGTCTGAGACAGACGGTCTGAGACAGACGGTCTGAGACAGACGGTCAGAGACAGACGGTCTGAGACAGGCGGTCTGAGACGGACGGATTGAGGCAGACGGTCTGAGACAGGCGGCCTGAGACAGACGGCATGAGACAGACGGATTGAGACAGTCGGACTGAGACAGGCGGTCTGAGACAGGCGGTCTGGGACAGACGGTCTGAGGCAGACGGTCTGAGACAGACGGCCTGAGGCAGACGGTCTGAGACATGCGGTCTGAGACAGACGGACTGAGACAGACGGACTGAGACAGACGGTCTGCGACAGACGGACAGGGACGGACGGATTGAGACAGACGGTCTGAGACAGGCGGCCTGAGACAGACGGCCTGAGACAGACGGTCTGAGACAGACGGACTGAGACAGGCGGACTGAGACAGACTATCTGAGACAGACCGTCTGAGACCGGTGGTCTGAGACAGACCGTCTGAGACAGGTGGTCTGAGACAGACGGTCTGAGACAGACGGTCTGAGACAGACGGTCTGAGACAGACGGTCTGAGACAGACGGTCTGAGACAGACGGTCTGAGACAGACGGTCAGAGACAGACGGTCTGAGACAGACGGTCTGAGACAGACGGACTGAGACAGGCGGACTGAGACGGACGGATTGAGACAGACGGCCTGAGACAGGCGGTCTGAGACAGACGGTCTGAGACAGGCGGTCTGAGACAGACGGTCTGAGACAGACGGTCTGAGATGAGACGGTCTGAGACAGGCGGTCTGAGACTGTCGGTCTGAGACAGACGGACTGAGACAGACGGACTGAGACAGACGGTCTGAGACAAACGGTCTGAGACAGGCGGTCTGAGACGGAAGAATTGAGACAGACGGTCTGAGACAGACGGTCTGAGACAGACGGTCTGAGACAGACGGTCTGAGACAGACGGTCTGAGACAGACGGTCTGAGACAGACGGCCTGAGACAGACGGACAGAGACAGACGGACTGAGACAGACGGTCTGCGACAGACGGACAGGGACAGACGGACTGAGACAGACGGACTGAGACTGATGGTCTGAGACAGACGGTCTGAGACAGGCGGTCTGAGACAGACGGTCTGAGACAGACGGTCTGAGACAGACGGTCTGAGACAGACGGTCTGAGACAGGCGGTCTGAGACGGTCGGTCTGAGACAGACGGACTGAGACAGACGGACTGAGACAGACGGCCTGAGACAGACGGACAGAGACAGACGGACTGAGACAGACGGTCTGCGACAGACGGACAGGGACAGACGGACTGAGACAGACGGACTGAGACTGATGGTCTGAGACAGACGGTCTGAGACAGGCGGTCTGAGACAGACGGTCTGAGACAAACGGTCTGAGACAGACGGTCTGAGACAGACGGTCTGAGACAGGCGGTCTGAGACGGTCGGTCTGAGACAGACGGACTGAGACAGACGGACTGAGACAGACGGCCTGAGACAAACGGTCTGAGACAGACGGTCTGAGACAGACGGACTGAGACAGACGGTCTGAGACAGACGGACAGGGACAGACGGACTGAGACAGACCGACTGAGACTGATGGTCTGAGACAGACGGTCTGAGACAGACGGTCTGAGACAGACGGTCTGAGACAGACGGTCAGAGACAGACGGTCTGAGACAGGCGGTCTGAGACGGACGGATTGAGACAGACGGTCTGAGACAGGCGGCCTGAGACAGACGGCCTGAGACAGACGGATTGAGACAGTCGGACTGAGACAGGCGGACTGAGACAGGCGGTCTGAGACAGGCGGTCTGGGACAGACGGTCTGAGGCAGACGGTCTGAGACAGACGGTCTGAGACAGACGGACTGAGACAGACGGTCTGAGACAAACGGTCTGAGACAGACGGTCTGAGACAGGCGGTCTGAGACGGACGGATTGAGACAGACGGCCTGAGACAGGCGGTCTGAGACAGACGGTCTGAGACAGGCGGTCTGAGACAGACGGTCTGAGACAGACGGTCTGAGATGAGACGGTCTGAGACAGGCGGTCTGAGACTGTCGGTCTGCGACAGACGGACAGGGACAGACGGACTGAGACAGACGGTCTGAGACAGACGGTCTGAGACAGACGGTCTGAGACAGACGGTCTGAGACAGGCGGTCTGAGACGGTCGGTCTGAGACAGACGGACTGAGACAGACGGACTGAGACAGACGGCCTGAGACAAACGGTCTGAGACAGACGGTCTGAGACAGACGGACTGAGACAGACGGTCTGAGACAGACGGACAGGGACAGACGGACTGAGACAGACCGACTGAGACTGATGGTCTGAGACAGACGGTCTGAGACAGACGGTCTGAGACAGACGGTCTGAGACAGGCGGTCTGAGACGGACGGATTGAGACAGACGGTCTGAGACAGGCGGCCTGAGACAGACGGCCTGAGACAGACGGATTGAGACAGTCGGACTGAGACAGGCGGTCTGAGACAGGCGGTCTGGGACAGACGGTCTGAGGCAGACGGTCTGAGACAGACGGCCTGAGGCAGACGGTCTGAGACATGCGGTCTGAGACAGACGGACTGAGACAGACGGACTGAGACAGACGGTCTGCGACAGACGGACAGGGACGGACGGATTGAGACAGACGGTCTGAGACAGGCGGCCTGAGACAGACGGCCTGAGACAGACGGTCTGAGACAGACGGACTGAGACAGGCGGACTGAGACAGACTATCTGAGACAGACCGTCTGAGACCGGTGGTCTGAGACAGACCGTCTGAGACAGGTGGTCTGAGACAGATGGTCTGAGACAGACGGTCTGAGACAGACGGATCGAGACAGACGGTCTGAGACAGACGGCCTGAGACAGACGGTCTGAGACAGACGGCCTGAGGCAGACGGTCTGAGACATGCGGTCTGAGACAGACGGACTGAGACAGACGGTCTGAGACAGACGGACAGGGACAGACGGACTGAGACAGACGGACTGAGACTGATGGTCTGAGACAGACGGTCTGAGACAGACGGTCTGAGACAGACGGTCTGAGACAGACGGTCTCAGACAGACGGTCTGAGACAGGCGGTCTGGGACAGACGGTCTGAGACAGGCGGACTGAGACAGACGGTCTGAGACAGACGGACAGGGACAGACGGACTGAGACAGACGGACTGAGACTGATGGTCTGAGACAGACGGTCTGAGACAGACGGTCTGAGACAGACGGTCTGAGACAGACGGTCTGAGACAGACGGTCTGAGACAGACGGTCTGAGACAGACGGTCTGAGACAGACGGTCTGAGACAGACGGTCTGAGACAGACGGTCAGAGACAGACGGTCTGAGACAGACGGTCTGAGACAGACGGACTGAGACAGGCGGACTGAGACGGACGGATTGATACAGACGGCCTGAGACAGGCGGTCTGAGACAGACGGTCTGAGACAGGCGGTCTGAGACAGACGGTCTGAGACAGACGGTCTGAGATGAGACGGTCTGAGACAGGCGGTCTGAGACTGTCGGTCTGAGACAGACGGTCTGAGACAGACGGTCTGAGACAGACGGTCTGAGACAGACGGTCTGAGACAGACGGCCTGAGACAGACGGACAGAGACAGACGGATTGAGACAGACGGTCTGAGACAGGCGGCCTGAGACAGACGGCCTGAGACCGACGGATTGAGACAGACGGACTGAGACAGGCGGACTGAGACAGGCGGTCTGAGACAGGCGGTCTGGGACAGACGGTCTGAGGCAGACGGTCTGAGACAGACGGTCTGAGACAGACGGACTGAGACAGACGGTCTGAGACAAACGGTCTGAGACAGACGGTCTGAGACAGGCGGTCTGAGACGGACGGTCTGAGACAGACGGTCTGAGACAGACGGTCTGAGACAGACGGTCAGAGACAGACGGTCTGAGACAGGCGGTCTGAGACGGACGGATTGAGACAGACGGTCTGAGACAGGCGGCCTGAGACAGACGGCCTGAGACAGACGGATTGAGACAGTCGGACTGAGACAGGCGGTCTGAGACAGGCGGTCTGGGACAGACGGTCTGAGGCAGACGGTCTGAGACAGACGGCCTGAGGCAGACGGTCTGAGACATGCGGTCTGAGACAGACGGACTGAGACAGACGGTCTGCGACAGACGGACAGGGACGGACGGATTGAGACAGACGGTCTGAGACAGGCGGCCTGAGACAGACGGCCTGAGACCGACGGATTGAGACAGACGGACTGAGACAGGCGGACTGAGACAGGCGGTCTGAGACAGGCGGTCTGGGACAGACGGTCTGAGGCAGACGGTCTGAGACAGACGGTCTGAGACAGACGGACTGAGACAGACGGTCTGAGACAAACGGTCTGAGACAGACGGTCTGAGACAGGCGGTCTGAGACGGACGGATTGAGACAGACGGCCTGAGGCAGACGGTCTGAGGCAGACGGTCTGAGACAGACGGTCTGAGACAGACGGTCTGAGACAGGCGGTCTGAGACGGACGGTCTGAGACAGACGGTCTGAGACAGACGGTCTGAGACAGACGGTCAGAGACAGACGGTCTGAGACAGGCGGTCTGAGACGGACGGATTGAGACAGACGGTCTGAGACAGGCGGCCTGAGACAGACGGCCTGAGACAGACGGATTGAGACAGTCGGACTGAGACAGGCGGTCTGAGACAGGCGGTCTGGGACAGACGGTCTGAGGCAGACGGTCTGAGACAGACGGCCTGAGGCAGACGGTCTGAGACATGCGGTCTGAGACAGACGGACTGAGACAGACGGACTGAGACAGACGGTCTGCGACAGACGGACAGGGACGGACGGATTGAGACAGACGGTCTGAGACAGGCGGCCTGAGACAGACGGCCTGAGACCGACGGATTGAGACAGACGGACTGAGACAGGCGGACTGAGACAGGCGGTCTGAGACAGGCGGTCTGGGACAGACGGTCTGAGGCAGACGGTCTGAGACAGACGGTCTGAGACAGACGGTCTGAGACAGACGGCCTGAGACAGACGGACAGAGACAGACGGACTGAGACAGACGGTCTGCGACAGACGGACAGGGACAGACGGACTGAGACAGACGGACTGAGACTGATGGTCTGAGACAGACGGTCTGAGACAGGCGGTCTGAGACAGACGGTCTGAGACAGACGGTCTGAGACAGACGGTCTGAGACAGACGGACAGGGACAGACGGACTGAGACAGACGGACAGGGACAGACGGACAGGGACAGACGGACTGAGACAGACGGACAGAGACAGACGGACTGAGACAGACGGTCTGCGACAGACGGTCTGAGACAGACGGTCTGAGACAGACGGCCTGAGACAGACGGTCAGAGACAGACGGTCTGAGACAGACGGACTGAGACAGACGGACTGAGACAGACGGTCTGAGACAAACGGTCTGAGACAGGCGGTCTGAGACGGACGAATTGAGACAGACGGTCTGAGACAGACGGTCTGAGACAGACGGTCTGAGACAGACGGTCTGAGACAGACGGTCTGAGACAGACGGTCTGAGACAGACGGTCTGAGACAGACGGCCTGAGACAGACGGACAGAGACAGACGGACTGAGACAGACGGTCTGCGACAGACGGACAGGGACAGACGGACTGAGACAGACGGACTGAGACTGATGGTCTGAGACAGACGGTCTGAGACAGGCGGTCTGAGACAGACGGTCTGAGACAGACGGTCTGAGACAGACGGACAGGGACAGACGGACTGAGACAGACGGACAGGGACAGACGGACAGGGACAGACGGACTGAGACAGACGGACAGAGACAGACGGACTGAGACAGACGGTCTGCGACAGACGGACAGGGACAGACGGACTGAGACAGACGGATTGAGACAGTCGGACTGAGTCAGGCGGTCTGAGACAGACGGTCTGAGACAGACGGTCTGAGACAGGCGGTCTGAGACGGTCGGTCTGAGACAGACGGACTGAGACAGACGGACTGAGACAGACGGTCTGAGACAAACGGTCTGAGACAG
Source organism: Coelioxys conoideus (assembly GCA_947623535.1). NCBI lineage: Eukaryota > Metazoa > Arthropoda > Insecta > Hymenoptera > Megachilidae > Coelioxys > Coelioxys conoideus. The sequence continues at coordinate 16,017,387 of OX392451.1, forward strand.
ACGGTCTGAGACAGACGGACTGAGACAGACGGTCTGAGACAGACGGACAGGGACAGACGGACTGAGACAGACCGACTGAGACTGATGGTCTGAGACAGACGGTCTGAGACAGACGGTCTGAGACAGACGGTCTGAGACAGACGGTCAGAGACAGACGGTCTGAGACAGGCGGTCTGAGACGGACGGATTGAGACAGACGGTCTGAGACAGGCGGCCTGTGACAGACGGCCTGAGACAGACGGATTGAGACAGTCGGACTGAGACAGGCGGTCTGAGACAGGCGGTCTGGGACAGACGGTCTGAGGCAGACGGTCTGAGACAGACGGTCTGAGACAGACGGTCAGAGACAGACGGTCTGAGACAGGCGGTCTGAGACGGACGGATTGAGACAGACGGTCTGAGACAGGCGGCCTGAGACAGACGGCCTGAGACAGACGGATTGAGACAGTCGGACTGAGACAGGCGGTCTGAGACAGGCGGTCTGGGACAGACGGTCTGAGGCAGACGGTCTGAGACAGACGGCCTGAGGCAGACGGTCTGAGACATGCGGTCTGAGACAGACGGACTGAGACAGACGGACTGAGACAGACGGTCTGCGACAGACGGACAGGGACGGACGGATTGAGACAGACGGTCTGAGACAGGCGGCCTGAGACAGACGGCCTGAGACCGACGGATTGAGACAGACGGACTGAGACAGGCGGACTGAGACAGGCGGTCTGAGACAGGCGGTCTGGGACAGACGGTCTGAGGCAGACGGTCTGAGACAGACGGTCTGAGACAGACGGACTGAGACAGACGGTCTGAGACAAACGGTCTGAGACAGACAGTCTGAGGCAGACGGACTGAGACAGACGGTCTGAGACAGACGGACAGGGACAGACGGACTGAGACAGACGGACAGGGACGGACGGACAGGGACAGACGGACTGAGACAGACGGACAGAGACAGACGGACTGAGACAGACGGTCTGCGACAGACGGACAGGGACAGACGGACTGAGACAGACGGTCTGAGACAGACGGTCTGAGACAGACGGTCTGAGACAGACGGTCTGAGACAGGCGGTCTGAGACGGTCGGTCTGAGACAGACGGACTGAGACAGACGGACTGAGACAGACGGTCTGAGACAAACGGTCTGAGACAGACGGTCTGAGACAGACGGACTGAGACAGACGGCCTGAGACAGACGGACAGGGACAGACGGACTGAGACAGACCGACTGAGACTGATGGTCTGAGACAGACGGTCTGAGACAGACGGTCTGAGACAGACGGTCAGAGACAGACGGTCTGAGACAGGCGGTCTGAGACGGACGGATTGAGACAGACGGTCTGAGACAGGCGGCCTGTGACAGACGGCCTGAGACAGACGGATTGAGACAGTCGGACTGAGACAGGCGGTCTGAGACAGGCGGTCTGGGACAGACGGTCTGAGGCAGACGGTCTGAGACAGACGGCCTGAGGCAGACGGTCTGAGACATGCGGTCTGAGGCAGACGGTCTGAGACAGACGGTCTAAGACAGACGGCCTGAGACAGACGGACTGAGACAGACGGTCTGCGACAGACGGACAGGGACAGACGGCCTGAGACAGACGGACTGAGACTGATGGTCTGAGACAGACGGTCTGAGACAGGCGGTCTGAGACAGACGGTCTGAGACAGACGGTCTGAGACAGACGGTCTGAGACAGGCGGTCTGAGACGGTCGGTCTGAGACAGACGGACTGAGACAGACGGACCGAGACAGACGGTCTGAGACGAACGGTCTGAGACAGACGGTCTGAGACAGACGGTCTGAGACAGACGGTCTGAGACAGACGGACAGGGACAGACGGACTGAGACAGACCGACTGAGACTGACGGTCTGAGACAGACGGTCTGAGACAGACGGTCTGAGACAGACGGTCTGAGACAGACGGTCTGAGACAGACGGTCTGAGACAGACGGCCTGAGGCAGACGGTCTGAGACATGCGGTCTGAGACAGACGGACTGAGACAGACGGACTGAGACAGACGGTCTGAGACAGACGGACAGGGACAGACGGACTGAGACAGGCGGACAGGGACAGACGGACTGAGACAGACCGACTGAGACTGACGGTCTGAGACAGACGGCCTGAGGCAGACGGTCTGAGACATGCGGTCTGAGGCAGACGGTCTGAGACAGACGGTCTGAGACAGACGGCCTGAGGCAGACGGTTTGAGACATGCGGTCTGAGACGGACGGACTGAGACAGACGGACTGAGACAGACGGTCTGCGACAGACGGACAGGGACAGACGGCCTGAGACAGACGGACTGAGTCTGATGGTCTGAGACAGACGGTCTGAGACAGGCGGTCTGAGACAGACGGTCTGAGACAGACGGTCTGAGACAGACGGTCTGAGACAGGCGGTCTGAGATGGTCGGTCTGAGGCAGACGGACAGGGACAGACGGACTGAGACAGACGGACAGGGACAGACGGACAGGGACAGACGGACTGAGACAGACGGACAGAGACAGACGGACTGAGACAGACGGTCTGCGACAGACGGACAGGGACAGACGGACTGAGACAGACGGATTGAGACAGTCGGACTGAGTCAGGCGGTCTGAGACAGACGGTCTGAGACAGACGGTCTGAGACAGGCGGTCTGAGACAGGCGGTCTGAGACAGACGGTCTGAGACAGGCGGTCTGAGACGGTCGGTCTGAGGCAGACGGACAGGGACAGACGGACTGAGACAGACGGACAGGGACAGACGGACAGGGACAGACGGACTGAGACAGACGGACAGAGACAGACGGACTGAGACAGACGGTCTGCGACAGACGGACAGGGACAGACGGACTGAGACAGACGGATTGAGACAGTCGGACTGAGTCAGGCGGTCTGAGACAGACGGTCTGAGACAGACGGTCTGAGACAGGCGGTCTGAGACGGTCGGTCTGAGACAGACGGACTGAGACACACGGACTGAGACAGACGGTCTGAGACAAACGGTCTGAGACAGACGGTCTGAGACAGACGGACTGAGACAGACGGTCTGAGACAGACGGACAGGGACAGACGGACTGAGACAGACCGACTGAGACTGATGGTCTGAGACAGACGGTCTGAGACAGACGGTCTGAGACAGACGGTCTGAGACAGACGGTCAGAGACAGACGGTCTGAGACAGGCGGTCTGAGACGGACGGATTGAGACAGACGGTCTGAGACAGGCGGCCTGTGACAGACGGCCTGAGACAGACGGATTGAGACAGTCGGACTGAGACAGGCGGTCTGAGACAGGCGGTCTGGGACAGACGGTCTGAGGCAGACGGTCTGAGACAGACGGTCTGAGACAGACGGTCAGAGACAGACGGTCTGAGACAGGCGGTCTGAGACGGACGGATTGAGACAGACGGTCTGAGACAGGCGGCCTGAGACAGACGGACTGAGACAGACGGTCTGCGACAGACGGACAGGGACGGACGGATTGAGACAGACGGTCTGAGACAGGCGGCCTGAGACAGACGGCCTGAGACCGACGGATTGAGACAGACGGACTGAGACAGGCGGACTGAGACAGGCGGTCTGAGACAGGCGGTCTGGGACAGACGGTCTGAGGCAGACGGTCTGAGACAGACGGTCTGAGACAGACGGACTGAGACAGACGGTCTGAGACAAACGGTCTGAGACAGACGGTCTGAGGCAGACGGACTGAGACAGACGGTCTGAGACAGACGGACAGGGACAGACGGACTGAGACAGACGGACAGGGACAGACGGACAGGGACAGACGGACTGAGACAGACGGACAGAGACAGACGGACTGAGACAGACGGTCTGCGACAGACGGACAGGGACAGACGGACTGAGACAGACGGTCTGAGACAGACGGTCTGAGACAGACGGTCTGAGACAGGCGGTCTGAGACGGTCGGTCTGAGACAGACGGACTGAGACAGACGGACTGAGACAGACGGTCTGAGACAAACGGTCTGAGACAGACGGTCTGAGACAGACGGACTGAGACAGACGGCCTGAGACAGACGGACAGGGACAGACGGACTGAGACAGACCGACTGAGACTGATGGTCTGAGACAGACGGTCTGAGACAGACGGTCTGAGACAGACGGTCAGAGACAGACGGTCTGAGACAGGCGGTCTGAGACGGACGGATTGAGACAGACGGTCTGAGACAGGCGGCCTGTGACAGACGGCCTGAGACAGACGGATTGAGACAGTCGGACTGAGACAGGCGGTCTGAGACAGGCGGTCTGGGACAGACGGTCTGAGGCAGACGGTCTGAGACAGACGGCCTGAGGCAGACGGTCTGAGACATGCGGTCTGAGGCAGACGGTCTGAGACAGACGGTCTAAGACAGACGGCCTGAGACAGACGGACTGAGACAGACGGTCTGCGACAGACGGACAGGGACAGACGGCCTGAGACAGACGGACAGGGACAGACGGACTGAGACAGACCGACTGAGACTGACGGTCTGAGACAGACGGTCTGAGACAGACGGTCTGAGACAGACGGTCTGAGACAGACGGTCTGAGACAGACGGTCTGAGACAGACGGCCTGAGGCAGACGGTCTGAGACATGCGGTCTGAGACAGACGGACTGAGACAGACGGACTGAGACAGACGGTCTGAGACAGACGGACAGGGACAGACGGACTGAGACAGGCGGACAGGGACAGACGGACTGAGACAGACCGACTGAGACTGACGGTCTGAGACAGACGGCCTGAGGCAGACGGTCTGAGACATGCGGTCTGAGGCAGACGGTCTGAGACAGACGGTCTGAGACAGACGGCCTGAGGCAGACGGTTTGAGACATGCGGTCTGAGACGGACGGACTGAGACAGACGGACTGAGACAGACGGTCTGCGACAGACGGACAGGGACAGACGGCCTGAGACAGACGGACTGAGTCTGATGGTCTGAGACAGACGGTCTGAGACAGGCGGTCTGAGACAGACGGTCTGAGACAGACGGTCTGAGACAGACGGTCTGAGACAGGCGGTCTGAGACGGTCGGTCTGAGACAGACGGACTGAGACAGACGGACTGAGACAGACGGTCTGAGACGAACGGTCTGAGACAGACGGTCTGAGACAGACGGTCTGAGACAGACGGTCTGAGACAGACGGACAGGGACAGACGGACTGAGACAGACCGACTGAGACTGACGGTCTGAGACAGACGGTCTGAGACAGACGGTCTGAGACAGACGGTCTGAGACAGACGGTCTGAGACAGACGGTCTGAGACAGACGGTCTGAGACAGACGGTCTGAGACAGACGGTCTGAGACAGACGGTCTGAGACAGACGGTCTGAGACAGACGGTCTGAGACAGACGGTCTGAGACAGACGGTCTGAGACAGACGGTCAGAGACAGACGGTCTGAGACAGGCGGTCTGAGACAGACGGCCTGAGACCGACGGACTGAGACAGACGGTCTGCGACAGACGGACAGGGACGGACGGATTGAGACAGACGGTCTGAGACAGGCGGCCTGAGACAGACGGCCTGAGACCGACGGATTGAGACAGACGGACTGAGACAGGCGGACTGAGACAGGCGGTCTGAGACAGGCGGTCTGGGACAGACGGTCTGAGGCAGACGGTCTGAGACAGACGGTCTGAGACAGACGGACTGAGACAGACGGTCTGAGACAAACGGTCTGAGACAGACGGTCTGAGACAGGCGGTCTGAGACGGACGGATTGAGACAGACGGCCTGAGACAGGCGGTCTGAGACAGACGGTCTGAGACAGGCGGTCTGAGACAGACGGTCTGAGACAGACGGTCTGAGACAGACGGTCTGAGATGAGACGGTCTGAGACAGGCGGCCTGAGACTGTCGGTCTGAGACAGACGGACTGAGACAGACGGACTGAGACAGACGGTCTGAGACAAACGGTCTGAGACAGGCGGTCTGAGACGGACGGTCTGAGACAGACGGTCTGAGACAGACGGCCTGAGACAGACGGACAGAGACAGACGGACTGAGACAGACGGTCTGCGACAGACGGACAGGGACAGACGGACTGAGACAGACGGACTGAGACTGATGGTCTGAGACAGACGGTCTGAGACAGGCGGTCTGAGACAGACGGTCTGAGACAGACGGTCTGAGACAGGCGGTCTGAGACGGTCGGTCTGAGACAGACGGACTGAGACAGACGGACTGAGACAGACGGCCTGAGACAAACGGTCTGAGACAGACGGTCTGAGACAGACGGACTGAGACAGACGGTCTGAGACAGACGGACAGGGACAGACGGACTGAGACAGACCGACTGAGACTGATGGTCTGAGACAGACGGTCTGAGACAGACGGTCTGAGACAGACGGTCTGAGACAGACGGTCTGAGACAGGCGGTCTGAGACGGTCGGTCTGAGACAGACGGACTGAGACAGACGGACTGAGACAGACGGTCTGAGACAAACGGTCTGAGACAGACGGTCTGAGACAGACGGACTGAGACAGACGGTCTGAGACAGACGGACAGGGACAGACGGACTGAGACAGACCGACTGAGACTGATGGTCTGAGACAGACGGTCTGAGACAGACGGTCTGAGACAGACGGTCAGAGACAGACGGTCTGAGACAGGCGGTCTGAGACGGACGGATTGCGACAGACGGTCTGAGACAGGCGGCCTGTGACAGACGGCCTGAGACAGACGGATTGAGACAGTCGGACTGAGACAGGCGGTCTGAGACAGGCGGTCTGGGACAGACGGTCTGAGGCAGACGGTCTGAGACAGACGGTCTGAGACAGACGGTCAGAGACAGACGGTCTGAGACAGGCGGTCTGAGACGGACGGATTGAGACAGACGGTCTGAGACAGGCGGCCTGAGACAGACGGCCTGAGACAGACGGATTGAGACAGTCGGACTGAGACAGGCGGTCTGAGACAGGCGGTCTGGGACAGACGGTCTGAGGCAGACGGTCTGAGACAGACGGCCTGAGGTTGACGGTCTGAGACATGCGGTCTGAGACAGACGGACTGAGACAGACGGACTGAGACAGACGGTCTGCGACAGACGGACAGGGACGGACGGATTGAGACAGACGGTCTGAGACAGGCGGCCTGAGACAGACGGCCTGAGACCGACGGATTGAGACAGACGGACTGAGACAGGCGGACTGAGACAGGCGGTCTGAGACAGGCGGTCTGGGACAGACGGTCTGAGGCAGACGGTCTGAGACAGACGGTCTGAGACAGACGGACTGAGACAGACGGTCTGAGACAAACGGTCTGAGACAGACGGTCTGAGGCAGACGGACTGAGACAGACGGTCTGAGACAGACGGACAGGGACAGACGGACTGAGACAGACGGACAGGGACAGACGGACAGGGACAGACGGACTGAGACAGACGGACAGAGACAGACGGACTGAGACAGACCGACTGAGACTGACGGTCTGAGACAGACGGTCTGAGACAGACGGTCTGAGACAGACGGTCTGAGACAGACGGTCTGAGACAGACGGCCTGAGGCTGACGGTTTGAGACATGCGGTCTGAGACAGACGGACTGAGACAGACGGACTGAGACAGACGGTCTGCGACAGACGGTCTGAGACAGACGGTCTGAGACAGACGGTCTGAGACAGACGGACAGGGACAGACGGACTGAGACAGACCGACTGAGACTGACGGTCTGAGACAGACGGTCTGAGACAGACGGTCTGAGACAGACGGTCTGAGACAGACGGTCTGAGACAGACGGCCTGAGGCAGACGGTCTGAGACATGCGGTCTGAGACAGACGGACTGAGACAGACGGACTGAGACAGACGGTCTGAGACAGACGGACAGGGACAGACGGACTGAGACAGACGGACAGGGACAGACGGACTGAGACAGACCGACTGAGACTGACGGTCTGAGACAGACGGCCTGAGGCAGACGGTCTGAGACATGCGGTCTGAGGCAGACGGTCTGAGACAGATGGTCTGAGACAGACGGCCTGAGGCAGACGGTTTGAGACATGCGGTCTGAGACGGACGGACTGAGACAGACGGACTGAGACAGACGGTCTGCGACAGACGGACAGGGACAGACGGCCTGAGACAGACGGACTGAGTCTGATGGTCTGAGACAGACGGTCTGAGACAGGCGGTCTGAGACAGACGGTCTGAGACAGACGGTCTGAGACAGACGGTCTGAGACAGGCGGTCTGAGACGGTCGGTCTGAGACAGACGGACTGAGACAGACGGACTGAGACAGACGGACTGAGACAGACGGTCTGAGACGAACGGTCTGAGACAGACGGTCTGAGACAGACGGTCTGAGACAGACGGTCTGAGACAGACCGACTGAGACTGACGGTCTGAGACAGACGGTCTGAGACAGACGGTCTGAGACGGTCGGTCTGAGACAGACGGACTGAGACAGACGGACTGAGACAGACGGACTGAGACAGACGGTCTGAGACGAAAAGTCTGAGACAGACGGTCTGAGACAGACGGACAGGGACAGACGGACTGAGACAGACCGACTGAGACTGACGGTCTGAGACAGACGGTCTGAGACAGACGGTCTGAGACGGTCGGTCTGAGACAGACGGACTGAGACAGACGGACTGAGACAGACGGTCTGAGACGAACGGTCTGAGACAGACGGTCTGAGACAGACGGACAGGGACAGACGGACTGAGACAGACCGACTGAGACTGACGGTCTGAGACAGACGGTCTGAGACAGACGGTCTGAGACGGTCGGTCTGAGACAGACGGACTGAGACAGACGGACTGAGACAGACGGTCTGAGACGAACGGTCTGAGACAGACGGTCTGAGACAGACGGACAGGGACAGACGGACTGAGACAGACCGACTGAGACTGACGGTCTGAGACAGACGGTCTGAGACAGACGGTCTGAGACGGTCGGTCTGAGACAGACGGACTGAGACAGACGGACTGAGACAGACGGTCTGAGACGAACGGTCTGAGACAGACGGTCTGAGACAGACGGCCTGAGGCTGACGGTTTGAGACATGCGGTCTGAGACAGACGGACTGAGACAGACGGACTGAGACAGACGGTCTGAGACGGTCGGTCTGAGACAGACGGACTGAGACAGACGGACTGAGACAGACGGCCTGAGACAAACGGTCTGAGACAGACGGTCTGAGACAGACGGACTGAGACAGACGGACAGGGACAGACGGACTGAGACAGACCGACTGAGACTGATGGTCTGAGACAGACGGTCTGAGACAGACGGTCTGAGACAGACGGTCTGAGACAGACGGTCTGAGACAGACGGTCTGAGACAGACGGTCAGAGACAGACGGTCTGAGACAGGCGGTCTGAGACGGACGGATTGAGACAGACGGACTGAGACAGGCGGCCTGAGACAGACGGCCTGAGACCGACGGATTGAGACAGACGGACTGAGACAGGCGGACTGAGACAGGCGGTCTGAGACAGGCGGTCTGGGACAGACGGTCTGAGGCAGACGGTCTGAGACAGACGGTCTGAGACAGACGGACTGAGACAGACGGTCTGAGACAAACGGTCTGAGACAGACGGTCTGAGGCAGACGGACTGAGACAGACGGTCTGAGACAGACGGACAGGGACAGACGGACTGAGACAGACGGACAGGGACAGACGGACAGGGACAGACGGACTGAGACAGACGGACAGAGACAGACGGACTGAGACAGACGGTCTGCGACAGACGGACAGGGACAGACGGACTGAGACAGACGGTCTGAGACAGACGGTCTGAGACAGACGGTCTGAGACAGGCGGTCTGAGACGGTCGGTCTGAGACAGACGGACTGAGACAGACGGACTGAGACAGACGGTCTGAGACAAACGGTCTGAGACAGACGGTCTGAGACAGACGGACTGAGACAGACGGTCTGAGACAGACGGACAGGGACAGACGGACTGAGACAGACCGACTGAGACTGATGGTCTGAGACAGACGGTCTGAGACAGACGGTCTGAGACAGACGGTCAGAGACAGACGGTCTGAGACAGGCGGTCTGAGACGGACGGATTGAGACAGACGGTCCGAGACAGGCGGCCTGTGACAGACGGCCTGAGACAGACGGATTGAGACAGTCGGACTGAGACAGGCGGTCTGAGACAGGCGGTCTGGGACAGACGGTCTGAGGCAGACGGTCTGAGACAGACGGTCTGAGACAGACGGTCAGAGACAGACGGTCTGAGACAGGCGGTCTGAGACGGACGGATTGAGACAGACGGTCTGAGACAGGCGGCCTGAGACAGACGGCCTGAGACAGACGGATTGAGACAGTCGGACTGAGACAGGCGGTCTGAGACAGGCGGTCTGGGACAGACGGTCTGAGGCAGACGGTCTGAGACAGACGGCCTGAGGCAGACGGTCTGAGACATGCGGTCTGAGACAGACGGACTGAGACAGACGGACTGAGACAGACGGTCTGCGACAGACGGACAGGGACGGACGGATTGAGACAGACGGTCTGAGACAGGCGGCCTGAGACAGACGGCCTGAGACCGACGGATTGAGACAGACGGACTGAGACAGGCGGACTGAGACAGGCGGTCTGAGACAGGCGGTCTGGGACAGACGGTCTGAGGCAGACGGTCTGAGACAGACGGTCTGAGACAGACGGACTGAGACAGACGGTCTGAGACAAACGGTCTGAGACAGACGGTCTGAGGCAGACGGACTGAGACAGACGGTCTGAGACAGACGGACAGGGACAGACGGACTGAGACAGACGGACAGGGACAGACGGACAGGGACAGACGGACTGAGACAGACGGACAGAGACAGACGGACTGAGACAGACGGTCTGCGACAGACGGACAGGGACAGACGGACTGAGACAGACGGTCTGAGACAGACGGTCTGAGACAGACGGTCAGAGACAGACGGTCTGAGACAGGCGGTCTGAGACGGACGGATTGAGACAGACGGTCTGAGACAGGCGGCCTGTGACAGACGGCCTGAGACAGACGGATTGAGACAGTCGGACTGAGACAGGCGGTCTGAGACAGGCGGTCTGGGACAGACGGTCTGAGGCAGACGGTCTGAGACAGACGGCCTGAGGCAGACGGTCTGAGACATGCGGTCTGAGGCAGACGGTCTGAGACAGACGGTCTAAGACAGACGGCCTGAGGCTGACGGTTTGAGACATGCGGTCTGAGACAGACGGACTGAGACAGACGGACTGAGACAGACGGTCTGCGACAGACGGACAGGGACAGACGGCCTGAGACAGACGGACTGAGACTGATGGTCTGAGACAGACGGTCTGAGACAGGCGGTCTGAGACAGACGGTCTGAGACAGACGGTCTGAGACAGACGGTCTGAGACAGGCGGTCTGAGACGGTCGGTCTGAGACAGACGGACTGAGACAGACGGACCGAGACAGACGGTCTGAGACGAACGGTCTGAGACAGACGGTCTGAGACAGACGGTCTGAGACAGACGGTCTGAGACAGACGGTCTGAGACAGACGGACAGGGACAGACGGACTGAGACAGACCGACTGAGACTGACGGTCTGAGACAGACGGTCTGAGACAGACGGTCTGAGACAGACGGTCTGAGACAGACGGTCTGAGACAGACGGCCTGAGGCAGACGGTCTGAGACATGCGGTCTGAGACAGACGGACTGAGACAGACGGTCTGAGACAGACGGACAGGGACAGACGGACTGAGACAGACGGACAGGGACAGACGGACTGAGACAGACCGACTGAGACTGACGGTCTGAGACAGACGGCCTGAGGCAGACGGTCTGAGACATGCGGTCTGAGGCAGACGGTCTGAGACAGACGGTCTGAGACAGACGGCCTGAGGCAGACGGTTTGAGACATGCGGTCTGAGACGGACGGACTGAGACAGACGGACTGAGACAGACGGTCTGCGACAGACGGACAGGGACAGACGGCCTGAGACAGACGGACTGAGTCTGATGGTCTGAGACAGACGGTCTGAGACAGGCGGTCTGAGACAGACGGTCGGAGACAGACGGTCTGAGACAGACGGTCTGAGACAGGCGGTCTGAGACGGTCGGTCTGAGACAGACGGACTGAGACAGACGGACTGAGACAGACGGTCTGAGACGAACGGTCTGAGACAGACGGTCTGAGACAGACGGTCTGAGACAGACCGACTGAGACTGACGGTCTGAGACAGACGGTCTGAGACAGACGGTCTGAGACGGTCGGTCTGAGACAGACGGACTGAGACAGACGGACTGAGACAGACGGTCTGAGACGAACGGTCTGAGACAGACGGTCTGAGACAGACGGACAGGGACAGACGGACTGAGACAGACCGACTGAGACTGACGGTCTGAGACAGACGGTCTGAGACAGACGGTCTGAGACGGTCGGTCTGAGACAGACGGACTGAGACAGACGGACTGAGACAGACGGTCTGAGACGAACGGTCTGAGACAGACGGTCTGAGACAGACGGACAGGGACAGACGGACTGAGACAGACCGACTGAGACTGACGGTCTGAGACAGACGGTCTGAGACAGACGGTCTGAGACGGTCGGTCTGAGACAGACGGACTGAGACAGACGGACTGAGACAGACGGTCTGAGACGAACGGTCTGAGACAGACGGTCTGAGACAGACGGACAGGGACAGACGGACTGAGACAGACCGACTGAGACTGACGGTCTGAGACAGACGGTCTGAGACAGACGGTCTGAGACGGTCGGTCTGAGACAGACGGACTGAGACAGACGGACTGAGACAGACGGTCTGAGACGAACGGTCTGAGACAGACGGTCTGAGACAGACGGTCTGAGACAGACGGTCTGAGACAGACGGTCTGAGACAGACGGTCTGAGACGAACGGTCTGAGACAGACGGTCTGAGACAGACGGTCTGAGACAGACGGTCTGAGACAGACGGACAGGGACAGACGGACTGAGACAGACCGACTGAGACTGACGGTCTGAGACAGACGGTCTGAGACAGACGGTCTGAGACAGACGGTCTGAGACAGACGGTCTGAGACAGACGGTCTGAGACAGACGGCCTGAGGCAGACGGTCTGAGACATGCGGTCTGAGACAGACGGACTGAGACAGACGGTCTGAGACAGACGGACAGGGACAGACGGACTGAGACAGACGGACAGGGACAGACGGACTGAGACAGACCGACTGAGACTGACGGTCTGAGACAGACGGCCTGAGGCAGACGGTCTGAGACATGCGGTCTGAGGCAGACGGTCTGAGACAGACGGTCTGAGACAGACGGCCTGAGGCAGACGGTTTGAGACATGCGGTCTGAGACGGACGGACTGAGACAGACGGACTGAGACAGACGGTCTGCGACAGACGGACAGGGACAGACGGCCTGAGACAGACGGACTGAGTCTGATGGTCTGAGACAGACGGTCTGAGACAGGCGGTCTGAGACAGACGGTCGGAGACAGACGGTCTGAGACAGACGGTCTGAGACAGGCGGTCTGAGACGGTCGGTCTGAGACAGACGGACTGAGACAGACGGACCGAGACAGACGGTCTGAGACGAACGGTCTGAGACAGACGGTCTGAGACAGACGGTCTGAGACAGACCGACTGAGACTGACGGTCTGAGACAGACGGTCTGAGACAGACGGTCTGAGACGGTCGGTCTGAGACAGACGGACTGAGACAGACGGACTGAGACAGACGGTCTGAGACGAACGGTCTGAGACAGACGGTCTGAGACAGACGGACAGGGACAGACGGACTGAGACAGACCGACTGAGACTGACGGTCTGAGACAGACGGTCTGAGACAGACGGTCTGAGACGGTCGGTCTGAGACAGACGGACTGAGACAGACGGACTGAGACAGACGGTCTGAGACGAACGGTCTGAGACAGACGGTCTGAGACAGACGGACAGGGACAGACGGACTGAGACAGACCGACTGAGACTGACGGTCTGAGACAGACGGTCTGAGACAGACGGTCTGAGACGGTCGGTCTGAGACAGACGGACTGAGACAGACGGACTGAGACAGACGGTCTGAGACGAACGGTCTGAGACAGACGGTCTGAGACAGACGGACAGGGACAGACGGACTGAGACAGACCGACTGAGACTGACGGTCTGAGACAGACGGTCTGAGACAGACGGTCTGAGACGGTCGGTCTGAGACAGACGGACTGAGACAGACGGACTGAGACAGACGGTCTGAGACAGACGGTCAGAGACAGACGGTCTGAGACAGGCGGTCTGAGACGGACGGATTGAGACAGACGGTCTGAGACAGGCGGCCTGAGACAGACGGCCTTAGACAGACGGATTGAGACAGTCGGACTGAGACAGGCGGTCTGAGACAGGCGGTCTGGGACAGACGGTCTGAGGCAGACGGTCTGAGACAGAGGGCCTGAGGCAGACGGTCTGAGACATGCGGTCTGAGGCAGACGGTCTGAGACAGACGGTCTGAGACAGACGGCCTGAGGCTGACGGTTTGAGACATGCGGTCTGAGACAGACGGACTGAGACAGACGGACTGAGACAGACGGTCTGCGACAGACGGACAGGGACAGACGGCCTGAGACAGACGGACTGAGACTGATGGTCTGAGACAGACGGTCTGAGACAGGCGGTCTGAGACAGACGGTCTGAGACAGACGGTCTGAGACAGACGGTCTGAGACAGGCGGTCTGAGACGGTCGGTCTGAGACAGACGGACTGAGACAGACGGACTGAGACCGACGGTCTGAGACGAACGGTCTGAGACAGACGGTCTGAGACGGACGGTCTGAGACAGACGGTCTGAGACAGACGGTCTGAGACAGACGGACAGGGACAGACGGACTGAGACAGACCGACTGAGACTGACGGTCTGAGACAGACGGTCTGAGACAGACGGTCTGAGACAGACGGTCTGAGACAGACGGTCTGAGACAGACGGTCTGAGGCAGACGGTCTGAGACAGACGGACTGAGACAGACGGACTGAGACAGACGGTCTGAGACAGACGGACAGGGACAGACGGACTGAGACAGACGGACAGGGACAGACGGACTGAGACAGACCGACTGAGACTGACGGTCTGAGACAGACGGCCTGAGGCAGACGGTCTGAGACATGCGGTCTGAGGCAGACGGTCTGAGACAGACGGTCTGAGACAGACGGCCTGAGGCAGACGGTTTGAGACATGCGGTCTGAGACAGACGGACTGAGACAGACGGACTGAGACAGACGGTCTGCGACAGACGGACAGGGACAGACGGCCTGAGACAGACGGACTGAGTCTGATGGTCTGAGACAGACGGTCTGAGACAGGCGGTCTGAGACAGACGGTCTGAGACAGACGGTCTGAGACAGACGGTCTGAGACAGGCGGTCTGAGACGGTCGGTCTGACACAGACAGTCTGATACAGACGGTCCGAGACAAACGATCTGAGACAGGTGGTCTACGACAGACGGACTGAGAGAGACGGACTGAGACTGACGGACTGCGACAGACCGACTGAGACAGACGGTCTGAGACAGACGGTCTGAGACATGCGGTCTGAGACAGACGGACTGTGACAGACGGTCTGAGACAGACGGTCTGAGACAGACGGACAGGGACAGACGGACTGAGACAGACGGACTGAGACTGATGGTCTGAGACAGACGGTCTGAGACAGACGGTCTGAGACAGGCGGTCTGGGACAGACGGTCTGAGGCAGACGGTCTGAGACAGACGGCCTGAGGGAGACGGTCTGAGACATGCGGTCTGAGACAGACGGACTGAGACAGACGGACTGAGACAGACGGTCTGAGACAGGCGGTCTGAGACGGACGGATTGAGACAGACGGTCTGAGACAGGCGGCCTGAGACAGGCGGCCTGAGACAGGCGGCCTGAGACAGGCGGCCTGAGACAGCCGGCCTGAGACAGACGGCCTGAGACAGACGGATTGAGACAGACGGACTGAGACAGGCGGACAGGGACAGGCAAACAGACGCTGCCCGATAGCGGCAGGCGGATTGAGACGGACGGTCTGAGACAGACGGCCTGAGAAAGACGGCCTGAGACAGACGGACAGGGACAGACGGACTGAGACAGACGGACTGAGACAGACGGTCTGAGACAGACGGTCTGAGACAGACGGTCTGAGACAGACGGCCTGAGACAGACGGCCTGAGACAGACGGACAGGGACAGACGGACTGAGACAGACGGACTGAGACAGACGGTCTGAGACAGACGGTCTGAGACAGACGGACAGGGACAGACGGTCTGAGACAGACGGTCTGAGACAGACGGTCTGAGACAGACGGCCTGAGACAGACGGTCTGAGACAGACGGTCTGAGACAGACGGCCTGAGACAGACTATCTGAGACAGACCGTCTGAGACCGGTGGTCTGAGACAGACCGTCTGAGACAGGTGGTCTGAGACAGATGGTCTGAGACAGACGGTCTGAGACAGACGGTCTGAGACAGGCGGTCTGAGACGGACGGATTGAGACAGACGGTCTGAGACAGGCGGCCTGAGACAGACGGCCTGAGACAGACGGGTGAGACAGTCGGACTGAGACAGGCGATCTGAGACAGGCGGTCTGGGACAGACGGTCTGAGACAGACGGTCAGAGACAGACGGTCTGAGACAGACGGTCTGAGACATGCGGTCTGAGACACACGGACTGAGACAGACGGTCTGAGACAGACGGTCTGAGACAGACGGTCTGAGACAGGCGGTCTGAGACGGACGGATTGAGACAGACGGTCTGAGACAGGCGGTCTGAGACGGACGGATTGAGACAGACGATCTGAGACAGGCGGCCTGAGACAGACGGCCTGAGACAGGCGGTCTGAGATAGACGGTCTGAGACAGACGGTCTGAGATGAGACGGTCTGAGACAGGCGGTCTGAGACGGTCGGTCTGGGACAGACGGACTGAGACAGACGGACAGAGACAGACGGTCTGAGACAAACGGTCTGAGACAGGCGGTCTGAGACGGACGGATTGAGACAGACGGTCTGAGACAGACGGTCTGAGACAGACGGTCTGAGACAGACGGTCTGAGACAGACGGCCTGAGACAGACGGACAGAGACAGATGGACTGAGACAGACGGTCTGCGACAGACGGACAGGGACAGACGGACTGAGACAGACGGACTGAGACTGATGGTCTGAGACAGACGGTCTGAGACAGGCGGTCTGAGACAGACGGTCTGAGACAGACGGTCTGAGACAGACTGTCTGAGACAGGCGGTCTGAGACGGTCGGTCTGAGACAGACGGACTGAGACAGACGGACTGAGACAGACGGTCTGAGACGGACGGATTGAGACAGACGGTCTGAGACAGGCGGCCTGAGACAGGCGGCCTGAGACAGGCGGCCTGAGACAGGCGGCCTGAGACAGCCGGCCTGAGACAGACGGCCTGAGACAGACGGATTGAGACAGACGGACTGAGACAGGCGGACAGGGACAGGCAAACAGACGCTGCCCGATAGCGGCAGGCGGATTGAGACGGACGGTCTGAGACAGACGGCCTGAGAAAGACGGCCTGAGACAGACGGACAGGGACAGACGGACTGAGACAGACGGACTGAGACAGACGGTCTGAGACCGACGGTCTGAGACAGACGGTCTGAGACAGACGGCCTGAGACAGACGGCCTGAGACAGACGGACAGGGACAGACGGACTGAGACAGACGGACTGAGACAGACGGTCTGAGACAGACGGTCTGAGACAGACGGTCTGAGACAGACGGACAGGGACAGACGGTCTGAGACAGACGGTCTGAGACAGACGGTCTGAGACAGACGGTCTGAGACGGTCGGTCTGAGACAGACGGACTGAGACAGACGGACTGAGACAGACGGTCTGAGACGAACGGTCTGAGACAGACGGTCTGAGACAGACGGTCTGAGACAGACGGTCTGAGACAGACGGTCTGAGACAGACGGTCTGAGACAGACGGTCTGAGACAGACGGTCTGAGACAGACGGTCTGAGACAGACGGTCAGAGACAGACGGTCTGAGACAGGCGGTCTGAGACGGACGGATTGAGACAGACGGTCTGAGACAGGCGGCCTGAGACAGACGGCCTTAGACAGACGGATTGAGACAGTCGGACTGAGACAGGCGGTCTGAGACAGGCGGTCTGGGACAGACGGTCTGAGGCAGACGGTCTGAGACAGAGGGCCTGAGGCAGACGGTCTGAGACATGCGGTCTGAGGCAGACGGTCTGAGACAGACGGTCTGAGACAGACGGCCTGAGGCTGACGGTTTGAGACATGCGGTCTGAGACAGACGGACTGAGACAGACGGACTGAGACAGACGGTCTGCGACAGACGGACAGGGACAGACGGCCTGAGACAGACGGACTGAGACTGATGGTCTGAGACAGACGGTCTGAGACAGGCGGTCTGAGACAGACGGTCTGAGACAGACGGTCTGAGACAGACGGTCTGAGACAGGCGGTCTGAGACGGTCGGTCTGAGACAGACGGACTGAGACAGACGGACTGAGACCGACGGTCTGAGACGAACGGTCTGAGACAGACGGTCTGAGACGGACGGTCTGAGACAGACGGTCTGAGACAGACGGTCTGAGACAGACGGACAGGGACAGACGGACTGAGACAGACCGACTGAGACTGACGGTCTGAGACAGACGGTCTGAGACAGACGGTCTGAGACAGACGGTCTGAGACAGACGGTCTGAGACAGACGGTCTGAGACAGACGGTCTGAGACAGACGGTCTGAGACAGACGGACTGAGACAGACGGACTGAGACAGACGGTCTGAGACAGACGGACAGGGACAGACGGACTGAGACAGACGGACAGGGACAGACGGACTGAGACAGACCGACTGAGACTGACGGTCTGAGACAGACGGCCTGAGGCAGACGGTCTGAGACATGCGGTCTGAGGCAGACGGTCTGAGACAGACGGTCTGAGACAGACGGCCTGAGGCAGACGGTTTGAGACATGCGGTCTGAGACAGACGGACTGAGACAGACGGACTGAGACAGACGGTCTGCGACAGACGGACAGGGACAGACGGCCTGAGACAGACGGACTGAGTCTGATGGTCTGAGACAGACGGTCTGAGACAGGCGGTCTGAGACAGACGGTCTGAGACAGACGGTCTGAGACAGACGGTCTGAGACAGGCGGTCTGAGACGGTCGGTCTGACACAGACAGTCTGATACAGACGGTCCGAGACAAACGATCTGAGACAGGTGGTCTACGACAGACGGACTGAGAGAGACGGACTGAGACTGACGGACTGCGACAGACCGACTGAGACAGACGGTCTGAGACAGACGGTCTGAGACATGCGGTCTGAGACAGACGGACTGTGACAGACGGTCTGAGACAGACGGTCTGAGACAGACGGACAGGGACAGACGGACTGAGACAGACGGACTGAGACTGATGGTCTGAGACAGACGGTCTGAGACAGACGGTCTGAGACAGGCGGTCTGGGACAGACGGTCTGAGGCAGACGGTCTGAGACAGACGGCCTGAGGGAGACGGTCTGAGACATGCGGTCTGAGACAGACGGACTGAGACAGACGGACTGAGACAGACGGTCTGAGACAGGCGGTCTGAGACGGACGGATTGAGACAGACGGTCTGAGACAGGCGGCCTGAGACAGGCGGCCTGAGACAGGCGGCCTGAGACAGCCGGCCTGAGACAGACGGCCTGAGACAGACGGATTGAGACAGACGGACTGAGACAGGCGGACAGGGACAGGCAAACAGACGCTGCCCGATAGCGGCAGGCGGATTGAGACGGACGGTCTGAGACAGACGGCCTGAGAAAGACGGCCTGAGACAGACGGACAGGGACAGACGGACTGAGACAGACGGACTGAGACAGACGGTCTGAGACAGACGGTCTGAGACAGACGGTCTGAGACAGACGGCCTGAGACAGACGGCCTGAGACAGACGGACAGGGACAGACGGACTGAGACAGACGGACTGAGACAGACGGTCTGAGACAGACGGTCTGAGACAGACGGACAGGGACAGACGGTCTGAGACAGACGGTCTGAGACAGACGGTCTGAGACAGACGGCCTGAGACAGACGGTCTGAGACAGACGGTCTGAGACAGACGGCCTGAGACAGACTATCTGAGACAGACCGTCTGAGACCGGTGGTCTGAGACAGACCGTCTGAGACAGGTGGTCTGAGACAGATGGTCTGAGACAGACGGTCTGAGACAGACGGTCTGAGACAGGCGGTCTGAGACGGACGGATTGAGACAGACGGTCTGAGACAGGCGGCCTGAGACAGACGGCCTGAGACAGACGGGTGAGACAGTCGGACTGAGACAGGCGATCTGAGACAGGCGGTCTGGGACAGACGGTCTGAGACAGACGGTCAGAGACAGACGGTCTGAGACAGACGGTCTGAGACATGCGGTCTGAGACACACGGACTGAGACAGACGGTCTGAGATAGACGGTCTGAGACAGACGGTCTGAGACAGGCGGTCTGAGACGGACGGATTGAGACAGACGGTCTGAGACAGGCGGTCTGAGACGGACGGATTGAGACAGACGATCTGAGACAGGCGGCCTGAGACAGACGGCCTGAGACAGGCGGTCTGAGATAGACGGTCTGAGACAGACGGTCTGAGATGAGACGGTCTGAGACAGGCGGTCTGAGACGGTCGGTCTGGGACAGACGGACTGAGACAGACGGACAGAGACAGACGGTCTGAGACAAACGGTCTGAGACAGGCGGTCTGAGACGGACGGATTGAGACAGACGGTCTGAGACAGACGGTCTGAGACAGACGGTCTGAGACAGACGGCCTGAGACAGACGGACAGAGACAGATGGACTGAGACAGACGGTCTGCGACAGACGGACAGGGACAGACGGACTGAGACAGACGGACTGAGACTGATGGTCTGAGACAGACGGTCTGAGACAGGCGGTCTGAGACAGACGGTCTGAGACAGACGGTCTGAGACAGACTGTCTGAGACAGGCGGTCTGAGACGGTCGGTCTGAGACAGACGGACTGAGACAGACGGACTGAGACAGACGGTCTGAGACGGACGGATTGAGACAGACGGTCTGAGACAGGCGGCCTGAGACAGGCGGCCTGAGACAGGCGGCCTGAGACAGGCGGCCTGAGACAGGCGGCCTGAGACAGCCGGCCTGAGACAGACGGCCTGAGACAGACGGATTGAGACAGACGGACTGAGACAGGCGGACAGGGACAGGCAAACAGACGCTGCCCGATAGCGGCAGGCGGATTGAGACGGACGGTCTGAGACAGACGGCCTGAGAAAGACGGCCTGAGACAGACGGACAGGGACAGACGGACTGAGACAGACGGACTGAGACAGACGGTCTGAGACCGACGGTCTGAGACAGACGGTCTGAGACAGACGGCCTGAGACAGACGGCCTGAGACAGACGGACAGGGACAGACGGACTGAGACAGACGGACTGAGACAGACGGTCTGAGACAGACGGTCTGAGACAGACGGTCTGAGACAGACGGACAGGGACAGACGGTCTGAGACAGACGGTCTGAGACAGACGGTCTGAGACAGACGGCCTGAGACAGACGGTCTGAGACAGACGGTCTGAGGCAGACGGCCTGAGACAGACTATCTGAGACAGACCGTCTGAGACCGGTGGTCTGAGACAGACCGTCTGAGGCAGGTGGTCTGAGACAGATGGTCTGAGACAGACGGTCTGAGACAGACGGTCTGAGACAGACGGTCTGAGACAGGCGGTCTGAGACGGACGGATTGAGACAGACGGTCTGAGACAGGCGGCCTGAGACAGACGGCCTGAGACAGACGGGTGAGACAGTCGGACTGAGACAGGCGATCTGAGACAGGCGGTCTGGGACAGACGGTCTGAGACAGACGGTCAGAGACAGACGGTCTGAGACAGACGGTCTGAGACATGCGGTCTGAGACACACGGACTGAGACAGACGGTCTGAGACAGACGGTCTGAGACAGGCGGTCTGAGACGGACGGATTGAGACAGACGGTCTGAGACAGGCGGTCTGAGACGGACGGATTGAGACAGACGGTCTGAGACAGGCGGCCTGAGACAGACGGCCTGAGACAGGCGGTCTGAGATAGACGGTCTGAGACAGACGGTCTGAGATGAGACGGTCTGAGACAGGCGGTCTGAGACGGTCGGTCTGGGACAGACGGACTGAGACAGACGGACAGAGACAGACGGTCTGAGACAAACGGTCTGAGACAGGCGGTCTGAGACGGACGGATTGAGACAGACGGTCTGAGACAGACGGTCTGAGACAGACGGTCTGAGACAGACGGTCTGAGACAGACGGTCTGAGACAGACGGCCTGAGACAGACGGACAGAGACAGATGGACTGAGACAGACGGTCTGCGACAGACGGACAGGGACAGACGGACTGAGACAGACGGCCTGAGGCAGACGGTTTGAGACATGCGGTCTGAGACAGACGGACTGAGACAGACGGACTGAGACAGACGGTCTGCGACAGACGGACAGGGACAGACGGACTGAGACAGACCGACTGAGACTGATGGTCTGAGACAGACGGTCTGAGACAGACGGTCTGAGACAGACGGTCTGAGACAGACGGTCTGAGACAGGCGGTCTGAGACGGTCGGTCTGAGACAGACGGACTGAGACAGACGGACTGAGACAGACGGTCTGAGACAAACGGACTGAGACTGATGGTCTGAGACAGACGGTCTGAGACAGGCGGTCTGAGACAGACGGTCTGAGACAGACGGTCTGAGACAGACGGTCTGAGACAGGCGGTCTGAGACGGTCGGTCTGAGACAGACGGACTGAGACAGACGGACTGAGACAGACGGTCTGAGACAAACGGTCTGAGACAGACGGTCTGAGACAGACGGACTGAGACAGACGGTCTGAGACAGACGGACAGGGACAGACGGACTGAGACAGACCGACTGAGACTGATGGTCTGAGACAGACGGTCTGAGACAGACGGTCTGAGACAGACGGTCAGAGACAGACAGTCTGAGACAGGCGGTCTGAGACGGACGGATTGAGACAGACGGTCTGAGACAGGCGGCCTGTGACAGACGGCCTGACACAGACGGATTGAGACAGTCGGACTGAGACAGGCGGTCTGAGACAGGCGGTCTGGGACAGACGGTCTGAGGCAGACGGTCTGAGACAGACGGCCTGAGGCAGACGGTCTGAGACATGCGGTCTGAGGCAGACGGTCTGAGACAGACGGTCTGAGACAGACGGCCTGAGGCTGACGGTTTGAGACATGCGGTCTGAGACAGACGGACTGAGACAGACGGACTGAGACAGACGGTCTGCGACAGACGGACAGGGACAGACGGCCTGAGACAGACGGACTGAGACTGATGGTCTGAGACAGACGGTCTGAGACAGGCGGTCTGAGACAGACGGTCTGAGACAGACGGTCTGAGACAGACGGTCTGAGACAGGCGGTCTGAGACGGTCGGTCTGAGACAGACGGACTGAGACAGACGGACTGAGACAGACGGTCTGAGACGAACGGTCTGAGACAGACGGTCTGAGACAGACGGTCTGAGACAGACGGACAGGGACAGACGGACTGAGACAGACCGACTGAGACTGACGGTCTGAGACAGACGGTCTGAGACAGACGGTCTGAGACAGACGGTCTGAGACAGACGGTCTGAGACAGACGGTCTGAGACAGACGGTCTGAGACAGACGGACTGAGACAGACGGACTGAGACAGACGGTCTGAGACAGACGGACAGGGACAGACGGACTGAGACAGACGGACAGGGACAGACGGACTGAGACAGACCGACTGAGACTGACGGTCTGAGACAGACGGCCTGAGGCAGACGGTCTGAGACATGCGGTCTGAGGCAGACGGTCTGAGACAGACGGTCTGAGACAGACGGCCTGAGGCAGACGGTTTGAGACATGCGGTCTGAGACAGACGGACTGAGACAGACGGACTGAGACAGACGGTCTGCGACAGACGGACAAGGACAGACGGCCTGAGACAGACGGACTGAGTCTGATGGTCTGAGACAGACGGTCTGAGACAGGCGGTCTGAGACAGACGGTCTGAGACAGACGGTCTGAGACAGGCGGTCTGAGACGGTCGGTCTGACACAGACAGTCTGATACAGACGGTCCGATACAAACGATCTGAGACAGGTGGTCTACGACAGACGGACTGACAGAGACGGACTGAGACTGACGGACTGCGACAGACCGACTGAGACAGACGGTCTGAGACAGACGGTCTGAGACATGCGGTCTGAGACAGACGGACTGAGACAGACGGTCTGAGACAGACGGTCTGAGACAGACGGACAGGGACAGACGGACTGAGACAGACGGACTGAGACTGATGGTCTGAGACAGACGGTCTGGGACAGACGGTCTGAGACAGACGGTCTGAGACAGACGGTCAGAGACAGACGGTCTGAGACAGGCGGTCTGAGACGGACGGATTGAGACACACGGTCTGAGACAGGCGGCCTGTGACAGACGGCCTGAGACAGACGGATTGAGACAGTCGGACTGAGACAGGCGGTCTGAGACAGGCGGTCTGGGACAGACGGTCTGAGGCAGACGGTCTGAGACAGACGGCCTGAGGGAGACGGTCTGAGACATGCGGTCTGAGACAGACGGACTGAGACAGACGGACTGAGACAGACGGTCTGAGACAGGCGGTCTGAGACGGACGGATTGAGACAGACGGTCTGAGACAGGCGGCCTGAGACAGGCGGCCTGAGACAGGCGGCCTGAGACAGGCGGCCTGAGACAGGCGGCCTGAGACAGCCGGCCTGAGACAGACGGCCTGAGACAGACGGATTGAGACAGACGGACTGAGACAGGCGGACAGGGACAGGCAAACAGACGCTGCCCGATAGCGGCAGGCGGATTGAGACGGACGGTCTGAGACAGACGGCCTGAGACAGACGGCCTGAGACAGACGGACAGGGACAGACGGACTGAGACAGACGGACTGAGACAGACGGTCTGAGACAGACGGTCTGAGACAGACGGTCTGAGACAGACGGCCTGAGACAGACGGCCTGAGACAGACGGACAGGGACAGACGGACTGAGACAGACGGACTGAGACAGACGGTCTGAGACAGACGGTCTGAGACAGACGGTCTGAGACAGACGGACAGGGACAGACGGTCTGAGACAGACGGTCTGAGACAGACGGTCTGAGACAGACGGCCTGAGACAGACGGTCTGAGACAGACGGTCTGAGACAGACGGTCTGAGACAGGCGGCCTGAGACAGACGGCCTGAGACAGACGGATTGAGACAGACGGTCTGCGACAGACGGACAGGGACAGACGGACTGAGACAGACCGACTGAGACTGATGGTCTGAGACAGACGGTCTGAGACAGACGGTCTGAGACAGACGGTCTGAGACAGACGGTCTGAGACAGGCGGTCTGAGACGGTCGGTCTGAGACAGACGGACTGAGACAGACGGACTGAGACAGACGGTCTGAGACAAACGGACTGAGACTGATGGTCTGAGACAGACGGTCTGAGACAGGCGGTCTGAGACAGACGGTCTGAGACAGACGGTCTGAGACAGACGGTCTGAGACAGGCGGTCTGAGACGGTCGGTCTGAGACAGACGGACTGAGACAGACGGACTGAGACAGACGGTCTGCGACAGACGGACAGGGACAGACGGCCTGAGACAGACGGACTGAGACTGATGGTCTGAGACAGACGGTCTGAGACAGGCGGTCTGAGACAGACGGTCTGAGACAGACGGTCTGAGACAGACGGTCTGAGACAGGCGGTCTGAGACGGTCGGTCTGAGACAGACGGACTGAGACAGACGGACTGAGACAGACGGTCTGAGACGAACGGTCTGAGACAGACGGTCTGAGACAGACGGTCTGAGACAGACGGACAGGGACAGACGGACTGAGACAGACCGACTGAGACTGACGGTCTGAGACAGACGGTCTGAGACAGACGGTCTGAGACAGACGGTCTGAGACAGACGGTCTGAGACAGACGGACTGAGACAGACGGACTGAGACAGACGGTCTGAGACAGACGGACAGGGACAGACGGACTGAGACAGACGGACAGGGACAGACGGACTGAGACAGACCGACTGAGACTGACGGTCTGAGACAGACGGCCTGAGGCAGACGGTCTGAGACATGCGGTCTGAGGCAGACGGTCTGAGACAGACGGTCTGAGACAGACGGCCTGAGGCAGACGGTTTGAGACATGCGGTCTGAGACAGACGGACTGAGACAGACGGACTGAGACAGACGGTCTGCGACAGACGGACAGGGACAGACGGCCTGAGACAGACGGACTGAGTCTGATGGTCTGAGACAGACGGTCTGAGACAGGCGGTCTGAGACAGACGGTCTGAGACAGACGGTCTGAGACAGGCGGTCTGACACAGACAGTCTGATACAGACGGTCCGATACAAACGATCTGAGACAGGTGGTCTACGACA
This sequence comes from Coelioxys conoideus, assembly GCA_947623535.1. Classification (NCBI taxonomy): domain Eukaryota; kingdom Metazoa; phylum Arthropoda; class Insecta; order Hymenoptera; family Megachilidae; genus Coelioxys; species Coelioxys conoideus. The sequence goes on from OX392451.1 coordinate 16,043,791, forward strand.
GACGGACTGAGAGAGACGGACTGAGACTGACGGACTGCGACAGACCGACTGAGACAGACGGTCTGAGACAGACGGTCTGAGACATGCGGTCTGAGACAGACGGACTGAGACAGACGGTCTGAGACAGACGGTCTGAGACAGACGGACAGGGACAGACGGACTGAGACAGACGGACTGAGACTGATGGTCTGAGACAGACGGTCTGGGACAGACGGTCTGAGACAGACGGTCTGAGACAGACGGTCAGAGACAGACGGTCTGAGACAGGCGGTCTGAGACGGACGGATTGAGACACACGGTCTGAGACAGGCGGCCTGTGACAGACGGCCTGAGACAGACGGATTGAGACAGTCGGACTGAGACAGGCGGTCTGAGACAGGCGGTCTGGGACAGACGGTCTGAGGCAGACGGTCTGGGACAGACGGTCTGAGGCAGACGGTCTGAGACAGACGGCCTGAGGGAGACGGTCTGAGACATGCGGTCTGAGACAGACGGACTGAGACAGACGGACTGAGACAGACGGTCTGAGACAGGCGGTCTGAGACGGACGGATTGAGACAGACGGTCTGAGACAGGCGGCCTGAGACAGGCGGCCTGAGACAGGCGGCCTGAGACAGGCGGCCTGAGACAGGCGGCCTGAGACAGCCGGCCTGAGACAGACGGCCTGAGACAGACGGATTGAGACAGACGGACTGAGACAGGCGGACAGGGACAGGCAAACAGACGCTGCCCGATAGCGGCAGGCGGATTGAGACGGACGGTCTGAGACAGACGGCCTGAGACAGACGGCCTGAGACAGACGGACAGGGACAGACGGACTGAGACAGACGGACTGAGACAGACGGTCTGAGACAGACGGTCTGAGACAGACGGTCTGAGACAGACGGCCTGAGACAGACGGCCTGAGACAGACGGACAGGGACAGACGGACTGAGACAGACGGCCTGAGACAGTCGGATTGAGACAGACGGTCTGCGACAGACGGACAGGGACAGACGGACTGAGACAGACCGACTGAGACTGATGGTCTGAGACAGACGGTCTGAGACAGACGGTCTGAGACAGACGGTCTGAGACAGACGGTCTGAGACAGGCGGTCTGAGACGGTCGGTCTGAGACAGACGGACTGAGACAGACGGACTGAGACAGACGGTCTGAGACAAACGGACTGAGACTGATGGTCTGAGGCAGACGGTCTGAGACAGGCGGTCTGAGACAGACGGTCTGAGACAGACGGTCTGAGACAGACGGTCTGAGACAGGCGGTCTGAGACGGTCGGTCTGAGACAGACGGACTGAGACAGACGGACTGAGACAGACGGTCTGAGACAAACGGTCTGAGACAGACGGTCTGAGACAGACGGACTGAGACAGACGGTCTGAGACAGACGGACAGGGACAGACGGACTGAGACAGACCGACTGAGACTGATGGTCTGAGGCAGACGGTCTGAGACAGACGGTCTGAGACAGACGGTCAGAGACAGACAGTCTGAGACAGGCGGTCTGAGACGGACGGATTGAGACAGACGGTCTGAGACAGGCGGCCTGTGACAGACGGCCTGAGACAGACGGATTGGGACAGTCGGACTGAGACAGGCGGTCTGAGACAGGCGGTCTGGGACAGACGGTCTGAGGCAGACGGTCTGAGACAGACGGCCTGAGGCAGACGGTCTGAGACATGCGGTCTGAGGCAGACGGTCTGAGACAGACGGTCTGAGACAGACGGCCTGAGGCTGACGGTTTGAGACATGCGGTCTGAGACAGACGGACTGAGACAGACGGACTGAGACAGACGGTCTGCGACAGACGGACAGGGACAGACGGCCTGAGACAGACGGACTGAGACTGATGGTCTGAGACAGACGGTCTGAGACAGGCGGTCTGAGACAGACGGTCTGAGACAGACGGTCTGAGACAGACGGTCTGAGACAGGCGGTCTGAGACGGTCGGTCTGAGACAGACGGACTGAGACAGACGGACTGAGACAGACGGTCTGAGACGAACGGTCTGAGACAGACGGTCTGAGACAGACGGTCTGAGACAGACGGACAGGGACAGACGGACTGAGACAGACCGACTGAGACTGACGGTCTGAGACAGACGGTCTGAGACAGACGGTCTGAGACAGACGGTCTGAGACAGACGGTCTGAGACAGACGGACTGAGACAGACGGACTGAGACAGACGGTCTGAGACAGACGGACAGGGACAGACGGACTGAGACAGACGGACAGGGACAGACGGACTGAGACAGACCGACTGAGACTGACGGTCTGAGACAGACGGCCTGAGGCAGACGGTCTGAGACATGCGGTCTGAGGCAGACGGTCTGAGACAGACGGTCTGAGACAGACGGCCTGAGGCAGACGGTTTGAGACATGCGGTCTGAGACAGACGGACTGAGACAGACGGACTGAGACAGACGGTCTGTGACAGACGGACAGGGACAGACGGCCTGAGACAGACGGACTGAGTCTGATGGTCTGAGACAGACGGTCTGAGACAGGCGGTCTGAGACAGACGGTCTGAGACAGACGGTCTGAGACAGGCGGTCTGAGACGGTCGGTCTGACACAGACAGTCTGATACAGACGGTCCGATACAAACGATCTGAGACAGGTGGTCTAAGACAGACGGACTGAGAGAGACGGACTGAGACTGACGGACTGCGACAGACCGACTGAGACAGACGGTCTGAGACAGACGGTCTGAGACATGCGGTCTGAGACAGACGGACTGAGACAGACGGTCTGAGACAGACGGTCTGAGACAGACGGACAGGGACAGACGGACTGAGACAGACGGACTGAGACTGATGGTCTGAGACAGACGGTCTGGGACAGACGGTCTGAGACAGATGGTCTGAGACAGACGGTCAGAGACAGACGGTCTGAGACAGGCGGTCTGAGACGGACGGATTGAGACACACGGTCTGAGACAGGCGGCCTGTGACAGACGGCCTGAGACAGACGGATTGAGACAGTCGGACTGAGACAGGCGGTCTGAGACAGGCGGTCTGGGACAGACGGTCTGAGGCAGACGGTCTGAGACAGACGGCCTGAGGGAGACGGTCTGAGACATGCGGTCTGAGACAGACGGACTGAGACAGACGGACTGAGACAGACGGTCTGAGACAGGCGGTCTGAGACGGACGGATTGAGACAGACGGTCTGATACAGGCGGCCTGAGACAGGCGGCCTGAGACAGGCGGCCTGAGACAGGCGGCCTGAGACAGGCGGCCTGAGACAGCCGGCCTGAGACAGACGGCCTGAGACAGACGGATTGAGACAGACGGACTGAGACAGGCGGACAGGGACAGGCAAACAGACGCTGCCCGATAGCGGCAGGCGGATTGAGACGGACGGTCTGAGACAGACGGCCTGAGACAGACGGCCTGAGACAGACGGACAGGGACAGACGGACTGAGACAGACGGACTGAGACAGACGGTCTGAGACAGACGGTCTGAGACAGACGGTCTGAGACAGACGGCCTGAGACAGACGGCCTGAGACAGACGGACAGGGACAGACGGACTGAGACAGACGGACTGAGACAGACGGTCTGAGACAGACGGTCTGAGACAGACGGACAGGGACAGACGGTCTGAGACAGACGGTCTGAGACAGACGGTCTGAGACAGACGGCCTGAGACAGACGGTCTGAGACAGACGGTCTGAGACAGACGGTCTGAGACAGGCGGCCTGAGACAGACGGCCTGAGACAGACGGATTGAGACAGACGGTCTGCGACAGACGGACAGGGACAGACGGACTGAGACAGACCGACTGAGACTGATGGTCTGAGACAGACGGTCTGAGACAGACGGTCTGAGACAGACGGTCTGAGACAGACGGTCTGAGACAGGCGGTCTGAGACGGTCGGTCTGAGACAGACGGACTGAGACAGACGGACTGAGACAGACGGTCTGAGACAAACGGACTGAGACTGATGGTCTGAGACAGACGGTCTGAGACAGGCGGTCTGAGACAGACGGTCTGAGACAGACGGTCTGAGACAGACGGTCTGAGACAGGCGGTCTGAGACGGTCGGTCTGAGACAGACGGACTGAGACAGACGGACTGAGACAGACGGTCTGAGACAAACGGTCTGAGACAGACGGTCTGAGACAGACGGACTGAGACAGACGGTCTGAGACAGACGGACAGGGACAGACGGACTGAGACAGACCGACTGAGACTGATGGTCTGAGGCAGACGGTCTGAGACAGACGGTCTGAGACAGACGGTCAGAGACAGACAGTCTGAGACAGGCGGTCTGAGACGGACGGATTGAGACAGACGGTCTGAGACAGGCGGCCTGTGACAGACGGCCTGAGACAGACGGATTGGGACAGTCGGACTGAGACAGGCGGTCTGAGACAGGCGGTCTGGGACAGACGGTCTGAGGCAGACGGTCTGAGACAGACGGCCTGAGGCAGACGGTCTGAGACATGCGGTCTGAGGCAGACGGTCTGAGACAGACGGTCTGAGACAGACGGCCTGAGGCTGACGGTTTGAGACATGCGGTCTGAGACAGACGGACTGAGACAGACGGACTGAGACAGACGGTCTGCGACAGACGGACAGGGACAGACGGCCTGAGACAGACGGACTGAGACTGATGGTCTGAGACAGACGGTCTGAGACAGGCGGTCTGAGACAGACGGTCTGAGACAGACGGTCTGAGACAGACGGTCTGAGACAGGCGGTCTGAGACGGTCGGTCTGAGACAGACGGACTGAGACAGACGGACTGAGACAGACGGTCTGAGACGAACGGTCTGAGACAGACGGTCTGAGACAGACGGTCTGAGACAGACGGTCTGAGACAGACGGTCTGAGACAGACGGACAGGGACAGACGGACTGAGACAGACCGACTGAGACTGACGGTCTGAGACAGACGGTCTGAGACAGACGGTCTGAGACAGACGGTCTGAGACAGACGGTCTGAGACAGACGGTCTGAGACAGACGGACTGAGAGAGACGGACTGAGACAGACGGTCTGAGACAGACGGACAGGGACAGACGGACTGAGACAGACGGACAGGGACAGACGGACTGAGACAGACCGACTGAGACTGACGGTCTGAGACAGACGGCCTGAGGCAGACGGTCTGAGACATGCGGTCTGAGGCAGACGGTCTGAGACAGACGGTCTGAGACAGACGGCCTGAGGCAGACGGTTTGAGACATGCGGTCTGAGACAGACGGACTGAGACAGACGGACTGAGACAGACGGTCTGCGACAGACGGACAGGGACAGACGGCCTGAGACAGCCGGACTGAGTCTGATGGTCTGAGACAGACGGTCTGAGACAGGCGGTCTGAGACAGACGGTCTGAGACAGACGGTCTGAGACAGGCGGTCTGAGACGGTCGGTCTGACACAGACAGTCTGATACAGACGGTCCGATACAAACGATCTGAGACAGGTGGTCTACGACAGACGGACTGAGAGAGACGGACTGAGACTGACGGACTGCGACAGACCGACTGAGACAGACGGTCTGAGACAGACGGTCTGAGACATGCGGTCAGAGACAGACGGACTGAGACAGACGGTCTGAGACAGACGGTCTGAGACAGACGGACAGGGACAGACGGACTGAGACAGACGGACTGAGACTGATGGTCTGAGACAGACGGTCTGAGACAGACGGTCTGGGACAGACGGTCTGAGACAGACGGTCTGAGACAGACGGTCAGAGACAGACGGTCTGAGACAGGCGGTCTGAGACGGACGGATTGAGACACACGGTCTGAGACAGGCGGCCTGTGACAGACGGCCTGAGACAGACGGATTGAGACAGTCGGACTGAGACAGGCGGTCTGAGACAGGCGGTCTGGGACAGACGGTCTGAGGCAGACGGTCTGAGACAGACGGCCTGAGGGAGACGGTCTGAGACATGCGGTCTGAGACAGACGGACTGAGACAGACGGACTGAGACAGACGGTCTGAGACAGGCGGTCTGAGACGGACGGATTGAGACAGACGGTCTGAGACAGGCGGCCTGAGACAGGCGGCCTGAGACAGGCGGCCTGAGTCGAGCGGCGTGAGACAGACGGCCTGAGACAGACGGATTGAGACAGACGGACTGAGACAGGCGGACAGGGACAGGCAAACAGACGCTGCCCGATAGCGGCAGGCGGATTGAGACGGACGGTCTGAGACAGACGGCCTGAGACAGACGGATTGGGACAGTCGGACTGAGACAGGCGGTCTGAGACAGGCGGTCTGGGACAGACGGTCTGAGGCAGACGGTCTGAGACAGACGGCCTGAGGCAGACGGTCTGAGACATGCGGTCTGAGGCAGACGGTCTGAGACAGACGGTCTGAGACAGACGGCCTGAGGCTGACGGTTTGAGACATGCGGTCTGAGACAGACGGACTGAGACAGACGGACTGAGACAGACGGTCTGCGACAGACGGACAGGGACAGACGGCCTGAGACAGACGGACTGAGACTGATGGTCTGAGACAGACGGTCTGAGACAGGCGGTCTGAGACAGACGGTCTGAGACAGACGGTCTGAGACATACGGTCTGAGACAGGCGGTCTGAGACGGTCGGTCTGAGACAGACGGACTGAGACAGACGGACTGAGACAGACGGTCTGAGACGAACGGTCTGAGACAGACGGTCTGAGACAGACGGTCTGAGACAGACGGTCTGAGACAGACGGACAGGGACAGACGGACTGAGACAGACCGACTGAGACTGACGGTCTGAGACAGACGGTCTGAGACAGACGGTCTGAGACAGACGGTCTGAGACAGACGGTCTGAGACAGACGGTCTGAGACAGACGGACTGAAACAGACGGACTGAGACAGACGGTCTGAGACAGACGGACAGGGACAGACGGACTGAGACAGACGGACAGGGACAGACGGACTGAGACAGACCGACTGAGACTGACGTTCTGAGACAGACGGCCTGAGGCAGACGGTCTGAGACATGCGGTCTGAAGCAGACGGTCTGAGACAGACGGTCTGAGACAGACGGCCTGAGGCAGACGGTTTGAGACATGCGGTCTGAGACAGACGGACTGAGACAGACGGACTGAGACAGACGGTCTGCGACAGACGGACAGAGACAGACGGCCTGAGACAGACGGACTGAGTCTGATGGTCTGAGACAGACGGTCTGAGACAGGCGGTCTGAGACAGACGGTCTGAGACAGACGGTCTGAGACAGGCGGTCTGAGACGGTCGGTCTGACACAGACGGACTGAGACAGACGGACTGAGACAGACGGTCTGAGACAAACGGACTGAGACTGATGGTCTGAGACAGACGGTCTGAGACAGGCGGTCTGAGACAGACGGTCTGAGACAGACGGTCTGAGACAGACGGTCTGAGACAGGCGGTCTGAGACGGTCGGTCTGAGACAGACGGACTGAGACAGACGGACTGAGACAGACGGTCTGAGACAAACGGTCTGAGACAGACGGTCTGAGACAGACGGACTGAGACAGACGGTCTGAGACAGACGGACAGGGACAGACGGACTGAGACAGACCGACTGAGACTGATGGTCTGAGGCAGACGGTCTGAGACAGACGGTCTGAGACAGACGGTCAGAGACAGACAGTCTGAGACAGGCGGCCTGAGACGGACGGATTGAGACAGACGGTCTGAGACAGGCGGCCTGTGACAGACGGCCTGAGACAGACGGATTGGGACAGTCGGACTGAGACAGGCGGTCTGAGACAGGCGGTCTGGGACAGACGGTCTGAGGCAGACGGTCTGAGACAGACGGCCTGAGGCAGACGGTCTGAGACATGCGGTCTGAGGCAGACGGTCTGAGACAGACGGTCTGAGACAGACGGCCTGAGGCTGACGGTTTGAGACATGCGGTCTGAGACAGACGGACTGAGACAGACGGACTGAGACAGACGGTCTGCGACAGACGGACAGGGACAGACGGCCTGAGACAGACGGACTGAGACTGATGGTCTGAGACAGACGGTCTGAGACAGGCGGTCTGAGACAGACGGTCTGAGACAGACGGTCTGAGACAGACGGTCTGAGACAGGCGGTCTGAGACGGTCGGTCTGAGACAGACGGACTGAGACAGACGGACTGAGACAGACGGTCTGAGACGAACGGTCTGAGACAGACGGTCTGAGACAGACGGTCTGAGACAGACGGTCTGAGACAGACGGACAGGGACAGACGGACTGAGACAGACCGACTGAGACTGACGGTCTGAGACAGACGGTCTGAGACAGACGGTCTGAGACAGACGGTCTGAGACAGACGGTCTGAGACAGACGGTCTGAGACAGACGGACTGAGAGAGACGGACTGAGACAGACGGTCTGAGACAGACGGACAGGGACAGACGGACTGAGACAGACGGACAGGGACAGACGGACTGAGACAGACCGACTGAGACTGACGGTCTGAGACAGACGGCCTGAGGCAGACGGTCTGAGACATGCGGTCTGAGGCAGACGGTCTGAGACAGACGGTCTGAGACAGACGGCCTGAGGCAGACGGTTTGAGACATGCGGTCTGAGACAGACGGACTGAGACAGACGGACTGAGACAGACGGTCTGCGACAGACGGACAGGGACAGACGGCCTGAGACAGACGGACTGAGTCTGATGGTCTGAGACAGACGGTCTGAGACAGGCGGTCTGAGACAGACGGTCTGAGACAGACGGTCTGAGACAGGCGGTCTGAGACGGTCGGTCTGACACAGACAGTCTGATACAGACGGTCCGATACAAACGATCTGAGACAGGTGGTCTACGACAGACGGACTGAGAGAGACGGACTGAGACTGACGGACTGCGACAGACCGACTGAGACAGACGGTCTGAGACAGACGGTCTGAGACATGCGGTCTGAGACAGACGGACTGAGACAGACGGTCTGAGACAGACGGTCTGAGACAGACGGACAGGGACAGACGGACTGAGACAGACGGACTGAGACTGATGGTCTGAGACAGACGGTCTGAGACAGACGGTCTGGGACAGACGGTCTGAGACAGACGGTCTGAGACAGACGGTCAGAGACAGACGGTCTGAGACAGGCGGTCTGAGACGGACGGATTGAGACACACGGTCTGAGACAGGCGGCCTGTGACAGACGGCCTGAGACAGACGGATTGAGACAGTCGGACTGAGACAGGCGGTCTGAGACAGGCGGTCTGGGACAGACGGTCTGAGGCAGACGGTCTGAGACAGACGGCCTGAGGGAGACGGTCTGAGACATGCGGTCTGAGACAGACGGACTGAGACAGACGGACTGAGACAGACGGTCTGAGACAGGCGGTCTGAGACGGACGGATTGAGACAGACGGTCTGAGACAGGCGGCCTGAGACAGGCGGCCTGAGACAGGCGGCCTGAGTCGGCCGGCGTGAGACAGACGGCCTGAGACAGACGGATTGAGACAGACGGACTGAGACAGGCGGACAGGGACAGGCAAACAGACGCTGCCCGATAGCGGCAGGCGGATTGAGACGGACGGTCTGAGACAGACGGCCTGAGACAGACGGATTGGGACAGTCGGACTGAGACAGGCGGTCTGAGACAGGCGGTCTGGGACAGACGGTCTGAGGCAGACGGTCTGAGACAGACGGCCTGAGGCAGACGGTCTGAGACATGCGGTCTGAGGCAGACGGTCTGAGACAGACGGTCTGAGACAGACGGCCTGAGGCTGACGGTTTGAGACATGCGGTCTGAGACAGACGGACTGAGACAGACGGACTGAGACAGACGGTCTGCGACAGACGGACAGGGACAGACGGCCTGAGACAGACGGACTGAGACTGATGGTCTGAGACAGACGGTCTGAGACAGGCGGTCTGAGACAGACGGTCTGAGACAGACGGTCTGAGACATACGGTCTGAGACAGGCGGTCTGAGACGGTCGGTCTGAGACAGACGGACTGAGACAGACGGACTGAGACAGACGGTCTGAGACGAACGGTCTGAGACAGACGGTCTGAGACAGACGGTCTGAGACAGACGGTCTGAGACAGACGGACAGGGACAGACGGACTGAGACAGACCGACTGAGACTGACGGTCTGAGACAGACGGTCTGAGACAGACGGTCTGAGACAGACGGTCTGAGACAGACGGTCTGAGACAGACGGTCTGAGACAGACGGACTGAAACAGACGGACTGAGACAGACGGTCTGAGACAGACGGACAGGGACAGACGGACTGAGACAGACGGACAGGGACAGACGGACTGAGACAGACCGACTGAGACTGACGTTCTGAGACAGACGGCCTGAGGCAGACGGTCTGAGACATGCGGTCTGAAGCAGACGGTCTGAGACAGACGGTCTGAGACAGACGGCCTGAGGCAGACGGTTTGAGACATGCGGTCTGAGACAGACGGACTGAGACAGACGGACTGAGACAGACGGTCTGCGACAGACGGACAGAGACAGACGGCCTGAGACAGACGGACTGAGTCTGATGGTCTGAGACAGACGGTCTGAGACAGGCGGTCTGAGACAGACGGTCTGAGACAGACGGTCTGAGACAGGCGGTCTGAGACGGTCGGTCTGACACAGACAGTCTGATACAGACGGTCCGATACAAACGATCTGAGACAGGTGGTCTACGACAGACGGACTGAGAGAGACGGACTGAGACAGGCGGTCTGAGACGGACGGATTGAGACAGACGGTCTGAGACAGGCGGCCTGAGACGGACGGATTGAGACAGACGGTCTGAGACAGGCGGCCTGAGACAGGCGGCCTGAGACAGGCGGCCTGAGACAGGCGGCCTGAGACAGCCGGCCTGAGACAGACGGCCTGAGACAGACGGATTGAGACAGACGGACTGAGACAGGCGGACAGGGACAGGCAAACAGACGCTGCCCGATAGCGGCAGGCGGATTGAGACGGACGGTCTGAGACAGACGGCCTGAGACAGACGGCCTGAGAAAGACGGACAGGGACAGACGGACTGAGACAGACGGACTGAGACAGACGGTCTGAGACAGACGGTCTGAGACAGACGGTCTGAGACAGACGGCCTGAGACAGACGGCCTGAGACAGACGGACAGGGACAGACGGTCTGAGACAGACGGTCTGAGACAGACGGCCTGAGACAGACGGTCTGAGACAGACGGTCTGAGACAGACGGTCTGAGACAGGCGGCCTGAGACAGACGGCCTGAGACAGACGGATTGAGGCAGACGGACTGAGACAGGCGGACTGAGACAGACGGTCTGAGACAGACGGTCTGAGACAGACGGTCTGTGACAGACGGTCTGAGACAGGCGGTCTGAGACGGACGGATTGAGACAGACGGTCTGAGACAGGCGGCCTGAGACAGACGGCCTGAGACATGCGGTCTGAGACGGACGGATTGAGACAGACGGTCTGAGACAGACGGTCTGAGACAGACGGTCTGAGACAGACGGCCTGAGACAGACGGACAGAGACAGACGGACTGAGACAGACGGTCTGCGACAGACGGACAGGGACAGACGGACTGAGACAGACGGACTGAGACTGATGGTCTGAGACAGACGGTCTGAGACAGGCGGTCTGAGACAGACGGTCTGAGACAGACGGTCTGAGACAGACTGTCTGAGACAGGCGGTCTGAGACGGACGGTCTGAGACAGACGGACTGAGACAGACGGACTGAGACAGACGGTCTGAGACAAACGGTCTGAGACAGACGGTCTGAGACAGACGGACTGAGACAGACGGTCTGAGACAGACGGACAGGGACAGACGGACTGAGACAGACCGACTGAGACTGATGGTCTGAGACAGACGGTCTGAGACAGACGGTCTGAGACAGGCGGTCTGAGACGGACGGATTGAGACAGACGGTCTGAAACAGACGGTCTGAGACAGACGGTCTGAGACAGACGGCCTGAGACAGACGGACAGAGACAGACGGACTGAGACAGACGGTCTGCGACAGACGGACAGGGACAGACGGACTGAGACAGACGGACTGAGACAGACGGACTGAGACAGACGGTCTGAGACAGACGGACAGGGACAGACGGACTGAGACAGACCGACTGAGACTGATGGTCTGAGACAGACGGTCTGAGACAGACGGTCTGAGACAGACGGTCTGAGACAGACGGTCAGAGACAGACGGTCTGAGACAGGCGGTCTGAGACGGACGGATTGAGACAGACGGTCTGAGACAGGCGGCCTGTGACAGACGGCCTGAGACAGACGGATTGAGACAGTCGGACTGAGACAGGCGGTCTGAGACAGGCGGTCTGGGACAGACGGTCTGAGGCAGACGGTCTGAGACAGACGGCCTGAGGCAGACGGTCTGAGACATGCGGTCTGAGATAGACGGACTGAGACAGACGGACTGAGACAGACGGTCTGCGACAGACGGACAGGGACGGACGGATTGAGACAGACGGTCTGAGACAGGCGGCCTGAGACAGACGGCCTGAGACCGACGGATTGAGACAGACGGACTGTGACAGGCGGACTGAGACAGGCGGTCTGAGACAGGCGGTCTGGGACAGACGGTCTGAGGCAGACGGTCTGAGACAGACGGTCTGAGACAGACGGCCTGAGGCAGACGGTTTGAGACATGCGGTCTGAGACAGACGGACTGAGACAGACGGACTGAGACAAACGGTCTGCGACAGGCGGCCTGTGACAGACGGCCTGAGACAGACGGATTGAGACAGTCGGACTGAGACAGGCGGTCTGAGACAGGCGGTCTGGGACAGACGGTCTGAGGCAGACGGTCTGAGACAGACGGCCTGAGGCAGACGGTCTGAGACATGCGGTCTGAGACAGACGGACTGAGACAGACGGACTGAGACAGACGGTCTGCGACAGACGGACAGGGACGGACGGATTGAGACAGACGGACTGAGACAGGCGGCCTGAGACAGACGGCCTGAGACCGACGGATTGAGACAGACGGACTGAGACAGGCGGACTGAGACAGGCGGTCTGAGACAGGCGGTCTGGGACAGACGGTCTGAGACAGACGGTCTGAGATGAGACGGTCTGAGACAGGCGGTCTGAGACGGTCGGTCTGAGACAGACGGACTGAGACAGACGGACTGAGACAGACGGTCTGAGACAAACGGTCTGAGACAGGCGGTCTGAGACGGACGGATTGAGACAGACGGTCTGAGACAGACGGTCTGAGACAGACGGTCTGAGACAGGCGGTCTGAGACGGTCGGATTGAGACAGACGGTCTCAGACAGGCGGCCTGTGACAGACGGCCTGAGACAGACGGATTGAGACAGTCGGACTGAGACAGGCGGTCTGAGACAGGCGGTCTGGGACAGACGGTCTGAGGCAGACGGTCTGAGACAGACGGCCTGAGGCAGACGGTCTGCGACAGACGGACAGGGACAGACGGACTGAGACAGACGGACTGAGACTGATGGTCTGAGACAGACGGTCTGAGACAGGCGGTCTGAGACAGACGGTCTGAGACAGACGGTCTGAGACAGACTGTCAGAGACAGACGGTCTGAGACAGGCGGTCTGAGACGGACGGATTGAGACAGACGGTCTCAGACAGACGGCCTGTGACAGACGGCATGAGACAGACGGATTGAGACAGTCGGACTGAGACAGGCGGTCTGAGACAGGCGGTCTGGGACAGACGGTCTGAGGCAGACGGTCTGAGACAGACGGCCTGAGGCAGACGGTCTGAGACATGCGGTCTGAGACAGACGGACTGAGACAGACGGACTGAGACAGACGGTCTGCGACAGACGGACAGGGACGGACGGATTGAGACAGACGGACTGAGACAGACGGACTGAGACAGACGGTCTGAGACAAACAGTCTGAGACAGACGGTCTGAGACAGACGGACTGAGACAGACGGTCTGAGACAGACGGACAGGGACAGACGGACTGAGACAGACCGACTGAGACTGATGGTCTGAGACAGACGGTCTGAGACAGACGGTCTGAGACAGACGGTCTGAGACAGACGGTCTGAGACAGACGGTCAGAGACAGACGGTCTGAGACAGGCGGTCTGAGACGGACGGATTGAGACAGACGGTCTGTGACAGGCGGCCTGAGACAGACGGCCTGAGACAGACGGATTGAGACAGTCGGACTGAGACAGGCGGTCTGAGACAGGCGGTCTGGGACAGACGGTCTGAGGCAGACGGTCTGAGACAGACGGCCTGAGGCAGACGGTCTGAGACATGCGGTCTGAGACAGACGGACTGAGACAGACGGACTGAGACAGACGGTCTGCGACAGACGGACAGGGACGGACGGATTGAGACAGACGGTCTGAGACAGGCGGCCTGAGACAGACGGCCTGAGACCGACGGATTGAGACAGACGGACTGAGACAGGCGGACTGAGACAGGCGGTCTGAGACAGGCGGTCTGGGACAGACGGTCTGAGGCAGACGGTCTGAGACATGCGGTCTGAGACAGACGGACTGAGACAGACGGACTGAGACAGACGGTCTGCGACAGACGGACAGGGCGGACGGATTGAGACAGACGGTCTGAGACAGGCGGTCTGCGACAGACGGTCTGAGACAGGCGGTCTGAGACGGACGGATTGAGACAGACGGTCTGAAACAGACGGTCTGAGACAGACGGTCTGAGACAGACGGCCTGAGACAGACGGACAGAGACAGACGGACTGAGACAGACGGTCTGCGACAGACGGACAGGGACAGACGGACTGAGACAGACGGACTGAGACTGATGGTCTGAGACAGACGGTCTGAGACAGGCGGTCTGAGACGGTCGGATTGAGACAGACGGTCTCAGACAGGCGGCCTGTGACAGACGGCCTGAGACAGACGGATTGAGGCAGTCGGACTGAGACAGGCGGTCTGAGACAGGCGGCCTGAGACAGACGGCCTGAGACAGACGGATTGAGACAGTCGGACTGAGACAGGCGGTCTGAGACAGGCGGTCTGGGACAGACGGTCTGAGGCAGACGGTCTGAGACAGACGGCCTGAGGCAGACGGTCTGAGACATGCGGTCTGAGACAGACGGACTGAGACAGACGGACTGAGACAGACGGTCTGCGACAGACGGACAGGGACGGACGGATTGAGACAGACGGTCTGAGACAGGCGGCCTGAGACAGACGGCCTGAGACCGACGGATTGAGACAGACGGACTGAGACAGGCGGACTGAGACAGGCGGTCTGAGACAGGCGGTCTGGGACAGACGGTCTGAGGCAGACGGTCTGAGACATGCGGTCTGAGACAGACGGACTGAGACAGACGGACTGAGACAGACGGTCTGCGACAGACGGACAGGGCGGACGGATTGAGACAGACGGTCTGAGACAGGCGGTCTGCGACAGACGGTCTGAGACAGGCGGTCTGAGACGGACGGATTGAGACAGACGGTCTGAAACAGACGGTCTGAGACAGACGGTCTGAGACAGACGGCCTGAGACAGACGGACAGAGACAGACGGACTGAGACAGACGGTCTGCGACAGACGGACAGGGACAGACGGACTGAGACAGACGGACTGAGACTGATGGTCTGAGACAGACGGTCTGAGACAGGCGGTCTGAGACGGTCGGATTGAGACAGACGGTCTCAGACAGGCGGCCTGTGACAGACGGCCTGAGACAGACGGATTGAGGCAGTCGGACTGAGACAGGCGGTCTGAGACAGGCGGTCTGGGACAGACGGTCTGAGGCAGACGGTCTGAGACAGACGGCCTGAGGCAGACGGTCTGCGACAGACGGACAGGGACAGACGGACTGAGACAGACGGACTGAGACTGATGGTCTGAGACAGACGGTCTGAGACAGGCGGTCTGAGACAGACGGTCTGAGACAGACGGTCTGAGACAGACTGTCAGAGACAGACGGTCTGAGACAGGCGGTCTGAGACGGACGGATTGAGACAGACGGTCTCAGACAGGCGGCCTGTGACAGACGGCCTGGGACAGACGGATTGAGACAGTCGGACTGAGACAGGCGGTCTGAGACAGGCGGTCTGGGACAGACGGTCTGAGGCAGACGGTCTGAGACAGACGGCCTGAGGCAGACGGTCTGAGACATGCGGTCTGAGACAGACGGACTGAGACAGACGGACTGAGACAGACGGTCTGCGACAGACGGACAGGGACGGACGGATTGAGACAGACGGACTGACACAGACGGACTGAGACAGACGGTCTGAGACAAACAGTCTGAGACAGACGGTCTGAGACAGACGGACTGAGACAGACGGTCTGAGACAGACGGACAGGGACAGACGGACTGAGACAGACCGACTGAGACTGATGGTCTGAGACAGACGGTCTGAGACAGACGGTCTGAGACAGACGGTCTGAGACAGACGGTCAGAGACAGACGGTCTGAGACAGGCGGTCTGAGACGGACGGATTGAGACAGACGGTCTGAGACAGGCGGCCTGAGACAGACGGCCTGAGACAGACGGATTGAGACAGTCGGACTGAGACAGGCGGTCTGAGACAGGCGGTCTGGGACAGACGGTCTGAGGCAGACGGTCTGAGACAGACGGCCTGAGGCAGACGGTCTGAGACATGCGGTCTGAGACAGACGGACTGAGACAGACGGACTGAGACAGACGGTCTGCGACAGACGGACAGGGACGGACGGATTGAGACAGACGGTCTGAGACAGGCGGCCTGAGACAGACGGCCTGAGACCGACGGATTGAGACAGACGGACTGAGACAGGCGGACTGAGACAGGCGGTCTGAGACAGGCGGTCTGGGACAGACGGTCTGAGGCAGACGGTCTGAGACATGCGGTCTGAGACAGACGGACTGAGACAGACGGACTGAGACAGACGGTCTGCGACAGACGGACAGGGACGGACGGATTGAGACAGACGGTCTGAGACAGGCGGTCTGCGACAGACGGTCTGAGACAGGCGGTCTGAGACGGACGGATTGAGACAGACGGTCTGAAACAGACGGTCTGAGACAGACGGTCTGAGACAGACGGCCTGAGACAGACGGACAGAGACAGACGGACTGAGACAGACGGTCTGCGACAGACGGACAGGGACAGACGGACTGAGACAGACGGTCTGAGACAGACGGTCTGAGACAGACGGTCTGAGACAGACGGCCTGAGGCAGACGGTTTGAGACATGCGGTCTGAGACAGACGGACTGAGACAGACGGTCTGCGACAGACGGACAGGGACAGACGGACTGAGACAGACCGACTGAGACTGATGGTCTGAGACAGACGGTCTGAGACAGACGGTCTGAGACAGACGGTCTGAGACAGACGGTCAGAAACAGACGGTCTGAGACAGGCGGTCTGAGACGGTCGGATTGAGACAGACGGTCTCAGACAGGCGGCCTGTGACAGACGGCCTGAGACAGACGGATTGAGACAGTCGGACTGAGACAGGCGGTCTGAGACAGGCGGTCTGGGACAGACGGTCTGAGGCAGACGGTCTGAGACAGACGGCCTGAGGCAGACGGTCTGCGACAGACGGACAGGGACAGACGGACTGAGACAGACGGACTGAGACTGATGGTCTGAGACAGACGGTCTGAGACAGGCGGTCTGAGACAGACGGTCTGAGACAGACGGTCTGAGACAGACTGTCAGAGACAGACGGTCTGAGACAGGCGGTCTGAGACGGACGGATTGAGACAGACGGTCTCAGACAGGCGGCCTGTGACAGACGGCCTGAGACAGACGGATTGAGACAGTCGGACTGAGACAGGCGGTCTGAGACAGGCGGTCTGGGACAGACGGTCTGAGGCAGACGGTCTGAGACAGACGGCCTGAGGCAGACGGTCTGAGACATGCGGTCTGAGACAGACGGACTGAGACAGACGGACTGAGACAGACGGTCTGCGACAGACGGACAGGGACGGACGGATTGAGACAGACGGACTGAGACAGACGGACTGAGACAGACGGTCTGAGACAAACAGTCTGAGACAGACGGTCTGAGACAGACGGACTGAGACAGACGGTCTGAGACAGACGGACAGGGACAGACGGACTGAGACAGACCGACTGAGACTGATGGTCTGAGACAGACGGTCTGAGACAGACGGTCTGAGACAGACGGTCTGAGACAGACGGTCAGAGACAGACGGTCTGAGACAGGCGGTCTGAGACGGACGGATTGAGACAGACGGTCTGAGACAGGCGGCCTGAGACAGACGGCCTGAGACAGACGGATTGAGACAGTCGGACTGAGACAGGCGGTCTGAGACAGGCGGTCTGGGACAGACGGTCTGAGGCAGACGGTCTGAGACAGACGGCCTGAGGCAGACGGTCTGAGACATGCGGTCTGAGACAGACGGACTGAGACAGACGGACTGAGACAGACGGTCTGCGACAGACGGACAGGGACGGACGGATTGAGACAGACGGTCTGAGACAGGCGGCCTGAGACAGACGGCCTGAGACCGACGGATTGAGACAGACGGACTGAGACAGGCGGACTGAGACAGGCGGTCTGAGACAGGCGGTCTGGGACAGACGGTCTGAGGCAGACGGTCTGAGACATGCGGTCTGAGACAGACGGACTGAGACAGACGGACTGAGACAGACGGTCTGCGACAGACGGACAGGGACGGACGGATTGAGACAGACGGTCTGAGACAGGCGGTCTGCGACAGACGGTCTGAGACAGGCGGTCTGAGACGGACGGATTGAGACAGACGGTCTGAAACAGACGGTCTGAGACAGACGGCCTGAGACAGGCGGACAGAGACAGACGGACTGAGACAGACGGTCTGCGACAGACGGACAGGGACAGACGGACTGAGACAGACGGACTGAGACTGATGGTCTGAGACAGACGGTCTGAGACAGGCGGTCTGAGACAGACGGTCTGAGACAGACGGTCTGAGACAGACGGTCTGAGACAGACGGTCTGAGACAGACGGTCTGAGACAGGCGGTCTGAGACGGTCGGTCTGAGACAGACGGACTGAGACAGACGGACTGACACAGACGGTCTGAGACAAACGGTCTGAGACAGACGGTCTGAGACAGACGGACTGAGACAGGCGGTCTGAGACAGACGGACAGGGACAGACGGACTGAGACAGACCGACTGAGACTGATGGTCTGAGACAGACGGTCTGAGACAGACGGTCTGAGACAGACGGTCTGAGACAGACGGTCAGAGACAGACGGTCTGAGATAGGCGGTCTGAGACGGACGGATTGAGACAGACGGTCTGAGACAGGCGGCCTGTGACAGACGGCCTGAGACAGACGGATTGAGACAGTCGGACTGAGACAGGCGGTCTGAGACAGGCGGTCTGGGACAGACGGTCTGAGGCAGACGGTCTGAGACAGACGGCCTGAGGCAGACGGTCTGAGACATGCGGTCTGAGACAGACGGACTGAGACAGACGGACTGAGACAGACGGTCTGCGACAGACGGACAGGGACGGACGGATTGAGAGAGACGGTCTGAGACAGGCGGCCTGAGACAGACGGCCTGAGACCGACGGATTGAGACAGACGGACTGAGACAGGCGGTCTGAGACAGGCGGTCTGGGACAGACGGTCTGAGGCAGACGGTCTGAGACAGACGGTCTGAGACAGACGGCCTGAGGCAGACGGTTTGAGACATGCGGTCTGAGACAGACGGACTGAGACAGACGGACTGAGACAGACGGTCTGCGACAGACGGACAGGGACAGACGGACTGAGACAGACCGACTGAGACTGATGGTCTGAGACAGACGGTCTGAGACAGACGGTCTGAGACAGACGGTCTGAGACAGACGGTCTGAGACAGACGGTCAGAGACAGACGGTCTGAGACAGGCGGTCTGAGACGGACGGATTGAGACAGACGGTCTGAGACAGGCGGCCTGTGACAGACGGCCTGAGACAGACGGATTGAGACAGTCGGACTGAGACAGGCGGTCTGAGACAGGCGGTCTGGGACAGACGGTCTGAGGCAGACGGTCTGAGACAGACGGCCTGAGGCAGACGGTCTGAGACATGCGGTCTGAGACAGACGGACTGAGACAGACGGACTGAGACAGACAGTCTGCGACAGACGGACAGGGACGGACGGATTGAGACAGACGGTCTGAGACAGGCGGCCTGAGACAGACGGCCTGAGACCGACGGATTGAGACAGACGGACTGAGACAGGCGGACTGAGACAGGCGGTCTGAGACAGGCGGTCTGGGACAGACGGTCTGAGACAGACGGTCTGAGATGAGACGGTCTGAGACAGGCGGTCTGAGACGGTCGGTCTGAGACAGACGGACTGGGACAGACGGACTGAGACAGACGGTCTGAGACAAACGGTCTGAGACAGGCGGTCTGAGACGGACGGATTGAGACAGACGGTCTGAGACAGACGGCCTGAGACAGACGGACAGAGACAGACGGACTGAGACAGACGGTCTGCGACAGACGGACAGGGACAGACGGACTGAGACAGACGGACTGAGACTGATGGTCTGAGACAGACGGTCTGAGACAGGCGGTCTGAGACAGACGGTCTGAGACAGACGGTCTGAGACAGACTGTCTGAGACAGGCGGTCTGAGACGGTCGGTCTGAGACAGACGGACTGAGACAGACGGACTGAGACAGACGGTCTGAGACAAACGGTCTGAGACAGACGGTCTGAGACAGACGGACTGAGACAGACGGTCTGAGACAGACGGACAGGGACAGACGGACTGAGACAGACCGACTGAGACTGATGGTCTGAGACAGACGGTCTGAGACAGGCGGTCTGAGACAGACGGTCTGAGACAGACGGTCTGAGACAGACGGTCTGAGACAGACGGTCTGAGACAGGCGGTCTGAGACGGTCGGTCTGAGACAGCGGACTGAGACAGACGGACTGAGACAGACGGTCTGAGACAAACGGTCTGAGACAGACGGTCTGAGACAGACGGACTGAGACAGACGGTCTGAGACAGACGGACAGGGACAGACGGACTGAGACAGACCGACTGAGACTGATGGTCTGAGACAGACGGTCTGAGACAGACGGTCTGAGACAGACGGTCAGAGACCGACGGTCTGAGACAGGCGGTCTGAGACGGACGGTCTGAGACAGACGGTCAGAGACAGACGGTCTGAGACAGGCGGTCTGAGACGGACGGATTGAGACAGACGGTCTGAGAGAGGCGGCCTGAGACAGACGGCCTGAGACAGACGGACTGAGACAGGCGGACTGAGACAGGCGGTCTGAGACAGGCGGTCTGGGACAGGCGGTCTGGGACAGACGGTCTGAGGCAGACGGTCTGAGACAGACGGCCTGAGGCAGACGGTCTGAGACATGCGGTCTGAGACAGACGGACTGAGACAGACGGACTGAGACAGACGGTCTGCGACAGACGGACAGGGACGGACGGATTGAGACAGACGGTCTGAGACAGGCGGTCTGCGACAGACGGTCTGAGACAGGCGGTCTGAGACGGACGGATTGAGACAGACGGTCTGAAACAGGCGGTCTGAGACAGACGGTCTGAGACAGACGGCCTGAGACAGACGGACAGAGACAGACGGACTGAGACAGACGGTCTGCGACAGACGGACAGGGACAGACGGACTGAGACAGACCGACTGAGACTGATGGTCTGAGACAGACGGTCTGAGACAGACGGTCTGAGACAGACGGTCAGAAACAGACGGTCTGAGACAGGCGGTCTGAGACGGTCGGATTGAGACAGACGGTCTCAGACAGGCGGCCTGTGACAGACGGCCTGAGACAGACGGATTGAGACAGTCGGACTGAGACAGGCGGTCTGAGACAGGCGGTCTGGGACAGACGGTCTGAGGCAGACGGTCTGAGACAGACGGCCTGAGGCAGACGGTCTGCGACAGACGGACAGGGACAGACGGACTGAGACAGACGGACTGAGACTGATGGTCTGAGACAGACGGTCTGAGACAGGCGGTCTGAGACAGACGGTCTGAGACAGACGGTCTGAGACAGACTGTCAGAGACAGACGGTCTGAGACAGGCGGTCTGAGACGGACGGATTGAGACAGACGGTCTCAGACAGGCGGCCTGTGACAGACGGCCTGAGACAGACGGATTGAGACAGTCGGACTGAGACAGGCGGTCTGAGACAGGCGGTCTGGGACAGACGGTCTGAGGCAGACGGTCTGAGACAGACGGCCTGAGGCAGACGGCCTGAGGCAGACGGTCTGAGACATGCGGTCTGAGACAGACGGACTGAGACAGACGGACTGAGACAGACGGTCTGCGACAGACGGACAGGGACGGACGGATTGAGACAGACGGACTGAGACAGACGGACTGAGACAGACGGTCTGAGACAAACAGTCTGAGACAGACGGTCTGAGACAGACGGACTGAGACAGACGGTCTGAGACAGACGGACAGGGACAGACGGACTGAGACAGACCGACTGAGACTGATGGTCTGAGACAGACGGTCTGAGACAGACGGTCTGAGACAGACGGTCTGAGACAGACGGTCTGAGACAGACGGTCAGAGACAGACGGTCTGAGACAGGCGGTCTGAGACGGACGGATTGAGACAGACGGTCTGAGACAGGCGGCCTGAGACAGACGGCCTGAGACAGACGGATTGAGACAGTCGGACTGAGACAGGCGGTCTGAGACAGGCGGTCTGGGACAGACGGTCTGAGGCAGACGGTCTGAGACAGACGGCCTGAGGCAGACGGTCTGAGACATGCGGTCTGAGACAGACGGACTGAGACAGACGGACTGAGACAGACGGTCTGCGACAGACGGACAGGGACGGACGGATTGAGACAGACGGTCTGAGACAGGCGGCCTGAGACAGACGGCCTGAGACCGACGGATTGAGACAGACGGACTGAGACAGGCGGACTGAGACAGGCGGTCTGAGACAGGCGGTCTGGGACAGACGGTCTGAGGCAGACGGTCTGAGACATGCGGTCTGAGACAGACGGACTGAGACAGACGGTCTGCGACAGACGGACAGGGACGGACGGATTGAGACAGACGGTCTGAGACAGGCGGTCTGCGACAGACGGTCTGAGACAGGCGGTCTGAGACGGACGGATTGAGACAGACGGTCTGAAACAGACGGTCTGAGACAGACGGCCTGAGACAGACGGACAGAGACAGACGGACTGAGACAGACGGTCTGCGACAGACGGACAGGGACAGACGGACTGAGACAGACGGACTGAGACTGATGGTCTGAGACAGACGGTCTGAGACAGGCGGTCTGAGACAGACGGTCTGAGACAGACGGTCTGAGACAGGCGGTCTGAGACGGTCGGTCTGAGACAGACGGACTGAGACAGACGGACTGACACAGACGGTCTGAGACAAACGGTCTGAGACAGACGGTCTGAGACAGACGGACTGAGACAGACGGTCTGAGACAGACGGACAGGGACAGACGGACTGAGACAGACCGACTGAGACTGATGGTCTGAGACAGACGGTCTGAGACAGACGGTCTGAGACAGACGGTCTGAGACAGACGGTCAGAGACAGACGGTCTGAGATAGGCGGTCTGAGACGGACGGATTGAGACAGACGGTCTGAGACAGGCGGCCTGTGACAGACGGCCTGAGACAGACGGATTGAGACAGTCGGACTGAGACAGGCGGTCTGAGACAGGCGGTCTGGGACAGACGGTCTGAGGCAGACGGTCTGAGACAGACGGCCTGAGGCAGACGGTCTGAGACATGCGGTCTGAGACAGACGGACTGAGACAGACGGACTGAGACAGACGGTCTGCGACAGACGGACAGGGACGGACGGATTGAGACAGACGGTCTGAGACAGGCGGCCTGAGACAGACGGCCTGAGACCGACGGATTGAGACAGACGGACTGAGACAGGCGGTCTGAGACAGGCGGTCTGGGACAGACGGTCTGAGGCAGACGGTCTGAGACAGACGGTCTGAGACAGACGGCCTGAGGCAGACGGTTTGAGACATGCGGTCTGAGACAGACGGACTGAGACAGACGGACTGAGACAGACGGTCTGCGACAGACGGACAGGGACAGACGGACTGAGACAGACCGACTGAGACTGATGGTCTGAGACAGACGGTCTGAGACAGACGGTCTGAGACAGACGGTCTGAGACAGACGGTCTGAGACAGACGGTCTGAGACAGACGGTCTGAGACAGACGGTCAGAGACAGACGGTCTGAGACAGGCGGTCTGAGACGGACGGATTGAGACAGACGGTCTGAGACAGGCGGCCTGTGACAGACGGCCTGAGACAGACGGATTGAGACAGTCGGACTGAGACAGGCGGTCTGAGACAGGCGGTCTGGGACAGACGGTCTGAGGCAGACGGTCTGAGACAGACGGCCTGAGGCAGACGGTCTGAGACATGCGGTCTGAGACAGACGGACTGAGACAGACGGACTGAGACAGACAGTCTGCGACAGACGGACAGGGACGGACGGATTGAGACAGACGGTCTGAGACAGGCGGCCTGAGACAGACGGCCTGAGACCGACGGATTGAGACGGCCGGACTGAGACAGGCGGACTGAGACAGGCGGTCTGAGACAGGCGGTCTGGGACAGACGGTCTGAGACAGACGGTCTGAGATGAGACGGTCTGAGACAGGCGGTCTGAGACGGTCGGTCTGAGACAGACGGACTGGGACAGACGGACTGAGACAGACGGTCTGAGACAAACGGTCTGAGACAGGCGGTCTGAGACGGACGGATTGAGACAGACGGTCTGAGACAGACGGCCTGAGACAGACGGACAGAGACAGACGGACTGAGACAGACGGTCTGCGACAGACGGACAGGGACAGACGGACTGAGACAGACGGACTGAGAATGATGGTCTGAGACAGACGGTCTGAGACAGGCGGTCTGAGACAGACGGTCTGAGACAGACGGTCTGAGACAGACTGTCTGAGACAGGCGGTCTGAGACGGTCGGTCTGAGACAGACGGACTGAGACAGACGGACTGAGACAGACGGTCTGAGACAAACGGTCTGAGACAGACGGTCTGAGACAGACGGACTGAGACAGACGGTCTGAGACAGACGGACAGGGACAGACGGACTGAGACAGACCGACTGAGACTGATGGTCTGAGACAGACGGTCTGAGACAGGCGGTCTGAGACAGACGGTCTGAGACAGACGGTCTGAGACAGACGGTCTGAGACAGACGGTCTGAGACAGGCGGTCTGAGACGGTCGGTCTGAGACAGCGGACTGAGACAGACGGACTGAGACAGACGGTCTGAGACAAACGGTCTGCGACAGACGGACAGGGACAGACGGACTGAGACAGACGGACTGAGACTGATGGTCTGAGACAGACGGTCTGAGACAGGCGGTCTGAGACAGACGGTCTGAGACAGACGGTCTGAGACAGGCGGTCTGAGACGGTCGGACTGAGACAGACGGACTGAGACAGACGGACTGACACAGACGGTCTGAGACAGACGGTCAGAGACAGACGGTCTGAGACAGGCGGTCTGAGACGGACGGATTGAGACAGACGGTCTGAGAGAGGCGGCCTGAGACAGACGGCCTGAGACAGACGGACTGAGACAGGCGGACTGAGACAGGCGGTCTGAGACAGGCGGTCTGGGACAGACGGTCTGAGGCAGACGGTCTGAGACAGACGGTCTGAGACAGACGGATTGAGCCAGTCGGACTGAGACAGGCGGTCTGAGACAGGCGGTCTGGGACAGACGGTCTGAGGCAGACGGTCTGAGACAGACGGCCTGAGGCAGACGGTCTGAGACATGCGGTCTGAGACAGACGGACTGAGACAGACGGACTGAGACAGACGGTCTGCGACAGACGGACAGGGACGGACGGATTGAGACAGACGGTCTGAGACAGGCGGCCTGAGACAGACGGCCTGAGACCGACGGATTGAGACAGACGGACTGAGACAGGCGGTCTGAGACAGGCGGTCTGGGACAGACGGTCTGAGGCAGACGGTCTGAGACAGACGGTCTGAGACAGACGGCCTGAGGCAGACGGTTTGAGACATGCGGTCTGAGACAGACGGACTGAGACAGACGGACTGAGACAGACGGTCTGCGACAGACGGACAGGGACAGACGGACTGAGACAGACCGACTGAGACTGATGGTCTGAGACAGACGGTCTGAGACAGACGGTCTGAGACAGGCGGTCTGAGACAGACGGTCTGAGACAGACGGTCTGAGACAGACTGTCTGAGACAGGCGGTCTGAGACGGTCGGTCTGAGACAGACGGTCTGAGACAGACGGTCTGAGACAGACGGTCTGAGACAGACGGTCTGAGACAGACGGTCTGAGACAGACGGTCAGAGACAGACGGTCTGAGACAGGCGGTCTGAGACGGACGGATTGAGACAGACGGTCTGAGACAGGCGGCCTGTGACAGACGGCCTGAGACAGACGGATTGAGACAGTCGGACTGAGACAGGCGGTCTGAGACAGGCGGTCTGGGACAGACGGTCTGAGGCAGACGGTCTGAGACAGACGGCCTGAGGCAGACGGTCTGAGACATGCGGTCTGAGACAGACGGACTGAGACAGACGGACTGAGACAGACGGTCTGAGACAGGCGGCCTGAGACAGACGGCCTGAGACCGACGGATTGAGACAGACGGACTGAGACAGGCGGACTGAGACAGGCGGTCTGAGACTGGCGGTCTGGGACAGACGGTCTGAGGCAGACGGTCTGAGACAGA
Source organism: Coelioxys conoideus (assembly GCA_947623535.1). Classification (NCBI taxonomy): domain Eukaryota; kingdom Metazoa; phylum Arthropoda; class Insecta; order Hymenoptera; family Megachilidae; genus Coelioxys; species Coelioxys conoideus. The sequence goes on from OX392451.1 coordinate 16,070,364, forward strand.
CGGTCTGAGACAGACGGACTGAGACAGACGGTCTGAGACAAACGGTCTGAGACAGACGGTCTGAGACAGACGGTCTGAGACAGACGGTCTGAGACAGACGGTCAGAGACAGACGGTCTGAGACAGACCGACTGAGACGGACGGATTGAGACAGACGGTCTGAGAGAGGCAGCCTGAGACAGACGGCCTGAGACAGACGGATTGAGACAGTCGGACTGAGACAGGCGGTCTGAGACAGGCGGTCTGGGACAGACGGTCTGAGGCAGACGGTCTGAGACAGACGCCCTGAGGCAGACGGTCTGAGACATGCGGTCTGAGACAGACGGACTGAGACAGACGGACTGAGACAGACGGTCTGCGACAGACGGACAGGGACGGACGGATTGAGACAGACGGTCTCAGACAGGCGGTCTGCGACAGACGGTCTGAGACAGACGGACACAGACAGACGGACTGAGACAGACGGTCTGCGACAGACGGACAGGGACAGACGGACTGAGACAGACGGACTGAGACTGATAGTCTGAGACAGACGGTCTGAGACAGGCGGTCTGAGACAGACGGTCTGAGACAGACGGTCTGAGACAGACGGTCTGAGACAGACGGTCTGAGACAGGCGGTCTGAGACGGTCGGTCTGAGACAGCGGACTGAGACAGACGGACTGAGACAGACGGTCTGAGACAAACGGTCTGAGACAGACGGTCTGAGACAGACGGACTGAGACAGACGGTCTGAGACAGACGGACAGTGACAGACGGACTGAGACAGACCGACTGAGACTGATGGTCTGAGACAGACGGTCTGAGACAGACGGTCTGAGACAGACGGTCTGAGACAGACGGTCTGAGACAGACGGTCTGAGACAGACGGTCTGAGACAGACGGTCTGAGACAGACGGTCAGAGACAGACGGTCTGAGACAGGCGGTCTGAGACGGACGGATTGAGACAGACGGTCTGAGACAGGCGGCCTGTGACAGACGGCCTGAGACAGACGGATTGAGACAGTCGGACTGAGACAGGCGGTCTGAGACAGGCGGTCTGGGACAGACGGTCTGAGGCAGACGGTCTGAGACAGACGGCCTGAGGCAGACGGTCTGAGACATGCGGTCTGAGACAGACGGACTGAGACAGACGGACTGAGACAGACAGTCTGCGACAGACGGACAGGGACGGACGGATTGAGACAGACGGTCTGAGACAGGCGGCCTGAGACAGACGGCCTGAGACCGACGGATTGAGACAGACGGACTGAGACAGGCGGACTGAGACAGGCGGTCTGAGACAGGCGGTCTGGGACAGACGGTCTGAGACAGACGGTCTGAGATGAGACGGTCTGAGACAGGCGGTCTGAGACGGTCGGTCTGAGACAGACGGACTGGGACAGACGGACTGAGACAGACGGTCTGAGACAAACGGTCTGAGACAGGCGGTCTGAGAGGGACGGATTGAGACAGACGGTCTGAGACAGACGGCCTGAGACAGACGGACAGAGACAGACGGACTGAGACAGACGGTCTGCGACAGACGGACAGGGACAGACGGACTGAGACAGACGGACTGAGAATGATGGTCTGAGACAGACGGTCTGAGACAGGCGGTCTGAGACAGACGGTCTGAGACAGACGGTCTGAGACAGACTGTCTGAGACAGGCGGTCTGAGACGGTCGGTCTGAGACAGACGGACTGAGACAGACGGACTGAGACAGACGGTCTGAGACAAACGGTCTGAGACAGACGGTCTGAGACAGACGGACTGAGACAGACGGTCTGAGACAGACGGACAGGGACAGACGGACTGAGACAGACCGACTGAGACTGATGGTCTGAGACAGACGGTCTGAGACAGGCGGTCTGAGACAGACGGTCTGAGACAGACGGTCTGAGACAGACGGTCTGAGACAGACGGTCTGAGACAGGCGGTCTGAGACGGTCGGTCTGAGACAGCGGACTGAGACAGACGGACTGAGACAGACGGTCTGAGACAAACGGTCTGCGACAGACGGACAGGGACAGACGGACTGAGACAGACGGACTGAGACTGATGGTCTGAGACAGACGGTCTGAGACAGGCGGTCTGAGACAGACGGTCTGAGACAGACGGTCTGAGACAGGCGGTCTGAGACGGTCGGACTGAGACAGACGGACTGAGACAGACGGACTGACACAGACGGTCTGAGACAAACGGTCTGAGACAGACGGTCTGAGACAGACGGACTGAGACAGACGGTCTGAGACAGACGGTCTGAGACGGACGGATTGAGACAGACGGTCTGAAACAGACGGTCTGAGACAGACGGCCTGAGACAGACGGACAGAGACAGACGGACTGAGACAGACGGTCTGCGACAGACGGTCTGAGACAGACGGTCAGAGACAGACGGTCTGAGACAGGCGGTCTGAGACGGACGGATTGAGACAGACGGTCTGAGAGAGGCGGCCTGAGACAGACGGCCTGAGACAGACGGACTGAGACAGGCGGACTGAGACAGGCGGTCTGAGACAGGCGGTCTGGGACAGACGGTCTGAGGCAGACGGTCTGAGACAGACGGTCTGAGACAGACGGATTGAGCCAGTCGGACTGAGACAGGCGGTCTGAGACAGGCGGTCTGGGACAGACGGTCTGAGGCAGACGGTCTGAGACAGACGGCCTGAGGCAGACGGTCTGAGACATGCGGTCTGAGACAGACGGACTGAGACAGACGGACTGAGACAGACGGTCTGCGACAGACGGACAGGGACGGACGGATTGAGACAGACGGTCTGAGACAGGCGGCCTGAGACAGACGGCCTGAGACCGACGGATTGAGACAGACGGACTGAGACAGGCGGTCTGAGACAGGCGGTCTGGGACAGACGGTCTGAGGCAGACGGTCTGAGACAGACGGTCTGAGACAGACGGCCTGAGGCAGACGGTTTGAGACATGCGGTCTGAGACAGACGGACTGAGACAGACGGACTGAGACAGACGGTCTGCGACAGACGGACAGGGACAGACGGACTGAGACAGACCGACTGAGACTGATGGTCTGAGACAGACGGTCTGAGACAGACGGTCTGAGACAGGCGGTCTGAGACAGACGGTCTGAGACAGACGGTCTGAGACAGACTGTCTGAGACAGGCGGTCTGAGACGGTCGGTCTGAGACAGACGGTCTGAGACAGACGGTCTGAGACAGACGGTCTGAGACAGACGGTCTGAGACAGACGGTCTGAGACAGACGGTCAGAGACAGACGGTCTGAGACAGGCGGTCTGAGACGGACGGATTGAGACAGACGGTCTGAGACAGGCGGCCTGTGACAGACGGCCTGAGACAGACGGATTGAGACAGTCGGACTGAGACAGGCGGTCTGAGACAGGCGGTCTGGGACAGACGGTCTGAGGCAGACGGTCTGAGACAGACGGCCTGAGGCAGACGGTCTGAGACATGCGGTCTGAGACAGACGGACTGAGACAGACGGACTGAGACAGACGGTCTGAGACAGGCGGCCTGAGACAGACGGCCTGAGACCGACGGATTGAGACAGACGGACTGAGACAGGCGGACTGAGACAGGCGGTCTGAGACAGGCGGTCTGGGACAGACGGTCTGAGGCAGACGGTCTGAGACAGACGGTCTGAGACAGACGGACTGAGACAGACGGTCTGAGACAAACGGTCTGAGACAGACGGTCTGAGACAGACGGTCTGAGACAGACGGTCTGAGACAGACGGTCAGAGACAGACGGTCTGAGACAGACCGACTGAGACGGACGGATTGAGACAGACGGTCTGAGAGAGGCAGCCTGAGACAGACGGCCTGAGACAGACGGATTGAGACAGTCGGACTGAGACAGGCGGTCTGAGACAGGCGGTCTGGGACAGACGGTCTGAGGCAGACGGTCTGAGACAGACGCCCTGAGGCAGACGGTCTGAGACATGCGGTCTGAGACAGACGGACTGAGACAGACGGACTGAGACAGACGGTCTGCGACAGACGGACAGGGACGGACGGATTGAGACAGACGGTCTCAGACAGGCGGTCTGCGACAGACGGTCTGAGACAGACGGACACAGACAGACGGACTGAGACAGACGGTCTGCGACAGACGGACAGGGACAGACGGACTGAGACAGACGGACTGAGACTGATAGTCTGAGACAGACGGTCTGAGACAGGCGGTCTGAGACAGACGGTCTGAGACAGACGGTCTGAGACAGACGGTCTGAGACAGACGGTCTGAGACAGGCGGTCTGAGACGGTCGGTCTGAGACAGCGGACTGAGACAGACGGACTGAGACAGACGGTCTGAGACAAACGGTCTGAGACAGACGGTCTGAGACAGACGGACTGAGACAGACGGTCTGAGACAGACGGACAGTGACAGACGGACTGAGACAGACCGACTGAGACTGATGGTCTGAGACAGACGGTCTGAGACAGACGGTCTGAGACAGACGGTCTGAGACAGACGGTCAGAGACCGACGGTCTGAGACAGGCGGTCTGAGACGGACGGTCTGAGACAGACGGTCAGAGACAGACGGTCTGAGACAGGCGGTCTGAGACGGACGGATTGAGACAGACGGTCTGAGAGAGGCGGCCTGAGACAGACGGCCTGAGACAGACGGTCTGAGACAGACGGCCTGAGGCAGACGGTTTGAGACATGCGGTCTGAGACAGACGGACTGAGACAGACGGACTGAGACAGACGGTCTGCGACAGACGGACAGGGACAGACGGCCTGAGACAGACGGACTGAGACTGATGGTCTGAGACAGACGGTCTGAGACAGGCGGTCTGAGACGGACGGATTGAGACAGACGGTCTGAGACAGGCGGCCTGTGACAGACGGCCTGAGACAGACGGACACAGACAGACGGACTGAGACAGACGGTCTGCGACAGACGGACAGGGACAGACGGACTGAGACAGACGGACTGAGACTGATGGTCTCAGACAGACGGTCTGAGACAGGCGGTCTGGGACAGACGGTCTGAGGCAGACGGTCTGAGACAGACGGCCTGAGGCAGACGGTCTGAGACATGCGGTCTGAGACAGACGGTCTGAGACAGACGGTCTGAGACAGGCGGTCTGAGACGGTCGGTCTGAGACAGCGGACTGAGACAGACGGACTGAGACAGACGGTCTGAGACAAACGGTCTGAGACAGACGGTCTGAGACAGACGGACTGAGACAGACGGTCTGAGACAGACGGTCTGAGACAGACGGCCTGAGACAGACGGACAGAGACAGACGGACTGAGACAGACGGTCTGCGACAGACGGACAGGGACAGACGGACTGAGACAGACGGACTGAGACTGATGGTCCGAGACAGACGGTCTGAGACAGGCGGTCTGAGACAGACGGTCTGAGACAGACGGTCTGAGACAGGCGGTCTGAGACGGTCGGTCTGAGACAGCGGACTGAGACAGACGGACTGAGACAGACGGTCTGAGACAGACGGACAGGGACAGACGGACTGAGACAGACCGACTGAGACTGATGGTCTGAGACAGACGGTCTGAGACAGACGGTCAGAGACCGACGGTCTGAGACAGGCGGTCTGAGACGGACGGTCTGAGACAGACGGTCAGAGACAGACGGTCTGAGACAGGCGGTCTGAGACGGACGGATTGAGACAGACGGTCTGAGAGAGGCGGCCTGAGACAGACGGCCTGAGACAGACGGATTGAGACAGTCGGACTGAGACAGGCGGTCTGAGACAGGCGGTCTGGGACAGACGGTCTGAGGCAGACGGTCTGAGACAGACGGCCTGAGGCAGACGGTCTGAGACATGCGGTCTGAGACAGACGGACTGAGACAGACGGACTGAGACAGACGGTCTGCGACAGGCGGACAGGGACGGACGGATTGAGACAGACGGTCTGAGACAGGCGGCCTGAGACAGACGGCCTGAGACCGACGGATTGAGACAGACGGACTGAGACAGGCGGACTGAGACAGGCGGTCTGAGACAGGCGGTCTGGGACAGACGGTCTGAGGCAGACGGTCTGAGACAGACGGTCTGAGACAGACGGCCTGAGGCAGACGGTTTGAGACATGCGGTCTGAGACAGACGGACTGAGACAGACGGACTGAGACAGACGGTCTGCGACAGACGGACAGGGACAGACGGCCTGAGACAGACGGACTGAGACTGATGGTCTGAGACAGACGGTCTGAGACAGGCGGTCTGAGACGGACGGATTGAGACAGACGGTCTGAGACAGGCGGCCTGTGACAGACGGCCTGAGACAGACGGACACAGACAGACGGACTGAGACAGACGGTCTGCGACAGACGGACAGAGACAGACGGACTGAGACAGACGGACTGAGACTGATGGTCTGAGACAGACGGTCTGAGACAGGCGGTCTGAGACAGACGGTCTGAGACAGACGGTCTGAGACAGACGGTCTGAGACAGACGGTCTGAGACATGCGGTCTGAGACGGTCGGTCTGAGACAGCGGACTGAGACAGACGGACTGAGACAGACGGTCTGAGACGAACGGTCTGAGACAGACGGTCTGAGACAGACGGACAGGGACAGACGGACTGAGACAGACCGACTGAGACTGACGGTCTGAGACAGACGGTCTGAGACAGACGGTCTGAGACAGACGGCCTGAGGCAGACGGTCTGAGACATGCGGTCTGAGACAGACGGACTGAGACAGACGGACTGAGACAGACGGTCTGAGACAGACGGACTGAGACAGACGGACAGGGACAGACGGACTGAGACAGACCGACTGAGACTGATGGTCTGAGACAGACGGTCTGAGACAGACGGTCTGTGACAGACGGTCTGAGACAGACGGCCTGAGGCAGACGGTCTGAGACATGCGGTCTGAGACAGACGGACTGAGACAGACGGACTGAGACAGACGGTCTGAGACAGACGGACAGGGACAGACGGACTGAGACAGACGGACAGGGACAGACGGACTGAGACAGACCGACTGAGACTGATGGTCTGAGACAGACGGTCTGAGACAGACGGTCTGAGACAGGCGGTCTGGGACAGACGGTCTGAGGCAGACGGTCTGAGACAGACGGCCTGAGGCAGACGGTCTGAGACATGCGGTCTGAGACAGACGGTCTGAGACAGACGGTCTGAGACAGGCGGTCTGAGACGGTCGGTCTGAGACAGCGGACTGAGACAGACGGACTGAGACAGACGGTCTGAGACAAACGGTCTGAGACAGACGGTCTGAGACAGACGGACTGAGACAGACGGTCTGAGACAGACGGTCTGAGACAGACGGCCTGAGACAGACGGACAGAGACAGACGGACTGAGACAGACGGTCTGCGACAGACGGACAGGGACAGACGGACTGAGACAGACGGACTGAGACTGATGGTCCGAGACAGACGGTCTGAGACTGGCGGTCTGAGACAGACGGTCTGAGACAGACGGTCTGAGACAGGCGGTCTGAGACGGTCGGTCTGAGACAGCGGACTGAGACAGACGGACTGAGACAGACGGTCTGAGACAAACGGTCTGAGACAGACGGACTGAGACAGACGGACTGAGACAGACGGTCTGCGACAGACGGACAGGGACGGACGGATTGAGACAGACGGTCTGAGACAGGCGGTCTGCGACAGACGGTATGAGACAGGCGGTCTGAGACGGACGGATTGAGACAGACGGTCTGAGACAGACGGTCTGAGACAGACGGCCTGAGACAGACGGACAGAGACAGACGGACTGAGACAGACGGTCTGCGACAGACGGACAGGGACAGACGGACTGAGACAGACGGACTGAGACTGATGGTCTGAGACAGACGGTCTGAGACAGGCGGTCTGAGACAGACGGTCTGAGACAGACGGTCTGCGACAGACGGTATGAGACAGGCGGTCTGAGACGGACGGATTGAGACAGACGGTCTGAGACAGACGGTCTGAGACAGACGGCCTGAGACAGACGGACAGAGACAGACGGACTGAGACAGACGGTCTGCGACAGACGGACAGGGACAGACGGACTGAGACAGACGGACTGAGACTGATGGTCTGAGACAGACGGACTGAGACAGACGGACTGAGACAGACGGTCTGAGACAAACGGTCTGAGACAGACGGTCTGAGACAGACGGACTGAGACAGACGGTCTGAGACAGACGGACAGGGACAGACGGACTGAGACAGACCGACTGAGACTGATGGTCTGAGACAGACGGTCTGAGACAGACGGTCAGAGACAGACGGTCTGAGACAGGCGGTCTGAGACGGACGGATTGAGACAGACGGTCTGAGACAGGCGGCCTGAGACAGACGGCCTGAGACAGACGGAGTGAGACAGTCGGACTGAGACAGGCGGTCTGAGACAGGCGGTCTGGGACAGACGGTCTGAGGCAGACGGTCTGAGACAGACGGCCTGAGGCAGACGGTCTGAGACATGCGGCCTGAGACAGACGGACTGAGACAGACGGACTGAGACAGACGGACTGAGACAGACGGTCTGAGACAAACGGTCTGAGACAGACGGTCTGAGACAGACGGACTGAGACAGACGGTCGGAGACAGACGGACAGGGACAGACGGACTGAGACAGACCGACTGAGACTGATGGTCTGAGACAGACGGTCTGAGACAGACGGTCAGAGACAGACGGTCTGAGACAGGCGGTCTGAGACGGACGGATTGAGACAGACGGTCTGAGACAGGCGGTCTGAGACAGGCGGCCTGAGACAGACGGCCTGAGACAGACGGAGTGAGACAGTCGGACTGAGACAGGCGGTCTGAGACAGGCGGTCTGGGACAGACGGTCTGAGGCAGACGGTCTGAGACAGACGGCCTGAGGCAGACGGTCTGAGACATGCGGCCTGAGACAGACGGACTGAGACAGACGGAGTGAGACAGTCGGACTGAGACAGGCGGTCTGAGACAGGCGGTCTGGGACAGACGGTCTGAGGCAGACGGTCTGAGACAGACGGCCTGAGGCAGACGGTCTGAGACATGCGGCCTGAGACAGACGGACTGAGACAGACGGACTGAGACAGACGGTCTGCGACAGACGGACAGGGACGGACGGATTGAGACAGACGGTCTGAAACAGGCGGCCTGAGACAGACGGCCTGAGACCGACGGATTGAGACAGACGGTCTGAGACAGACGGCCTGAGGCAGACGGTCTGAGACATGCGGTCTGAGACAGACGGACTGAGACAGACGGACTGAGACAGACGGTCTGCGACAGACGGACAGGGACAGACGGCCTGAGACAGACGGACTGAGACTGATGGTCTGAGACAGACGGTCTGAGACAGGCGGTCTGAGACAGACGGTCTGAGACAGACGGTCTGAGACAGACGGTCTGAGACAGACGGGCTGAGACAGGCGGACAGGGACAGACGGACTGAGACAGACCGACTGAGACTGATGGTCTGAGACAGACGGTCTGAGACAGACGGTCTGAGACAGACGGTCAGAGACAGACGGTCTGAGACAGGCGGTCTGAGACGGACGGATTGAGACAGACGGTCTGAGACAGGCGGCCTGAGACAGACGGCCTGAGACAGACGGAGTGAGACAGTCGGACTGAGACAGGCGGTCTGAGACAGGCGGTCTGAGACAGACGGTCTGAGACAGACGGTCAGAGACAGACGGTCTGAGACAGACGGTCTGAGACAGACGGTCTGAGACATGCGGTCTGAGACGGTCGGTCTGAGACAGCGGACTGAGACAGACGGACTGAGACAGACGGTCTGAGACGAACGGTCTGAGACAGACGGTCTGAGACAGACGGACAGGGACAGACGGACTGAGACAGACCGACTGAGACTGACGGTCTGAGACAGACGGTCTGAGACAGACGGTCTGAGACAGACGGTCTGAGACAGACGGCCTGAGGCAGACGGTCTGAGACATGCGGTCTGAGACAGACGGACTGAGACAGACGGACTGAGACAGACGGTCTGCGACAGACGGACAGGGACAGACGGCCTGAGACAGACGGACTGAGACTGATGGTCTGAGACAGACGGTCTGAGACAGGCGGTCTGAGACTGATGGTCTGAGACAGACGGTCTGAGACAGGCGGTCTGAGACAGACGGTCTGAGACAGACGGTCTGAGACAGACGGTCTGAGACAGACGGTCTGAGACATGCGGTCTGAGACGGTCGGTCTGAGACAGCGGACTGAGACAGACGGACTGAGACAGACGGTCTGAGACGAACGGTCTGAGACAGACGGTCTGAGACAGACGGACAGGGACAGACGACCTGAGACAGACCGACTGAGACTGACGGTCTGAGACAGACGGTCTGAGACAGACGGTCTGAGACAGACGGCCTGAGGCAGACGGTCTGAGACATGCGGTCTCAGACAGACGGACTGAGACAGACGGACTGAGACAGACGGTCTGAGACAGACGGACTGAGACAGACGGACAGGGACAGACGGACTGAGACAGATCGACTGAGACTGATGGTCTGAGACAGACGGTCTGAGACAGACGGTCTGTGACAGACGGTCTGAGACAGACGGCCTGAGGCAGACGGTCTGAGACATGCGGTCTGAGACAGACGGACTGAGACAGACGGACTGAGACAGACGGTCTGAGACAGACGGACAGGGACAGACGGACTGAGACAGACGGACAGGGACAGACGGACTGAGACAGACCGACTGAGACTGATGGTCTGAGACAGACGGTCTGAGACAGACGGTCTGAGACAGGCGGTCTGGGACAGACGGTCTGAGGCAGACGGTCTGAGACAGACGGCCTGAGGCAGACGGTCTGAGACATGCGGTCTGAGACAGACGGACTGAGACAGACGGACTGAGACAGACGGTCTGCGACAGACGGACAGGGACGGACGGATTGAGACAGACGGTCTGAGACAGGCGGTCTGCGACAGACGGTCTGAGACAGGCGGTCTGAGACGGACGGATTGAGACAGACGGTCTGAGACAGACGGTCTGAGACAGACGGCCTGAGACAGACGGACAGAGACAGACGGACTGAGACAGACGGTCTGCGACAGACGGACAGGGACAGACGGACTGAGACAGACGGACTGAGACTGATGGTCCGAGACAGACGGTCTGAGACAGGCGGTCTGAGACAGACGGTCTGAGACAGACGGTCTGAGACAGACGGTCTGAGACAGACGGTCTGAGACAGGCGGTCTGAGACGGTCGGTCTGAGACAGCGGACTGAGACAGACGGACTGAGACAGACGGTCTGAGACAAACGGTCTGAGACAGACGGTCTGAGACAGACGGACTGAGACAGACGGTCTGAGACAGACGGACAGGGACAGACGGACTGAGACAGACCGACTGAGACTGATGGTCTGAGACAGACGGTCTGAGACAGACGGTCTGAGACAGACGGTCTGAGACAGACGGTCTGAGACAGACGGTCTGAGACAGACGGTCAGAGACCGACGGTCTGAGACAGGCGGTCTGAGACGGACGGTCTGAGACAGACGGTCAGAGACAGACGGTCTGAGACAGGCGGTCTGAGACGGACGGATTGAGACAGACGGTCTGAGAGAGGCGGCCTGAGACAGACGGCCTGAGACAGACGGATTGAGACAGTCGGACTGAGACAGGCGGTCTGAGACAGGCGGTCTGGGACAGACGGTCTGAGGCAGACGGTCTGAGACAGACGGCCTGAGGCAGACGGTCTGAGACATGCGGTCTGAGACAGACGGACTGAGACAGACGGACTGAGACAGACGGTCTGCGACAGACGGACAGGGACGGACGGATTGAGACAGACGGTCTGAGACAGGCGGCCTGAGACAGACGGCCTGAGACCGACGGATTGAGACAGACGGACTGAGACAGGCGGACTGAGACAGGCGGTCTGAGACAGGCGGTCTGGGACAGACGGTCTGAGGCAGACGGTCTGAGACAGACGGTCTGAGACAGACGGCCTGAGGCAGACGGTTTGAGACATGCGGTCTGAGACAGACGGACACAGACAGACGGACTGAGACAGACGGTCTGCGACAGACGGACAGGGACAGACGGACTGAGACAGACGGACTGAGACTGATGGTCTGAGACAGACGGTCTGAGACAGGCGGTCTGAGACAGACGGTCTGAGACAGACGGTCTGAGACAGACGGTCTGAGACAGACGGTCTGAGACATGCGGTCTGAGACGGTCGGTCTGAGACAGCGGACTGAGACAGACGGACTGAGACAGACGGTCTGAGACGAACGGTCTGAGACAGACGGTCTGAGACAGACGGACAGGGACAGACGGACTGAGACAGACCGACTGAGACTGACGGTCTGAGACAGACGGTCTGAGACAGACGGTCTGAGACAGACGGCCTGAGGCAGACGGTCTGAGACATGCGGTCTGAGACAGACGGACTGAGACAGACGGACTGAGACAGACGGTCTGAGACAGACGGACTGAGACAGACGGACAGGGACAGACGGACTGAGACAGACCGACTGAGACTGATGGTCTGAGACAGACGGTCTGAGACAGACGGTCTGTGACAGACGGTCTGAGACAGACGGCCTGAGGCAGACGGTCTGAGACATGCGGTCTGAGACAGACGGACTGAGACAGACGGACTGAGACAGACGGTCTGAGACAGACGGACAGGGACAGACGGACTGAGACAGACGGACAGGGACAGACGGACTGAGACAGACCGACTGAGACTGATGGTCTGAGACAGACGGTCTGAGACAGACGGTCTGAGACAGGCGGTCTGGGACAGACGGTCTGAGACATGCGGTCTGAGACAGACGGACTGAGACAGACGGACTGAGACAGACGGTCTGCGACAGACGGACAGGGACGGACGGATTGAGACAGACGGTCTGAGACAGGCGGTCTGCGACAGACGGTATGAGACAGGCGGTCTGAGACGGACGGATTGAGACAGACGGTCTGAGACAGACGGTCTGAGACAGACGGCCTGAGACAGACGGACAGAGACAGACGGACTGAGACAGACGGTCTGCGACAGACGGACAGGGACAGACGGACTGAGACAGACGGACTGAGACTGATGGTCTGAGACAGACGGTCTGAGACAGGCGGTCTGAGACAGACGGTCTGAGACAGACGGTCTGAGACAGACGGTCTGAGACAGGCGGTCTGAGACGGTCGGTCTGAGACAGACGGACTGAGACAGACGGACTGAGACAGACGGTCTGAGACAAACGGTCTGAGACAGACGGTCTGAGACAGACGGACTGAGACAGACGGTCTGAGACAGACGGACAGGGACAGACGGACTGAGACAGACCGACTGAGACTGATGGTCTGAGACAGACGGTCTGAGACAGACGGTCTGAGACAGACGGTCAGAGACAGACGGTCTGAGACAGGCGGTCTGAGACGGACGGATTGAGACAGACGGTCTGAGACAGGCGGCCTGAGACAGACGGCCTGAGACAGACGGAGTGAGACAGTCGGACTGAGACAGGCGGTCTGAGACAGGCGGTCTGGGACAGACGGTCTGAGGCAGACGGTCTGAGACAGACGGCCTGAGGCAGACGGTCTGAGACATGCGGCCTGAGACAGACGGACTGAGACAGACGGACTGAGACAGACGGTCTGCGACAGACGGATTGAGACAGACGGTCTGAGACAGACGGCCTGAGGCAGACGGTCTGAGACATGCGGTCTGAGACAGACGGACTGAGACAGACGGACTGAGACAGACGGTCTGCGACAGACGGACAGGGACAGACGGCCTGAGACAGACGGACTGAGACTGATGGTCTGAGACAGACGGTCTGAGACAGGCGGTCTGAGACAGACGGTCTGAGACAGACGGTCTGAGACAGGCGGTCTGAGACAGACGGTCTGAGACAGACGGTCTGAGACAGACGGTCTGAGACAGACGGTCTGAGACAGACGGGCTGAGACGGTCGGTCTGAGACAGACGGACTGAGACAGACGGACTGAGACAGACGGTCTGAGACATGCGGTCTGAGACAGACGGACTGAGACAGACGGACTGAGACAGACGGTCTGCGACAGACGGACAGGGACAGACGGCCTGAGACAGACGGACTGAGACTGATGGTCTGAGACAGACGGTCTGAGACAGGCGGTCTGAGACTGATGGTCTGAGACAGACGGTCTGAGACAGGCGGTCTGAGACAGACGGTCTGAGACAGACGGTCTGAGACAGACGGTCTGAGACAGACGGTCTGAGACATGCGGTCTGAGACGGTCGGTCTGCGACAGCGGACTGAGACAGACGGACTGAGACAGACGGTCTGAGACGAACGGTCTGAGACAGACGGTCTGAGACAGACGGACAGGGACAGACGGACTGAGACAGACCGACTGAGACTGACGGTCTGAGACAGACGGTCTGAGACAGACGGTCTGAGACAGACGGCCTGAGGCAGACGGTCTGAGACATGCGGTCTGAGACAGACGGACTGAGACAGACGGACTGAGACAGACGGTCTGAGACAGACGGACTGAGACAGACGGACAGGGACAGACGGACTGAGACAGACCGACTGAGACTGATGGTCTGAGACAGACGGTCTGAGACAGACGGTCTGTGACAGACGGTCTGAGACAGACGGCCTGAGGCAGACGGTCTGAGACATGCGGTCTGAGACAGACGGACTGAGACAGACGGACTGAGACAGACGGTCTGAGACAGACGGACAGGGACAGACGGACTGAGACAGACGGACAGGGACAGACGGACTGAGACAGACCGACTGAGACTGATGGTCTGAGACAGACGGTCTGAGACAGACGGTCTGAGACAGGCGGTCTGGGACAGACGGTCTGAGGCAGACGGTCTGAGACAGACGGCCTGAGGCAGACGGTCTGAGACATGCGGTCTGAGACAGACGGACTGAGACAGACGGACTGAGACAGACGGTCTGCGACAGACGGACAGGGACGGACGGATTGAGACAGACGGTCTGAGACAGGCGGTCTGCGACAGACGGTCTGAGACAGGCGGTCTGAGACGGACGGATTGAGACAGACGGTCTGAGACAGACGGTCTGAGACAGACGGCCTGAGACAGACGGACAGAGACAGACGGACTGAGACAGACGGTCTGCGACAGACGGACAGGGACAGACGGACTGAGACAGACGGACTGAGACTGATGGTCCGAGACAGACGGTCTGAGACAGGCGGTCTGAGACAGACGGTCTGAGACAGACGGTCTGAGACAGACGGTCTGAGACAGACGGTCTGAGACAGGCGGTCTGAGACGGTCGGTCTGAGACAGCGGACTGAGACAGACGGACTGAGACAGACGGTCTGAGACAAACGGTCTGAGACAGACGGTCTGAGACAGACGGACTGAGACAGACGGTCTGAGACAGACGGACAGGGACAGACGGACTGAGACAGACCGACTGAGACTGATGGTCTGAGACAGACGGTCTGAGACAGACGGTCTGAGACAGACGGTCTGAGACAGACGGTCTGAGACAGACGGTCAGAGACCGACGGTCTGAGACAGGCGGTCTGAGACGGACGGTCTGAGACAGACGGTCAGAGACAGACGGTCTGAGACAGGCGGTCTGAGACGGACGGATTGAGACAGACGGTCTGAGAGAGGCGGCCTGAGACAGACGGCCTGAGACAGACGGATTGAGACAGTCGGACTGAGACAGGCGGTCTGAGACAGGCGGTCTGGGACAGACGGTCTGAGGCAGACGGTCTGAGACAGACGGCCTGAGGCAGACGGTCTGAGACATGCGGTCTGAGACAGACGGACTGAGACAGACGGACTGAGACAGACGGTCTGCGACAGACGGACAGGGACGGACGGATTGAGACAGACGGTCTGAGACAGGCGGCCTGAGACAGACGGCCTGAGACCGACGGATTGAGACAGACGGACTGAGACAGGCGGACTGAGACAGGCGGTCTGAGACAGGCGGTCTGGGACAGACGGTCTGAGGCAGACGGTCTGAGACAGACGGTCTGAGACAGACGGCCTGAGGCAGACGGTTTGAGACATGCGGTCTGAGACAGACGGACTGAGACAGACGGACTGAGACAGACGGTCTGCGACAGACGGACAGGGACAGACGGCCTGAGACAGACGGACTGAGACTGATGGTCTGAGACAGACGGTCTGAGACAGGCGGTCTGAGACGGACGGATTGAGACAGACGGTCTGAGACAGGCGGCCTGTGACAGACGGCCTGAGACAGACGGACACAGACAGACGGACTGAGACAGACGGTCTGCGACAGACGGACAGGGACAGACGGACTGAGACAGACGGACTGAGACTGATGGTCTGAGACAGACGGTCTGAGACAGGCGGTCTGAGACAGACGGTCTGAGACAGACGGTCTGAGACAGACGGTCTGAGACAGACGGTCTGAGACATGCGGTCTGAGACGGTCGGTCTGAGACAGCGGACTGAGACAGACGGACTGAGACAGACGGTCTGAGACGAACGGTCTGAGACAGACGGTCTGAGACAGACGGACAGGGACAGACGGACTGAGACAGACCGACTGAGACTGACGGTCTGAGACAGACGGTCTGAGACAGACGGCCTGAGGCAGACGGTCTGAGACATGCGGTCTGAGACAGACGGACTGAGACAGACGGTCTGAGACAGACGGTCTGAGACAGACGGACTGAGACAGACGGACAGGGACAGACGGACTGAGACAGACCGACTGAGACTGATGGTCTGAGACAGACGGTCTGAGACAGACGGTCTGTGACAGACGGTCTGAGACAGACGGCCTGAGGCAGACGGTCTGAGACATGCGGTCTGAGACAGACGGACTGAGACAGACGGACTGAGACAGACGGTCTGAGACAGACGGACAGGGACAGACGGACTGAGACAGACGGACAGGGACAGACGGACTGAGACAGACCGACTGAGACTGATGGTCTGAGACAGACGGTCTGAGACAGACGGTCTGAGACAGGCGGTCTGGGACAGACGGTCTGAGGCAGACGGTCTGAGACAGACGGCCTGAGGCAGACGGTCTGAGACATGCGGTCTGAGACAGACGGACTGAGACAGACGGACTGAGACAGACGGTCTGCGACAGACGGACAGGGACGGACGGATTGAGACAGACGGTCTGAGACAGGCGGTCTGCGACAGACGGTATGAGACAGGCGGTCTGAGACGGACGGATTGAGACAGACGGTCTGAGACAGACGGTCTGAGACAGACGGCCTGAGACAGACGGACAGAGACAGACGGACTGAGACAGACGGTCTGCGACAGACGGACAGGGACAGACGGACTGAGACAGACGGACTGAGACTGATGGTCTGAGACAGACGGTCTGAGACAGGCGGTCTGAGACAGACGGTCTGAGACAGACGGTCTGAGACAGACGGTCTGAGACAGGCGGTCTGAGACGGTCGGTCTGAGACAGACGGACTGAGACAGACGGACTGAGACAGACGGTCTGAGACAAACGGTCTGAGACAGACGGTCTGAGACAGACGGACTGAGACAGACGGTCTGAGACAGACGGACAGGGACAGACGGACTGAGACAGACCGACTGAGACTGATGGTCTGAGACAGACGGTCTGAGACAGACGGTCTGAGACAGACGGTCAGAGACAGACGGTCTGAGACAGGCGGTCTGAGACGGACGGATTGAGACAGACGGTCTGAGACAGGCGGCCTGAGACGGACGGCCTGAGACAGACGGAGTGAGACAGTCGGACTGAGACAGGCGGTCTGAGACAGGCGGTCTGGGACAGACGGTCTGAGGCAGACGGTCTGAGACAGACGGCCTGAGGCAGACGGTCTGAGACATGCGGCCTGAGACAGACGGACTGAGACAGACGGACTGAGACAGACGGTCTGCGACAGACGGACAGGGACGGACGGATTGAGACAGACGGTCTGAGACAGGCGGCCTGAGACAGACGGCCTGAGACCGACGGATTGAGACAGACGGTCTGAGACAGACGGCCTGAGGCAGACGGTCTGAGACATGCGGTCTGAGACAGACGGACTGAGACAGACGGACTGAGACAGACGGTCTGCGACAGACGGACAGGGACAGACGGCCTGAGACAGACGGACTGAGACTGATGGTCTGAGACAGACGGTCTGAGACAGGCGGTCTGAGACAGACGGTCTGAGACAGACGGTCTGAGACAGGCGGTCTGAGACAGACGGCCTGAGACAGACGGTCTGAGACAGACGGTCTGAGACAGACGGTCTGAGACAGACGGGCTGAGACGGTCGGTCTGAGACAGACGGACTGAGACAGACGGACTGAGACAGACGGTCTGAGACAAACGGTCTGAGACAGGCGGTCTGAGACGGACGGATTGAGACAGACGGTCTGAGACAGGCGGCCTGAGACAGACGGCCTGAGACAGACGGAGTGAGACAGTCGGACTGAGACAGGCGGTCTGAGACAGGCGGTCTGGGACAGACGGTCTGAGGCAGACGGTCTGAGACAGACGGCCTGAGGCAGACGGTCTGAGACATGCGGCCTGAGACAGACGGACTGAGACAGACGGACTGAGACAGACGGTCTGCGACAGACGGACAGGGACGGACGGATTGAGACAGACGGTCTGAGACAGGCGGCCTGAGACAGACGGCCTGAGACCGACGGATTGAGACGGACGGTCTGAGACAGACGGCCTGAGGCAGACGGTCTGAGACATGCGGTCTGAGACAGACGGTCTGAGACAGACGGACAGGGACAGACGGACTGAGACAGACGGACAGGGACAGACGGACTGAGACAGACCGACTGAGACTGATGGTCTGAGACAGACGGTCTGAGACAGACGGTCTGAGACAGGCGGCCTGAGACAGACGGCCTGAGACAGACGGAGTGAGACAGTCGGACTGAGACAGGCGGTCTGAGACAGGCGGTCTGGGACAGACGGTCTGAGGCAGACGGTCTGAGACAGACGGCCTGAGGCAGACGGTCTGAGACATGCGGCCTGAGACAGACGGACTGAGACAGACGGACTGAGACAGACGGTCTGCGACAGACGGACAGGGACGGACGGATTGAGACAGACGGTCTGAAACAGGCGGCCTGAGACAGACGGCCTGAGACCGACGGATTGAGACAGACGGTCTGAGACAGACGGCCTGAGGCAGACGGTCTGAGACATGCGGTCTGAGACAGACGGACTGAGACAGACGGACTGAGACAGACGGTCTGCGACAGACGGACAGGGACAGACGGCCTGAGACAGACGGACTGAGACTGATGTCTGAGACAGACGGTCTGAGACAGGCGGTCTGAGACAGACGGTCTGAGACAGACGGTCTGAGACAGACGGTCTGAGACAGACGGTCTGAGACAGACGGGCTGAGACGGTCGGTCTGAGACAGACGGACTGAGACAGACGGACTGAGACAGACGGTCTGAGACAAACGGTCTGAGACAGACGGTCTGAGACAGACGGACTGAGACAGACGGTCTGAGACAGACGGACAGGGACAGACGGACTGAGACAGACCGACTGAGACTGATGGTCTGAGACAGACGGTCTGAGACAGACGGTCTGAGACAGACGGTCAGAGACAGACGGTCTGAGACAGGCGGTCTGAGACGGACGGATTGAGACAGACGGTCTGAGACAGGCGGCCTGAGACAGACGGCCTGAGACAGACGGAGTGAGACAGTCGGACTGAGACAGGCGGTCTGAGACAGGCGGTCTGGGACAGACGGTCTGAGGCAGACGGTCTGAGACAGACGGCCTGAGGCAGACGGTCTGAGACATGCGGCCTGAGACAGACGGACTGAGACAGACGGACTGAGACAGACGGTCTGCGACAGACGGACAGGGACGGACGGATTGAGACAGACGGTCTGAGACAGGCGGCCTGAGACAGACGGCCTGAGACCGACGGATTGAGACAGACGGTCTGAGACAGACGGCCTGAGGCAGACGGTCTGAGACATGCGGTCTGAGACAGACGGACTGAGACAGACGGACTGAGACAGACGGTCTGCGACAGACGGACAGGGACAGACGGCCTGAGACAGACGGACTGAGACTGATGGTCTGAGACAGACGGTCTGAGACAGACGGTCTGAGACAGGCGGCCTGAGACAGACGGCCTGAGACAGACGGAGTGAGACAGTCGGACTGAGACAGGCGGTCTGAGACAGGCGGTCTGGGACAGACGGTCTGAGGCAGACGGTCTGAGACAGACGGCCTGAGGCAGACGGTCTGAGACATGCGGCCTGAGACAGACGGACTGAGACAGACGGACTGAGACAGACGGTCTGCGACAGACGGACAGGGACGGACGGATTGAGACAGACGGTCTGAAACAGGCGGCCTGAGACAGACGGCCTGAGACCGACGGATTGAGACAGACGGTCTGAGACAGACGGCCTGAGGCAGACGGTCTGAGACATGCGGTCTGAGACAGACGGACTGAGACAGACGGACTGAGACAGACGGTCTGCGACAGACGGACAGGGACAGACGGCCTGAGACAGACGGACTGAGACCGATGGTCTGAGACAGACGGTCTGAGACAGGCGGTCTGAGACAGACGGTCTGAGACAGACGGTCTGAGACAGACGGTCTGAGACAGACGGGCTGAGACGGTCGGTCTGAGACAGACGGACTGAGACAGACGGACTGAGACAGACGGTCTGAGACAAACGGTCTGAGCCAGACGGTCTGAGACAGACGGACTGAGACAGACGGTCTGAGACAGACGGACAGGGACAGACGGACTGAGACAGACCGACTGAGACTGATGGTCTGAGACAGACGGTCTGAGACAGACGGTCTGAGACAGACGGTCAGAGACAGACGGTCTGAGACAGGCGGTCTGAGACGGACGGATTGAGACAGACGGTCTGAGACAGGCGGCCTGAGACAGACGGCCTGAGACAGACGGAGTGAGACAGTCGGACTGAGACAGGCGGTCTGAGACAGGCGGTCTGGGACAGACGGTCTGAGGCAGACGGTCTGAGACAGACGGCCTGAGGCAGACGGTCTGAGACATGCGGCCTGAGACAGACGGACTGAGACAGACGGACTGAGACAGACGGTCTGCGACAGACGGACAGGGACGGACGGATTGAGACAGACGGTCTGAGACAGACGGTCTGAGACAGACGGTCTGAGACAGACGGTCTGAGACAGACGGTCGGAGACAGACGGCCTGAGGCAGACGGTCTGAGACATGCGGTCTGAGACAGACGGACTGAGACAGACGGACTGAGACAGACGGTCTGCGACAGACAGGCAGGGACAGACGGCCTGAGACAGACGGACTGAGACTGATGGTCTGAGACAGACGGTCTGAGACAGGCGGTCTGAGACAGACGGTCTGAGACAGACGGTCTGAGACAGACGGTCTGAGACAGGCGGTCTGAGACGGTCGGTCTGAGACAGACGGACTGAGACAGACGGTCTGAGACAGACGGACAGGGACAGACGGACTGAGACAGACGGACTGAGACAGACGGTCTGAGACAGACGGTCTGAGACAGACGGTCTGAGACAGACGGTCTGAGACAGACGGTCTGAGACAGACGGTCTGAGACAGACGGTCTGAGACAGACGGTCTGAGACAGACGGTCGGAGACAGACGGCCTGAGGCAGACGGTCTGAGACATGCGGTCTGAGACAGACGGACTGAGACAGACGGACTGAGACAGACGGTCTGCGGCAGACAGGCAGGGACAGACGGCCTGAGACAGACGGACTGAGACTGATGGTCTGAGACAGACGGAGTGAGACAGTCGGACTGAGACAGGCGGTCTGAGACAGGCGGTCTGGGACAGACGGTCTGAGGCAGACGGTCTGAGACAGACGGCCTGAGGCAGACGGTCTGAGACATGCGGCCTGAGACAGACGGACTGAGACAGACGGACTGAGACAGACGGTCTGCGACAGACGGACAGGGACGGACGGATTGAGACAGACGGTCTGAGACAGGCGGCCTGAGACAGACGGCCTGAGACCGACGGATTGAGACAGACGGTCTGAGACAGACGGGCTGAGACAGGCGGTCTGAGACGGTCGGTCTGAGACAGACGGACTGAGACAGACGGACTGAGACAGACGGTCTGAGACAAACGGTCTGAGACAGACGGTCTGAGACAGACGGTCTGAGACAGACGGTCTGAGACAGACGGTCTGAGACAGACGGACAGGGACAGACGGACTGAGACAGACCGACTGTGACTGACGGTCTGAGACAGACAGTCTGAGACAGACGGTCTGAGACAGACGGTCTGAGACAGACGGCCTGCGGTAGACGGTCTGAGATATGCGGTCTGAGACAGACGGACTGAGACAGACGGTCTGAGACAGACGGACAGGGACAGACGGACTGAGACAGACGGACTGAGACAGACGGTCTGAGACATGCGGTCTGAGACGGTCGGTCTGAGACAGCGGACTGAGACAGACGGACTGAGACAGACGGTCTGAGACGAACGGTCTGAGACAGACGGTCTGAGACAGACGGACAGGGACAGACGGACTGAGACAGACCGACTGAGACTGACGGTCTGAGACAGACGGTCTGAGACAGACGGTCTGAGACAGACGGCCTGAGGCAGACGGTCTGAGACATGCGGTCTGAGACAGACGGACTGAGACAGACGGACTGAGACAGACGGTCTGCGACAGACGGACAGGGACAGACGGCCTGAGACAGACGGACTGAGACTGATGGTCTGAGACAGACGGTCTGAGACAGGCGGTCTGAGACAGACGGTCTGAGACAGACGGTCTGAGACAGACGGGCTGAGACAGGCGGTCTGAGACGGTCGGTCTGAGACAGACGGACCGAGACAGACGGACTGAGACAGACGGTCTGAGACAAACGGTCTGAGACAGACGGTCTGAGACAGACGGACTGAGACAGACGGTCTGAGACAGACGGACAGGGACAGACGGACTGAGACAGACCGACTGAGACTGATGGTCTGAGACAGACGGTCTGAGACAGACGGTCTGAGACAGACGGTCAGAGACAGACGGTCTGAGACAGACGGTCTGAGACAGACGGACAGGGACAGACGGACTGAGACAGACGGACAGGGACAGACGGACTGAGACAGACCGACTGAGACTGATGGTCTGAGACAGACGGTCTGAGACAGACGGTCTGAGACAGGCGGTCTGGGACAGACGGTCTGAGGCAGACGGTCTGAGACAGACGGCCTGAGGCAGACGGTCTGAGACATGCTGTCTGAGACAGACGGACTGAGACAGACGGACTGAGACAGACGGTCTGCGACAGACGGACAGGGACGGACGGATTGAGACAGACGGTCTGAGACAGGCGGTCTGCGACAGACGGTCTGAGACAGGCGGTCTGAGACGGACGGATTGAGACAGACGGTCTGAGACAGACGGTCTGAGACAGACGGCCTGAGACAGACGGACAGAGACAGACGGACTGAGACAGACGGTCTGCGACAGACGGACAGGGACAGACGGACTGAGACAGACGGACTGAGACTGATGGTCTGAGACAGATGGTCTGAGACAGGCGGTCCGAGACAGACGGTCTGAGACAGACGGTCTGAGACAGACGGTCTGAGACAGGCGGTCTGAGACGGTCGGTCTGAGACAGACGGACTGAGACAGACGGCCTGAGACAGACGGTCTGAGACAAACGGTCTGAGACAGACGGTCTGAGACAGACGGACTGAGACAGACGGTCTGAGACAGACGGACAGGGACAGACGGACTGAGACAGACCGACTGAGACTGATGGTCTGAGACAGACGGTCTGAGACAGACGGTCAGAGACAGACGGTCTGAGACAGGCGGTCTGAGACGGACGGATTGAGACAGACGGTCTGAGACAGGCGGCCTGAGACAGACGGCCTGAGACAGACGGTCTGAGACAGACGGTCTGAGACAGACGGTCGGAGACAGACGGCCTGAGGCAGACGGTCTGAGACATGCGGTCTGAGACAGACGGACTGAGACAGACGGACTGAGACAGACGGTCTGCGGCAGACAGGCAGGGACAGACGGCCTGAGACAGACGGACTGAGACTGATGGTCTGAGACAGACGGAGTGAGACAGTCGGACTGAGACAGGCGGTCTGAGACAGGCGGTCTGGGACAGACGGTCTGAGGCAGACGGTCTGAGACAGACGGCCTGAGGCAGACGGTCTGAGACATGCGGCCTGAGACAGACGGACTGAGACAGACGGACTGAGACAGACGGTCTGCGACAGACGGACAGGGACGGACGGATTGAGACAGACGGTCTGAGACAGGCGGCCTGAGACAGACGGCCTGAGACCGACGGATTGAGACAGACGGTCTGAGACAGACGGCCTGAGGCAGACGGTCTGAGACATGCGGTCTGAGACAGACGGACTGAGACAGACGGACTGAGACAGACGGTCTGCGACAGACGGACAGGGACAGACGGCCTGAGACAGACGGACTGAGACTGATGGTCTGAGACAGACGGTCTGACACAGGCGGTCTGAGACAGACGGTCTGAGACAGACGGGCTGAGACAGGCGGTCTGAGACGGTCGGTCTGAGACAGACGGACTGAGACAGACGGACTGAGACAGACGGTCTGAGACAAACGGTCTGAGACAGACGGTCTGAGACAGACGGACTGAGACAGACGGTCTGAGACAGACGGACAGGGACAGACGGACTGAGACAGACCGACTGAGACTTATGGTCTGAGACAGACGGTCTGAGACAGACGGTCTGAGACAGACGGTCAGAGACAGACGGTCTGAGACAGGCGGTCTGAGACGGATGGATTGAGACAGACGGTCTGAGACAGGCGGCCTGAGACAGACGGCCTGAGACAGACGGATTGAGACAGTCGGACTGAGACAGGCGGTCTGAGACAGGCGGTCTGGGACAGACGGTCTGAGGCAGACGGTCTGAGACAGACGGCCTGAGGCAGACGGTCTGAGACATGCGGCCTGAGACAGACGGACTGAGACAGACGGACTGAGACAGACGGTCTGCGACAGACGGGCTGAGACAGGCGGTCTGAGACGGTCGGTCTGCGGCAGACAGGCAGGGACAGACGGCCTGAGACAGACGGACTGAGACTGATGGTCTGAGACAGACGGACTGAGACTGATGGTCTGAGACAGACGGTCTGAGACAGGCGGTCTGAGACAGACGGTCTGAGACAGACGGACTGAGACAGACGGACTGAGACAGACGGTCTGCGACAGACGGACAGGGACAGACGGCCTGAGACAGACGGACTGAGACTGATGGTCTGAGACAGACGGCCTGAGGCAGACGGTCTGAGACATGCGGCCTGAGACAGACGGACTGAGACAGACAGACTGAGACAGACGGTCTGCGACAGACGGACAGGGACGGACGGATTGAGACAGACGGTCTGAGACAGGCGGCCTGAGACAGACGGCCTGAGACCGACGGATTGAGACAGACGGTCTGAGACAGACGGCCTGAGGCAGACGGTCTGAGACATGCGGTCTGAGACAGACGGACTGAGACAGACGGACTGAGACAGACGGTCTGCGACAGACGGACAGGGACAGACGGCCTGAGAGAGACGGACTGAGACTGATGGTCTGAGACAGACGGTCTGAGACAGGCGGTCTGAGACAGACGGTCTGAGACAGACGGTCTGAGACAGACGGTCTGAGACAGACGGTCTGAGACAGACGGGCTGAGACAGGCGGTCTGAGACGGTCGGTCTGAGACAGACGGACTGAGACAGACGGACTGAGACAGACGGTCTGAGACAAACGGTCTGAGACAGACGGTCTGAGACAGACGGTCTGAGACAGACGGTCTGAGACAGACGGACAGGGACAGACGGACTGAGACAGACCGACTGTGACTGACGGTCTGAGACAGACAGTCTGAGACAGACGGTCTGAGACAGACGGTCTGAGACAGACGGCCTGCGGTAGACGGTCTGAGATATGCGGTCTGAGACAGACGGACTGAGACAGACGGTCTGAGACAGACGGACAGGGACAGACGGACTGAGACAGACGGACTGAGACAGACGGTCTGAGACATGCGGTCTGAGACGGTCGGTCTGAGACAGCGGACTGAGACAGACGGACTGAGACAGACGGTCTGAGACGAACGGTCTGAGACAGACGGTCTGAGACAGACGGACAGGGACAGACGGACTGAGACAGACCGACTGAGTCTGACGGTCTGAGACAGACGGTCTGAGACAGACGGTCTGAGACAGACGGCCTGAGGCAGACGGTCTGAGACATGCGGTCTGAGACAGACGGACTGAGACAGACGGACTGAGACAGACGGTCTGCGACAGACGGACAGGGACAGACGGCCTGAGACAGACGGACTGAGACTGATGGTCTGAGACAGACGGTCTGAGACAGGCGGTCTGAGACAGACGGTCTGAGACAGACGGTCTGAGACAGACGGTCTGAGACAGACGGGCTGAGACAGGCGGTCTGAGACGGTCGGTCTGAGACAGACGGACCGAGACAGACGGACTGAGACAGACGGTCTGAGACAAACGGTCTGAGACAGACGGTCTGAGACAGACGGACTGAGACAGACGGTCTGAGACAGACGGACAGGGACAGACGGACTGAGACAGACCGACTGAGACTGATGGTCTGAGACAGACGGTCTGAGACAGACGGTCTGAGACAGACGGTCAGAGACAGACGGTCTGAGACAGACGGTCTGAGACAGACGGTCTGAGACATGCGGTCTGAGACGGTCGGTCTGAGACAGCGGACTGAGACAGACGGACTGAGACAGACGGTCTGAGACGAACGGTCTGAGACAGACGGTCTGAGACAGACGGACAGGGACAGACGGACTGAGACAGACCGACTGAGACTGACGGTCTGAGACAGACGGTCTGAGACAGACGGTCTGAGACAGACGGCCTGAGGCAGACGGTCTGAGACATGCGGTCTGAGACAGACGGCCTGAGGCAGACGGTCTGAGACATGCGGTCTGAGACAGACGGACTGAGACAGACGGACTGAGACAGACGGTCTGAGACAGACGGACAGGGACAGACGGACTGAGACAGACGGACAGGGACAGACGGACTGAGACAGACCGACTGAGACTGATGGTCTGAGACAGACGGTCTGAGACAGACGGTCTGAGACAGGCGGTCTGGGACAGACGGTCTGAGGCAGACGGTCTGAGACAGACGGCCTGAGGCAGACGGTCTGAGACATGCGGTCTGAGACAGACGGACTGAGACAGACGGACTGAGACAGACGGTCTGCGACAGACGGACAGGGACGGACGGATTGAGACAGACGGTCTGAGACAGGCGGTCTGCGACAGACGGTCTGAGACAGGCGGTCTGAGACGGACGGATTGAGACAGACGGTCTGAGACAGACGGTCTGAGACAGACGGCCTGAGACAGACGGACAGAGACAGACGGACTGAGACAGACGGTCTGCGACAGACGGACAGGGACAGACGGACTGAGACAGACGGACTGAGACTGATGGTCTGAGACAGATGGTCTGAGACAGGCGGTCCGAGACAGACGGTCTGAGACAGACGGTCTGAGACAGACGGTCTGAGACAGGCGGTCTGAGACGGTCGGTCTGAGACAGACGGACTGAGACAGACGGACTGAGACAGACGGTCTGAGACAAACGGTCTGAGACAGACGGTCTGAGACAGACGGACTGAGACAGACGGTCTGAGACAGACGGACAGGGACAGACGGACTGAGACAGACCGACTGAGACTGATGGTCTGAGACAGACGGTCTGAGACAGACGGTCAGAGACAGACGGTCTGAGACAGGCGGTCTGAGACGGACGGATTGAGACAGACGGTCTGAGACAGGCGGCCTGAGACAGACGGCCTGAGACAGACGGAGTGAGACAGTCGGACTGAGACAGGCGGTCTGAGACAGGCGGTCTGAGACATACGGACTGAGACAGACGGACTGAGACAGACGGTCTGCGACAGACGGACAGGGACGGACGGATTGAGACAGACCGACTGTGACTGACGGTCTGAGACAGACAGTCTGAGACAGACGGTCTGAGACAGACGGTCTGAGACAGACGGCCTGCGGTAGACGGTCTGAGATATGCGGTCTGAGACAGACGGACTGAGACAGACGGTCTGAGACAGACGGACAGGGACAGACGGACTGAGACAGACGGACTGAGACAGACGGTCTGAGACATGCGGTCTGAGACGGTCGGTCTGAGACAGCGGACTGAGACAGACGGACTGAGACAGACGGTCTGAGACGAACGGTCTGAGACAGACGGTCTGAGACAGACGGACAGGGACAGACGGACTGAGACAGACCGACTGAGACTGACGGTCTGAGACAGACGGTCTGAGACAGACGGTCTGAGACAGACGGCCTGAGGCAGACGGTCTGAGACATGCGGTCTGAGACAGACGGACTGAGACAGCCGGACTGAGACAGACGGTCTGCGACAGACGGACAGGGACAGACGGCCTGAGACAGACGGACTGAGACTGATGGTCTGAGACAGACGGTCTGAGACAGGCGGTCTGAGACAGACGGTCTGAGACAGACGGTCTGAGACAGACGGTCTGAGACAGACGGGCTGAGACAGGCGGTCTGAGACGGTCGGTCTGAGACAGACGGACCGAGACAGACGGACTGAGACAGACGGTCTGAGACAAACGGTCTGAGACAGACGGTCTGAGACAGACGGACTGAGACAGACGGTCTGAGACAGACGGACAGGGACAGACGGACTGAGACAGACCGACTGAGACTGATGGTCTGAGACAGACGGTCTGAGACAGACGGTCTGAGACAGACGGTCAGAGACAGACGGTCTGAGACAGACGGTCTGAGACAGACGGTCTGAGACATGCGGTCTGAGACGGTCGGTCTGAGACAGCGGACTGAGACAGACGGACTGAGACAGACGGTCTGAGACGAACGGTCTGAGACAGACGGTCTGAGACAGACGGACAGGGACAGACGGACTGAGACAGACCGACTGAGACTGACGGTCTGAGACAGACGGTCTGAGACAGACGGTCTGAGACAGACGGCCTGAGGCAGACGGTCTGAGACATGCGGTCTGAGACAGACGGCCTGAGGCAGACGGTCTGAGACAGACGGTCTGAGACATGCGGTCTGAGACGGTCGGTCTGAGACAGCGGACTGAGACAGACGGACTGAGACAGACGGTCTGAGACGAACGGTCTGAGACAGACGGTCTGAGACAGACGGACAGGGACAGACGGACTGAGACAGACCGACTGAGACTGACGGTCTGAGACAGACGGTCTGAGACAGACGGTCTGAGACAGACGGCCTGAGGCAGACGGTCTGAGACATGCGGTCTGAGACAGACGGCCTGAGGCAGACGGTCTGAGACATGCGGTCTGAGACAGACGGACTGAGACAGACGGACTGAGACAGACGGTCTGAGACAGACGGACAGGGACAGACGGACTGAGACAGACGGACAGGGACAGACGGACTGAGACAGACCGACTGAGACTGATGGTCTGAGACAGACGGTCTGAGACAGACGGTCTGAGACAGGCGGTCTGGGACAGACGGTCTGAGGCAGACGGTCTGAGACAGACGGCCTGAGGCAGACGGTCTGAGACATGCGGTCTGAGACAGACGGACTGAGACAGACGGACTGAGACAGACGGTCTGCGACAGACGGACAGGGACGGACGGATTGAGACAGACGGTCTGAGACAGGCGGTCTGCGACAGACGGTCTGAGACAGGCGGTCTGAGACGGACGGATTGAGACAGACGGTCTGAGACAGACGGTCTGAGACAGACGGCCTGAGACAGACGGACAGAGACAGACGGACTGAGACAGACGGTCTGCGACAGACGGACAGGGACAGACGGACTGAGACAGACGGACTGAGACTGATGGTCTGAGACAGATGGTCTGAGACAGGCGGTCCGAGACAGACGGTCTGAGACAGACGGTCTGAGACAGACGGTCTGAGACAGGCGGTCTGAGACGGTCGGTCTGAGACAGACGGACTGAGACAGACGGACTGAGACAGACGGTCTGAGACAAACGGTCTGAGACAGACGGTCTGAGACAGACGGACTGAGACAGACGGTCTGAGACAGACGGACAGGGACAGACGGACTGAGACAGACCGACTGAGACTGATGGTCTGAGACAGACGGTCTGAGACAGACGGTCAGAGACAGACGGTCTGAGACAGGCGGTCTGAGACGGACGGATTGAGACAGACGGTCTGAGACAGGCGGCCTGAGACAGACGGCCTGAGACAGACGGAGTGAGACAGTCGGACTGAGACAGGCGGTCTGAGACAGGCGGTCTGAGACATACGGACTGAGACAGACGGACTGAGACAGACGGTCTGCGACAGACGGACAGGGACGGACGGATTGAGACAGACCGACTGTGACTGACGGTCTGAGACAGACAGTCTGAGACAGACGGTCTGAGACAGACGGTCTGAGACAGACGGCCTGCAGTAGACGGTCTGAGATATGCGGTCTGAGACAGACGGACTGAGACAGACGGTCTGAGACAGACGGACAGGGACAGACGGACTGAGACAGACGGACTGAGACAGACGGTCTGAGACATGCGGTCTGAGACGGTCGGTCTGAGACAGCGGACTGAGACAGACGGACTGAGACAGACGGTCTGAGACGAACGGTCTGAGACAGACGGTCTGAGACAGACGGACAGGGACAGACGGACTGAGACAGACCGACTGAGACTGACGGTCTGAGACAGACGGTCTGAGACAGACGGTCTGAGACAGACGGC
Source organism: Coelioxys conoideus (assembly GCA_947623535.1). NCBI lineage: Eukaryota > Metazoa > Arthropoda > Insecta > Hymenoptera > Megachilidae > Coelioxys > Coelioxys conoideus. Next base: position 16,101,020 of record OX392451.1, read on the forward strand.
CTGAGGCAGACGGTCTGAGACAGACGGTCTGAGACAGACGGGCTGAGACAGGCGGTCTGAGACGGTCGGTCTGAGACAGACGGACCGAGACAGACGGACTGAGACAGACGGTCTGAGACAAACGGTCTGAGACAGACGGTCTGAGACAGACGGACTGAGACAGACGGTCTGAGACAGACGGACAGGGACAGACGGACTGAGACAGACCGACTGAGACTGATGGTCTGAGACAGACGGTCTGAGACAGACGGTCTGAGACAGACGGTCAGAGACAGACGGTCTGAGACAGACGGTCTGAGACAGACGGTCTGAGACATGCGGTCTGAGACGGTCGGTCTGAGACAGCGGACTGAGACAGACGGACTGAGACAGACGGTCTGAGACGAACGGTCTGAGACAGACGGTCTGAGACAGACGGACAGGGACAGACGGACTGAGACAGACCGACTGAGACTGACGGTCTGAGACAGACGGTCTGAGACAGACGGTCTGAGACAGACGGCCTGAGGCAGACGGTCTGAGACATGCGGTCTGAGACAGACGGCCTGAGGCAGACGGTCTGAGACATGCGGTCTGAGACAGACGGACTGAGACAGACGGACTGAGACAGACGGTCTGAGACAGACGGACAGGGACAGACGGACTGAGACAGACGGACAGGGACAGACGGACTGAGACAGACCGACTGAGACTGATGGTCTGAGACAGACGGTCTGAGACAGACGGTCTGAGACAGGCGGTCTGGGACAGACGGTCTGAGGCAGACGGTCTGAGACAGACGGCCTGAGGCAGACGGTCTGAGACATGCGGTCTGAGACAGACGGACTGAGACAGACGGACTGAGACAGACGGTCTGCGACAGACGGACAGGGACGGACGGATTGAGACAGACGGTCTGAGACAGGCGGTCTGCGACAGACGGTCTGAGACAGGCGGTCTGAGACGGACGGATTGAGACAGACGGTCTGAGACAGACGGTCTGAGACAGACGGCCTGAGACAGACGGACAGAGACAGACGGACTGAGACAGACGGTCTGCGACAGACGGACAGGGACAGACGGACTGAGACAGACGGACTGAGACTGATGGTCTGAGACAGATGGTCTGAGACAGGCGGTCCGAGACAGACGGTCTGAGACAGACGGTCTGAGACAGACGGTCTGAGACAGGCGGTCTGAGACGGTCGGTCTGAGACAGACGGACTGAGACAGACGGACTGAGACAGACGGTTGAGACAAACGGTCTGAGACAGACGGTCTGAGACAGACGGACTGAGACAGACGGTCTGAGACAGACGGTCTGAGACAGACGGTCTGAGACAGACGGACTGAGACAGACCGACTGAGACTGATGGTCTGAGACAGACGGTCTGAGACAGACGGTCAGAGACAGACGGTCTGAGACAGGCGGTCTGAGACGGACGGATTGAGACAGACGGTCTGAGACAGGCGGCCTGAGACAGACGGCCTGAGACAGACGGAGTGAGACAGTCGGACTGAGACAGGCGGTCTGAGACAGGCGGTCTGAGACATACGGACTGAGACAGACGGACTGAGACAGACGGTCTGCGACAGACGGACAGGGACGGACGGATTGAGACAGACGGTCTGAGACGGGCGGCCTGAGACAGACGGCCTGAGACCGACGGATTGAGACAGACGGTCTGAGACAGACGGACTGAGACAGACGGACAGGGACAGACGGACTGAGACAGACCGACTGAGACTGATGGTCTGAGACAGACGGTCTGAGACAGACGGTCTGAGACAGGCGGTCTGGGACAGACGGTCTGAGACAGACGGTCTGAGACAGACGGACTGAGACAGACGGTCTAAGACAGACGGACAGGGACAGACGGACTGAGACAGACCGACTGAGACTTATGGTCTGAGACAGACGGTCTGAGACAGACGGTCTGAGACAGACGGTCAGAGACAGACGGTCTGAGACAGGCGGTCTGAGACGGATGGATTGAGACAGACGGTCTGAGACAGGCGGCCTGAGACAGACGGCCTGAGACAGACGGATTGAGACAGTCGGACTGAGACAGGTGGTCTGAGACAGGCGGTCTGGGACAGACGGTCTGAGGCAGACGGTCTGAGACAGACGGCCTGAGGCAGACGGTCTGAGACATGCGGCCTGAGACAGACGGACTGAGACAGACGGACTGAGACAGACGGTCTGCGACAGACGGACAGGGACGGACGGATTGAGACAGACGGTCTGAGACAGGCGGCCTGAGACAGACGGCCTGAGACCGACGGATTGAGACAGACGGTCTGAGACAGACGGCCTGAGGCAGACGGTCTGAGACATGCGGTCTGAGACAGACGGACTGAGACAGACGGACTGAGACAGACGGTCTGCGACAGACGGACAGGGACAGACGGCCTGAGAGAGACGGACTGAGACTGATGGTCTGAGACAGACGGTCTGAGACAGGCGGTCTGAGACAGACGGTCTGAGACAGACGGTCTGAGACAGACGGTCTGAGACAGACGGGCTGAGACAGGCGGTCTGAGACGGTCGGTCTGAGACAGACGGACTGAGACAGACGGACTGAGACAGACGGTCTGAGACAAACGGTCTGAGACAGACGGTCTGAGACAGACGGTCTGAGACAGACGGTCTGAGACAGACGGTCTGAGACAGACGGACAGGGACAGACGGACTGAGACAGACCGACTGTGACTGACGGTCTGAGACAGACAGTCTGAGACAGACGGTCTGAGACAGACGGTCTGAGACAGACGGCCTGCGGTAGACGGTCTGAGATATGCGGTCTGAGACAGACGGACTGAGACAGACGGTCTGAGACAGACGGACAGGGACAGACGGACTGAGACAGACGGACTGAGACAGACGGTCTGAGACATGCGGTCTGAGACGGTCGGTCTGAGACAGCGGACTGAGACAGACGGACTGAGACAGACGGTCTGAGACGAACGGTCTGAGACAGACGGTCTGAGACAGACGGACAGGGACAGACGGACTGAGACAGACCGACTGAGACTGACGGTCTGAGACAGACGGTCTGAGACAGACGGTCTGAGACAGACGGCCTGAGGCAGACGGTCTGAGACATGCGGTCTGAGACAGACGGACTGAGACAGACGGACTGAGACAGACGGTCTGCGACAGACGGACAGGGACAGACGGCCTGAGACAGACGGACTGAGACTGATGGTCTGAGACAGACGGTCTGAGACAGGCGGTCTGAGACAGACGGTCTGAGACAGACGGTCTGAGACAGACGGTCTGAGACAGACGGTCTGAGACAGACGGGCTGAGACAGGCGGTCTGAGACGGTCGGTCTGAGACAGACGGACCGAGACAGACGGACTGAGACAGACGGTCTGAGACAAACGGTCTGAGACAGACGGTCTGAGACAGACGGACTGAGACAGACGGTCTGAGACAGACGGACAGGGACAGACGGACTGAGACAGACCGACTGAGACTGATGGTCTGAGACAGACGGTCTGAGACAGACGGTCTGAGACAGACGGTCAGAGACAGACGGTCTGAGACAGACGGTCTGAGACAGACGGTCTGAGACATGCGGTCTGAGACGGTCGGTCTGAGACAGCGGACTGAGACAGACGGACTGAGACAGACGGTCTGAGACGAACGGTCTGAGACAGACGGTCTGAGACAGACGGACAGGGACAGACGGACTGAGACAGACCGACTGAGACTGACGGTCTGAGACAGACGGTCTGAGACAGACGGTCTGAGACAGACGGCCTGAGGCAGACGGTCTGAGACATGCGGTCTGAGACAGACGGCCTGAGGCAGACGGTCTGAGACATGCGGTCTGAGACAGACGGACTGAGACAGACGGACTGAGACAGACGGTCTGAGACAGACGGACAGGGACAGACGGACTGAGACAGACGGACTGAGACAGACGGACTGAGACAGACCGACTGAGACTGATGGTCTGAGACAGACGGTCTGAGACAGACGGTCTGAGACAGACGGCCTGAGGCAGACGGTCTGAGACATGCGGTCTGAGACAGACGGACTGAGACAGACGGACTGAGACAGACGGTCTGAGACAGACGGACAGGGACAGACGGACTGAGACAGACGGACAGGGACAGACGGACTGAGACAGACCGACTGAGACTGATGGTCTGAGACAGACGGTCTGAGACAGACGGTCTGAGACAGGCGGTCTGGGACAGACGGTCTGAGGCAGACAGTCTGAGACAGACGGCCTGAGGCAGACGGTCTGAGACATGCGGTCTGAGACAGACGGACTGAGACAGACGGACTGAGACAGACGGTCTGCGACAGACGGACTGGGACGGACGGATTGAGACAGACGGTCTGAGACAGGCGTTCTGCGACAGACGGTCTGAGACAGGCGGTCTGAGACGGACGGATTGAGACAGACGGTCTGAGACAGACGGCCTGAGACAGACGGTCTGAGACAGACGGACAGGGACAGACGGACTGAGACAGACCGACTGAGACTGATGGTCTGAGACAGACGGTCTGAGACAGACGGTCAGAGACAGACGGTCTGAGACAGGCGGTCTGAGACGGACGGATTGAGACAGACGGTCTGAGACAGGCGGCCTGAGACAGACGGCCTGAGACAGACGGAGTGAGACAGTCGGACTGAGACAGGCGGTCTGAGACAGGCGGTCTGAGACAGACGGACTGAGACAGACGGACTGAGACAGACGGTCTGCGACAGACGGACAGGGACGGACGGATTGAGACAGACGGTCTGAGACAGGCGGCCTGAGACAGACGGCCTGAGACCGACGGATTGAGACAGACGGTCTGAGACAGACGGTCTGAGACAGGCGGTCTGAGACAGACGGACTGAGACAGACCGACTGAGACTGATGGTCTGAGACAGACGGTCTGAGACAGACGGTCAGAGACAGACGGCCTGAGGCAGACGGTCTGAGACATGCGGTCTGAGACAGACGGACTGAGACAGACGGACTGAGACAGACGGTTTGCGACAGACGGACAGGGACAGACGGCCTGAGACAGACGGACTGAGACTGATGGTCTGAGACAGACGGTCTGAGACAGGCGGTCTGAGACAGACGGTCTGAGACAGACGGTCTGAGACAGACGGTCTGAGACAGACGGGCTGAGACAGGCGGTCTGAGACGGTCGGTCTGAGACAGACGGACCGAGACAGACGGACTGAGACAGACGGTCTGAGACAAACGGTCTGAGACAGACGGTCTGAGACAGACGGACTGAGACAGACGGTCTGAGACAGACGGACAGGGACAGACGGACTGAGACAGACCGACTGAGACTGATGGTCTGAGACAGACGGTCTGAGACAGACGGTCTGAGACAGACGGTCAGAGACAGACGGTCTGAGACAGACGGTCTGAGACAGACGGCCTGAGACAGACGGCCTGAGACCGACGGATTGAGACAGACGGTCTGAGACAGACGGCCTGAGGCAGACGGTCTGAGACATGCGGTCTGAGACAGACGGACTGAGACAGACGGACTGAGACAGACGGTCTGCGACAGACGGACAGGGACAGACGGCCTGAGACAGACGGACTGAGACTGATGGTCTGAGACAGACGGTCTGAGACAGGCGGTCTGAGACAGACGGTCTGAGACAGACGGTCTGAGACAGACGGTCTGAGACAGACGGGCTGAGACGGTCGGTCTGAGACAGACGGACTGAGACAGACGGACTGAGACAGACGGTCTGAGACAAACGGTCTGAGACAGACGGTCTGAGACAGACGGACTGAGACAGACGGTCTGAGACAGACGGACAGGGACAGACGGACTGAGACAGACCGACTGAGACTGATGGTCTGAGACAGACGGTCTGAGACAGACGGTCTGAGACAGACGGTCAGAGACAGACGGTCTGAGACAGGCGGTCTGAGACGGACGGATTGAGACAGACGGTCTGAGACAGGCGGCCTGAGACAGACGGCCTGAGACAGACGGAGTGAGACAGTCGGACTGAGACAGGCGGTCTGAGACAGGCGGTCTGGGACAGACGGTCTGAGGCAGACGGTCTGAGACAGACGGCCTGAGGCAGACGGTCTGAGACATGCGGCCTGAGACAGACGGACTGAGACAGACGGACTGAGACAGACGGTCTCCGACAGACGGACAGGGACGGACGGATTGAGACAGACGGTCTGAGACAGGCGGCCTGGGACAGACGGCCTGAGACCGACGGATTGAGACAGACGGTCTGAGACAGACAGCCTGAGGCAGACGGTCTGAGACATGCGGTCTGAGACAGACGGACTGAGACAGACGGACTGAGACAGACGGTCTGCGACAGACGGACAGGGACAGACGGCCTGAGACAGACGGACTGAGACTGATGGTCTGAGACAGACGGTCTGAGACAGGCGGTCTGAGACGGATGGATTGAGACAGTCGGTCTGACACAGGCGGCCTGAGACAGACGGCCTGAGACAGACGGATTGAGACAGTCAGACTGAGACAGGCGGTCTGAGACAGACGGACAGGGACAGACGGACTGAGACAGACCGACTGAGACTGATGGTCTGAGACAGACGGTCTGAGACAGACGGTCTGAGACAGACGGTCTGAGACAGACGGTCTGAGACAGACGGTCAGAGACAGACGGTCTGAGACAGGCGGTCTGAGACGGATGGATTGAGACAGTCGGTCTGACACAGGCGGCCTGAGACAGACGGCCTGAGACAGACGGATTGAGACAGTCAGACTGAGACAGGCGGTCTGAGACAGGCGGTCTGGGACAGACGGTCTGAGGCAGACGGTCTGAGACAGACGGCCTGAGGCAGACGGTCTGAGACATGCGGCCTGAGACAGACGGACTGAGACAGACGGACTGAGACAGACGGTCTGCGACAGACGGACAGGGACGGACGGATTGAGACAGACGGTCTGAGACAGGCGGCCTGAGACAGACGGCCTGAGACAGACGGATTGAGGCAGTCGGACTGAGACAGGCGGTCTGAGACAGGCGGTCTGGGACAGACGGTCTGAGGCAGACGGTCTGAGACAGACGGCCTGAGGCAGACGGTCTGAGACATGCGGCCTGAGACAGACGGACTGAGACAGACGGACTGAGACAGACGGTCTGCGACAGACGGACAGGGACGGACGGATTGAGACAGACGGTCTGAGACAGGCGGCCTGAGACAGACGGCCTGAGACCGACGGATTGAGACAGACGGTCTGAGACAGACGGCCTGAGGCAGACGGTCTGAGACATGCGGTCTGAGACAGACGGACTGAGACAGACGGACTGAGACAGACGGTCTGCGACAGACGGACAGGGACAGACGGCCTGAGACAGACGGACTGAGACTGATGGTCTGAGACAGACGGTCTGAGACAGGCGGTCTGAGACAGACGGTCTGAGACAGACGGTCTGAGACAGACGGTCTGAGACAGACGGTCTGAGACAGACGGGCTGAGACAGGCGGTCTGAGACGGTCGGTCTGAGACAGACGGACTGAGACAGACGGACTGAGACAGACGGTCTGAGACAAACGGTCTGAGACAGACGGTCTGAGACAGACGGTCTGAGACAGACGGACAGGGACAGACGGACTGAGACAGACCGACTGAGACTGACGTTCTGAGACAGACAGTCTGAGACAGACGGTCTGAGACAGACGGTCTGAGATAGACGGCCTGAGGCAGACGGTCTGAGACATGCGGTCTGAGACAGACGGACTGAGACAGACGGCCTCAGACAGACGGCCTCAGACAGACGGTCCGAGACAGACGGACTGAGACAGACGGTCTGAGACAGACGGTCTGAGATAGACGGCCTGAGGCAGACGGTCTGAGACATGCGGTCTGAGACAGACGGACTGAGACAGACGGCCTCAGACAGACGGCCTCAGACAGACGGTCCGAGACAGACGGTCCGAGACAGACGGTCCGAGACGGACGGTCTGAGACAGACGGACTGAGGCAGACGAACGGAGACTGACGGTCTGAGACAGACGGATTGAGACAGATGGTCTGAGACAGACGGTCTGAGACAGGCGGTCTGAGACAGACGGTCTGAGACGGGCGGTCTGAGGCGGTCGGTCTGAGACAGACGGACTGAGACAGACGGACTGAGACAGACGGTCTGAGACAAACGGTCTGAGACAGACGGTCTGAGACAGACGGACTGAGACAGACGGTCTGAGACAGACGGACAGGGACAGACGGACTGAGACAGACGGACTGAGACAGACGGTCTGAGACAGACGGACTGAGACAGGCGGACAGGGACAGGCAAACAGACGCTGCCCGATAGCGGTAGGCGGATTGAGACGGACGGTCTGAGACAGACGGTCTGAGACAGACGGCCTCAGACAGACGGTCCGAGACAGACGGTCTGCGACAGACGGACAGGGACAGACGGCCTGAGACAGACGGACTGAGACTGATGGTCTGAGACAGACGGTCTGAGACAGGCGGTCTGAGACAGACGGTCTGAGACAGACGGTCTGAGACAGACGGTCTGAGACAGACGGGCTGAGACGGTCGGTCTGAGACAGACGGACTGAGACAGACGGACTGAGACAGACGGTCTGAGACAAACGGTCTGAGACAGACGGTCTGAGACAGACGGACTGAGACAGACGGTCTGAGACAGACGGACAGGGACAGACGGACTGAGACAGACCGACTGAGACTGATGGTCTGAGACAGACGGTCTGAGACAGACGGTCTGAGACAGGCGGTCAGAGACAGACGGTCTGAGACAGGCGGTCTGAGACGGACGGATTGAGACAGACGGTCTGAGACAGGCGGCCTGAGACAGACGGCCTGAGACAGACGGAGTGAGACAGTCGGACTGAGACAGGCGGTCTGAGACAGGCGGTCTGGGACAGACGGTCTGAGACATGCGGCCTGAGACAGACGGACTGAGACAGACGGACTGAGACAGACGGTCTGCGACAGACGGACAGGGACGGACGGATTGAGACAGACGGTCTGAGACAGGCGGCCTGAGACAGACGGCCTGAGACCGACGGATTGAGACAGACGGTCTGAGACAGACGGCCTGAGGCAGACGGTCTGAGACATGCGGTCTGAGACAGACGGACTGAGACAGACGGACTGAGACAGACGGTCTGCGACAGACGGACAGGGACAGACGGCCTGAGACAGACGGACTGAGACTGATGGTCTGAGACAGACGGTCTGAGACAGGCGGTCTGAGACAGACGGTCTGAGACAGACGGTCTGAGACAGACGGTCTGAGACAGACGGGCTGAGACAGGCGGTCTGAGACGGTCGGTCTGAGACAGACGGACCGAGACAGACGGACTGAGACAGACGGTCTGAGACAAACGGTCTGAGACAGACGGTCTGAGACAGACGGACTGAGACAGACGGTCTGAGACAGACGGACAGGGACAGACGGACTGAGACAGACCGACTGAGACTGATGGTCTGAGACAGACGGTCTGAGACAGACGGTCTGAGACAGACGGTCTGAGACAGACGGTCAGAGACAGACGGTCTGAGACAGGCGGTCTGAGACGGATGGATTGAGACAGACGGTCTGAGACAGGCGGCCTGAGACAGACGGCCTGAGACAGACGGATTGAGACAGTCGGACTGAGACAGGCGGTCTGAGACAGGCGGTCTGGGACAGACGGTCTGAGGCAGACGGTCTGAGACAGACGGCCTGAGGCAGACGGTCTGAGACATGCGGCCTGAGACAGACCGACTGAGACAGACGGACTGAGACAGACGGTCTGCGACAGACGGACAGGGACGGACGGATTGAGACAGACGGTCTGAGACAGGCGGCCTGAGACAGACGGCCTGAGACAGACGGATTGAGACAGTCGGACTGAGACAGGCGGTCTGAGACAGGCGGTCTGGGACAGACGGTCTGAGACAGACGGTCTGAGACAGACGGCCTGAGGCAGACGGTCTGAGACATGCGGCCTGAGACAGACGTACTGAGACAGACGGACTGAGACAGACGGTCTGCGACAGACGGACAGGGACGGACGGATTGAGACAGACGGTCTGAGACAGGCGGCCTGAGACAGACGGCCTGAGACCGACGGATTGAGACAGACGGTCTGAGACAGACGGCCTGAGGCAGACGGTCTGAGACATGCGGTCTGAGACAGACGGACTGAGACAGACGGACTGAGACAGACGGTCTGCGACAGACGGACAGGGACAGACGGCCTGAGACAGACGGACTGAGACTGATGGTCTGAGACAGACGGTCTGAGACAGGCGGTCTGAGACAGACGGACTGAGACAGACGGTCTGAGACAGACGGACAGGGACAGACGGACTGAGACAGACGGACTGAGACAGACGGTCTGAGACAGACGGTCTGAGACAGACGGTCTGAGATAGACGGCCTGAGGCAGACGGTCTGCGACAGACGGACAGGGACAGACGGCCTGAGACAGACGGACTGAGACTGACGGATTGAGACAGTCGGACTGAGACAGGCGGTCTGAGACAGGCGGTCTGGAACAGACGGTCTGAGGCAGACGGTCTGAGACAGACGGCCTGAGGCAGACGGTCTGAGACATGCGGCCTGAGACAGACGGACTGAGACAGACGGACTGAGACAGACGGTCTGCGACAGACGGACAGGGACGGACGGATTGAGACAGACGGTCTGAGACAGGCGGCCTGAGACAGACGGCCTGAGACAGACGGATTGAGACAGTCGGACTGAGACAGGCGGTCTGAGACAGGCGGTCTGGGACAGACGGTCTGAGGCAGACGGTCTGAGACAGACGGCCTGAGGCAGACGGTCTGAGACATGCGGCCTGAGACAGACGTACTGAGACAGACGGACTGAGACAGACGGTCTGCGACAGACGGACAGGGACGGACGGATTGAGACAGACGGTCTGAGACAGGCGGCCTGAGACAGACGGCCTGAGACCGACGGATTGAGACAGACGGTCTGAGACAGACGGCCTGAGGCAGACGGTCTGAGACATGCGGTCTGAGACAGACGGACTGAGACAGACGGACTGAGACAGACGGTCTGCGACAGAAAGACAGGGACAGACGGCCTGAGACAGACGGACTGAGACTGATGGTCTGAGACAGACGGTCTGAGACAGGCGGTCTGAGACAGACGGTCTGAGACAGACGGTCTGAGACAGACGGTCTGAGACAGACGGGCTGAGACAGGCGGTCTGAGACGGTCGGTCTGAGACAGACGGACTGAGACAGACGGACTGAGACAGACGGTCTGAGACAAACGGTCTGAGACAGACGGTCTGAGACAGACGGTCTGAGACAGACGGACAGGGACAGACGGACTGAGACAGACCGACTGAGACTGACGGTCTGAGACAGACAGTCTGAGACAGACGGTCTGAGACAGACGGTCTGAGACAGACGGCCTGCGGCAGACGGTCTGAGATATGCGGTCTGAGACAGACGGACTGAGACAGACGGACTGAGACAGACGGTCTGAGACAGACGGACAGGGACAGACGGACTGAGACAGACAGACTGAGACAGACGGTCTGAGACAGACGGTCTGAGACAGACGGTCTGAGACAGACGGTCTGAGACAGACGGTCTGAGACAGACGGTCTGAGACAGACGGTCTGAGACAGACGGTCTGAGACAGACGGTCTGAGACAGACGGCCTGAGGCAGTCGGTCTGAGACATGCGGTCTGAGACAGACGGACTGAGACAGACGGACTGAGACAGACGGTCTGAGACAGACGGACAGGGACAGACGGACTGAGACAGACGGACTGAGACAGACGGTCTGAGACAGACGGTCTGAGACAGACGGTCTGAGATAGACGGCCTGAGGCAGACGGTCTGAGACATGCGGTCTGAGACAGACGGACTGAGACAGACGGCCTCAGACAGACGGCCTCAGACAGACGGTCCGAGACAGACGGTCCGAGACAGACGGTCCGAGACGGACGGTCTGAGACAGACGGACTGAGGCAGACGAACGGAGACTGACGGTCTGAGACAGACGGATTGAGACAGATGGTCTGAGACAGACGGTCTGAGACAGGCGGTCTGAGACAGACGGTCTGAGACAGACGGTCTGAGACGGGCGGTCTGAGGCGGTCGGTCTGAGACAGACGGACTGAGACAGACGGACTGAGACAGACGGTCTGAGACAAACGGTCTGAGACAGACGGTCTGAGACAGACGGACTGAGACAGACGGTCTGAGACAGACGGACAGGGACAGACGGACTGAGACAGACGGACTGAGACAGACGGTCTGAGACAGACGGACTGAGACAGGCGGACAGGGACAGGCAAACAGACGCTGCCCGATAGCGGTAGGCGGATTGAGACGGACGGTCTGAGACAGACGGTCTGAGACAGACGGCCTCAGACAGACGGTCCGAGACAGACGGTCCGAGACAGACGGTCCGAGACGGACGGATTGAGACAGTCGGACTGAGACAGGCGGTCTGAGACAGGCGGTCTGGGACAGACGGTCTGAGGCAGACGGTCTGAGACAGACGGCCTGAGGCAGACGGTCTGAGACATGCGGCCTGAGACAGACGGACTGAGACAGACGGACTGAGACAGACGGTCTGCGACAGACGGACAGGGACGGACGGATTGAGACAGACGGTCTGAGACAGGCGGCCTGAGACAGACGGCCTGAGACCGACGGATTGAGACAGACGGTCTGAGACAGACGGCCTGAGGCAGACGGTCTGAGACATGCGGTCTGACACAGACGGACTGAGACAGACGGACTGAGACAGACGGTCTGCGACAGACGGACAGGGACAGACGGCCTGAGACAGACGGACTGAGACTGATGGTCTGAGACAGACGGTCTGAGACAGGCGGTCTGAGACAGACGGTCTGAGACAGACGGTCTGAGACAGACGGTCTGAGACAGACGGGCTGAGACAGGCGGTCTGAGACGGTCGGTCTGAGACAGACGGACTGAGACAGACGGACTGAGACAGACGGTCTGAGACAAACGGTCTGAGACAGACGGTCTGAGACAGACGGTCTGAGACAGACGGACAGGGACAGACGGACTGAGACAGACCGACTGAGACTGACGGTCTGAGACAGACATTCTGAGACAGACGGTCTGAGACAGACGGTCTGAGACAGACGGTCTGAGACAGACGGCCTGCGGCAGACGGTCTGAGATATGCGGTCTGAGACAGACGGACTGAGACAGACGGACTGAGACAGACGGTCTGAGACAGACCGACAGGGACAGACGGACTGAGACAGACGGACTGAGACAGACGGTCTGAGACAGACGGACAGGGACAGACGGACTGAGACAGACGGACTGAGACAGACGGTCTGAGACAGACGGTCTGAGACAGACGGTCTGAGATAGACGGCCTGAGGCAGACGGTCTGAGACATGCGGTCTGAGACAGACGGACTGAGACAGACGGCCTCAGACAGACGGCCTCAGACAGACGGTCCGAGACAGACGGTCCGAAACGGACGGTCTGAGACAGACGGACTGAGGCAGACGAACGGAGACTGACGGTCTGAGACAGACGGATTGAGACAGATGGTCTGAGACAGACGGTCTGAGACAGGCGGTCTGAGACAGACGGTCTGAGACAGACGGTCTGAGACGGGCGGTCTGAGACGGTCGGTCTGAGACAGACGGACTGAGACAGACGGACTGAGACAGACGGTCTGAGACAAACGGTCTGAGACAGACGGACTGAGACAGGCGGACAGGGACAGGCAAACAGACGCTGCCCGATAGCGGTAGGCGGATTGAGACGGACGGTCTGAGACAGACGGTCTGAGACAGACGGACTGAGACAGACGGTCTGAGACAGACGGACAGGGACAGACGGACTGACACAGACGGACTGAGACGGACGGTCTGAGACAGACGGACTGAGGCAGGCGAACGGAGACTGACGGTCTGAGACAGACGGATTGAGACAGACGGTATGGTACAGACGGCCTGAGACAGACAGTCTGATGCCGACGGATTGAGACAGACGGCCTGAGACAGACGGTCTGAGAGAGACGGCCTGAGACAGACGGTCTGAGGCAGGCGGTCTGAGACGGACGGTCTGAGACAGACGGACTGTAACTGATGGTCTGAGACAGACGGCCTGAGACAGACGGATTGAGACAGACGGTCTGAGACAGACGGATTGAGACAGACGGACGGAGATTGACGGTCTGAGACAGACGGTCCGAGACGGACGGATTGAGACAGACGGTCTGAGACAGACGGTCTGAGATAGACGGCCTGAGGCAGACGGTCTGAGACATGCGGTCTGAGACAGACGGACTGAGACAGACGGTCTGAGACAGACGGCCTGAGACAGACAGCCTGAGACAGACGGCCTGAGACAGACGGTCTGAGATAGGCGGTCTGAGACAGGCGGACTGAGACAGGCGGACTGAGACTGACGGACTGAGACAGACGGGCAGGGACAGACTGATTGAGACAGACGGTCTGAGACAGACGGTCTGAGACAGACGGCCTGAGACAGACGGCATGAGACAGGCGGTCTGAGACAGACGGACTGAGACAGACGGACTGAGACAGACGGTCTGAGACAGACGGTCTGAGACAGACGGTCTGAGACAGACGGTCGGAGACAGACGGTCTGAGACAGACGGTCTGAGACAGGCGGCCTGAGACAGACGGCCTGAGACAGACGGATTGAGACAGACGGACTCAGACAGGCGGACAGGGACAGGCAAACAGACGCTGCCCGATAGCGGTAGGCGGATTGAGACGGACGGCCTGAGACAGACGGTCTGAGACAGACGGCCTCAGACAGACGGTCCGAGACAGACGGTCCGAGACAGACGGTCCGAGACGGACGGTCTGAGACAGACGGACTGAGGCAGGCGAACGGAGACTGACGGTCTGAGACAGACGGATTGAGACAGACGGTATGGGACAGACGGCCTGAGACAGACAGTCTGATGCCGACGGATTGAGACAGACGGCCTGAGACAGACGGTCTGAGAGAGACGGCCTGAGACAGACGGTCTGAGACAGGCGGTCTGAGACAGACGGTCTGAGACAGACGGACTGTGACTGATGGTCTGAGACAGACGGCCTGAGACAGACGGATTGAGACAGACGGACGGAGACTGACGGTCTGAGACAGACGGTCCGAGACGGACGGATTGAGACAGACGGGCTGAGACAGACGGTCTGAGATAGACGGTCTGAGATAGGCGGTCTGAGACAGGCGGACTGAGACAGGCGGCCTGAGACAGACAGCCTGAGACAGACGGTCTGAGACAGACGGTCTGAGATAGGCGGTCTGAGACAGGCGGACTGAGACAGGCGGACTGAGACTGACGGAATGAGACAGACGGTCTGAGACAGACGGCCTGAGACAGACAGCCTGAGACAGACGGTCTGAGACAGACGGTCTGAGATAGGCGGTCTGAGACAGGCGGACTGAGACAGGCGGACTGAGACTGACGGACTGAGACAGACGGGCAGGGACAGACTGATTGAGACAGACGGTCTGAGACAGGCGGTCTGAGACAGACGGCCTGAGACAGACGGCCTGAGACAGGCGGTCTGAGACAGACGGACTGAGACAGACGGACTGAGGCAGACGGTCTGAGACAGACGGACAGGGACAGACGGACTGAGACAGACGGACTGAGACTGATGGTCTGAGACAGACGGACTGAGACTGATGGTCTGAGACAGACTGTCTGAGACAGACGGACAGGGACAGACGGTCTGAGACAGACGGTCCGAGACAGACGGTCTAAGACAGACGGATTGAGACAGACGGACTGAGACAGACGGATTGAGACATACGGACTGAGACAGACGGACAGGGACAGGCGAACAGACGCTGCCCGATAGCGGCAGTGCGGATTGAGACGGACGGTCTGAGACGGACGGTTTGAGACAGATGGTCTGAGACGGACGATCTCAGACAGACGGTCTGAGACAGACGGCCTGAGACAGACGGCCTGAGACAGACGGACTGAGACAGACGGTCTGAGACAGACGGACAGGGACAGACGGACTGAGACAGGCGGTCTGAGACAGACGGTCTGAGACAGACGGTCTGAGACGGGCGGTCTGAGGCGGTCGGTCTGAGACAGACGGACTGAGACAGACGGACTGAGACAGACGGTCTGAGACAAACGGTCTGAGACAGACGGTCTGAGACAGACGGACTGAGACAGACGGTCTGAGACAGACGGACAGGGACAGACGGACTGAGACAGACGGACTGAGACAGACGGTCTGAGACAGACGGACTGAGACAGGCGGACAGGGACAGGCAAACAGACGCTGCCCGATAGCGGTAGGCGGATTGAGACGGACGGTCTGAGACAGACGGTCTGAGACAGACGGCCTCAGACAGACGGTCCGAGACAGACGGTCCGAGACAGACGGTCCGAGACGGACGGATTGAGACAGTCGGACTGAGACAGGCGGTCTGAGACAGGCGGTCTGGGACAGACGGTCTGAGGCAGACGGTCTGAGACAGACGGCCTGAGGCAGACGGTCTGAGACATGCGGCCTGAGACAGACGGACTGAGACAGACGGACTGAGACAGGCGGTCTGCGACAGACGGACAGGGACGGACGGATTGAGACAGACGGTCTGAGACAGGCGGCCTGAGACAGACGGCCTGAGACCGACGGATTGAGACAGACGGTCTGAGACAGACGGCCTGAGGCAGACGGTCTGAGACATGCGGTCTGACACAGACGGACTGAGACAGACGGACTGAGACAGACGGTCTGCGACAGACGGACAGGGACAGACGGCCTGAGACAGACGGACTGAGACTGATGGTCTGAGACAGACGGTCTGAGACAGGCGGTCTGAGACAGACGGTCTGAGACAGACGGTCTGAGACAGACGGTCTGAGACAGACGGGCTGAGACAGGCGGTCTGAGACGGTCGGTCTGAGACAGACGGACTGAGACAGACGGACTGAGACAGACGGTCTGAGACAGACGGACAGGGACAGACGGACTGAGACAGACGGACTGAGACTGATGGTCTGAGACAGACGGACTGAGACTGATGGTCTGAGACAGACTGTCTGAGACAGACGGACAGGGACAGACGGTCTGAGACAGACGGTCCGAGACAGACGGTCTAAGACAGACGGATTGAGACAGACGGACTGAGACAGACGGATTGAGACATACGGACTGAGACAGACGGACAGGGACAGGCGAACAGACGCTGCCCGATAGCGGCAGTGCGGATTGAGACGGACGGTCTGAGACGGACGGTTTGAGACAGATGGTCTGAGACGGACGATCTCAGACAGGCGGTCTGAGACAGACGGTCTGAGACAGACGGTCTGAGACAGACGGTCTGAGACAGACGGGCTGAGACAGGCGGTCTGAGACGGTCGGTCTGAGATAGACGGACTGAGACAGACGGACTGAGACAGACGGTCTGAGACAAACGGCCTGAGACAGACAGCCTGAGACAGACGGTCTGAGACAGACGGTCTGAGATAGGCGGTCTGAGACAGGCGGACTGAGACAGGCGGACTGAGACTGACGGAATGAGACAGACGGTCTGAGACAGACGGCCTGAGACAGACAGCCTGAGACAGACGGTCTGAGACAGACGGTCTGAGATAGGCGGTCTGAGACAGGCGGACTGAGACAGGCGGACTGAGACTGACGGACTGAGACAGACGGGCAGGGACAGACTGATTGAGACAGACGGTCTGAGACAGGCGGTCTGAGACTGATGGTCTGAGACAGACGGAGTGAGACAGTCGGACTGAGACAGGCGGTCTGAGACAGGCGGTCTGGGACAGACGGTCTGAGGCAGACGGTCTGAGACAGACGGCCTGAGGCAGACGGTCTGAGACATGCGGCCTGAGACAGACGGACTGAGACAGACGGACTGAGACAGACGGTCTGAGACAAACGGTCTGAGACACACGGTCTGAGACAGACGGACTGAGACAGACGGTCTGAGACAGACGGACAGGGACAGACGGACTGAGACAGACCGACTGAGACTTATGGTCTGAGACAGACGGTCTGAGACAGACGGTCTGAGACAGACGGTCTGAGATAGACGGCCTGAGGCAGACGGTCTGAGACATGCGGTCTGAGACAGACGGACTGAGACAGACGGTCTAAGACAGACGGCCTGAGACAGACAGCCTGAGACAGACGGCCTGAGACAGACGGTCTGAGATAGGCGGTCTGAGACAGGCGGACTGAGACAGGCGGACTGAGACTGACGGACTGAGACAGACGGGCAGGGACAGACTGATTGAGACAGACGGTCTGAGACAGACGGTCTGACACAGACGGCCTGAGACAGACGGCCTGTGACAGGCGGTCTGAGACAGACGGACTGAGACAGACGGACTGAGACAGACGGTCTGAGACAGACGGACAGGGATAGACGGACTGAGACAGGCGGACTGAGACTGATGGTCTGAGACAGACTGCCTGAGACAGACCGACAGGGACAGACGGTCTGAGACAGACGGTCCGAGACAGGCGGACTGAGACAGGCGGGCTGAGACTGACGGACTGAGACAGACGGACTTTTACAGACGGTCTGAGACAGGCGGTCTGAGACAGACGGACGGAGACAGGTGGTCTGAGACAGACGGCCTGAGACAGACGGCCTGAGACAGACGGCCTGAGACAGACGGCCTGAGACAGACGGTCCGAGGCGGACGGATTGAGACAGACGGTCTGAGACAGACGGTTTGAGACAGACGGACAGGGACAGACGGACTGAGACAGACGGACTGAGACTGATGGTCTGAGACAGACGGACTGAGACTGATGGTCTGAGACAGACGGTCTGATACAGACGGCCTCAGACTGACGGCCCCAGACAGACGGTCTAAGACAGACGGATTGAGACAGACGGACTGAGACAGACGGACTGAGACAGACGGTCTGAGAGAGACGGCCTGAGACAGACGGTCTGAGACAGACGGTCTGAGACAGACGGCCTGGGACAGACGTCCTGAGACAGACGGATTGAGACAGACGGACTGAGACAGGCTTTCTGAGACAGGCTTTCTGAGACAGGCGGTCTGGGACAGACGGTCTGAGACAGACAGTCTGAGACAGACGGTATGAGACAGACGGTCTGAGACAGACGGCCTGAGGCAGACGGTCTGAGACATGCGGTCTGAGACAGACGGACTGAGACAGACGGTCTGAGACAGACGGACACGGACAGACGGACTGAGACAGACGGACTGAGACAGACGGTCTGAGACAGACGGTCTGAGACAGACGGTCGGTGACAGACGGTCTGAGACAGACGGTCTGAGACAGGCGGCCTGAGACAGACGGCCTGAGACAGACGGATTGAGACAGACGGACTGAGACAGGCGGACAGGGACAGGCAAACAGACGCTGCCCGATAGCGGCAGGCGGATTGAGACGGACGGTCTGAGACAGACGGTCTGAGACAGACGGCCTCAGACAGACGGTCCGCGACAGACGGTCCGAGACAGACGGTCCGAGACGGACGGTCTGAGACAGACGGACTGAGGCAGGCGAACGGAGACTGACGGTCTGAGACAGACGGATTGAGACAGACGGTATGGGACAGACGGCCTGAGACAGACAGTCTGATGCCGACGGATTGAGACAGACGGCCTGAGACAGACGGTCTGAGAGAGACGGCCTGAGACAGACGGTCTGAGACAGGCGGTCTGAGACAGACGGTCTGAGACAGACGGACTGTAACTGATGGTCTGAGACAGACGGCCTGAGACAGACGGATTGAGACAGACGGTCTGAGACAGACGGACAGGGACAGACGGACTGAGACAGACGGACTGAGACTGATGGTCTGAGACAGACGGACTGAGACTGATGGTCTGAGACAGACTGCCTGAGACAGACCGACAGGGACAAACGGCCTGAGACAGGCGGTCTGAGACAGACGGACTGAGACAGACGGACAGAGACAGACGGTCTGAGACAGACGGACAGGGACAGACCGACTGAGACAGACGGACTGAGACAGACGGTCTGAGACAGACGGACAGGGACAGACGGACTGAGACAGACGGACTGAGACTGATGGTCTGAGACAGACGGACTGAGACTGATGGTCTGAGACAGACGGTCTGAGACAGACGGTCCGAGACAGACGGTCTAAGACAGACGGATTGAGACAGACGGACTGAGACAGACGGATTGAGACATACGGACTGAGACAGTCGGTCCGAGGCGGACGGATTGAGACAGACGGTCTGAGACAGACGGCCTGAGACAGACGGTTTGAGATAGGCGGTCTGAGACAGGCGGACTGAGACAGGCGGACTGAGACTGACGGACTGAGACAGACGGTCTGAGACAGGCGGTCTGAGACAGACGGACGGAGACAGGTGGTCTGAGACAGACGGCCTGAGACAGACGGTCCGAGGCGGACGGATTGAGACAGACGGTCTGAAACAGACGGTCTGAGACAGACGGACAGGGACAGACAGACTGAGACAGACGGACTGAGACTGATGGTCTGAGACAGACGGCCTCAGACTGACGGCCCCAGACAGACGGTCTGAGATAGACGGCCTGAGGCAGACGGTCTGAGACATGCGGTCTGAGACAGACGGCCTGAGACAGACGGCCTGAGACAGACGGTCCGAGGCGGACGGATTGAGACAGACGGACTGAGACAGACAGACTGAGACAGACGGTCTGAGAGAGACGGCCTGAGACAGACGGACTGAGACAGACAGACTGAGACAGACGGTCTGAGACAGACGGTCTGAGACAGACGGACTGAGACTGACGGTATTAGACAGACGGTCTGAGACAGGCGGTCCAAGACAGACGGATTGAGACAGACGGACTGAGACTGACGGACTGAGACTGACGGACACGGACAGGCGAACAGACGCTGCCGGATAGCGGCAGGCGGATTGAGACGGACGGTCTGAGACAGACGGTCTGAAACGGACGATCTCAGACAGACGGTCTGAGACAGACGGTCTGAGACAGACGGCCTGAGACAGACGATCTGAGACAGACCGTCTGAGACCGGTGGTCTGAGGCAGACCGTCTGAGACAGGTGATCTGAGACAGGTGGTCTGAGACAGACGGACTGAGACAGACGGACTGAGACTGACGGTATTAGACAGACGGTCTGAGACAGGCGGTCTAAGACAGACGGATTGAGACAGACGGCCTGAGACAGACGATCTGAGACAGACCGTCTGAGAACGGTGGTCTGAGACAGACCGTCTGAGACAGGTGGTCTGAGACAGGTGGTCTGAGACAGACGGTCTGAGACAGACGGACTGAGACTGATGGTCTGAGACAGACGGACTGAGACTGATGGTCTGAGACAGACGGTCTGATACAGACGGCCTCAGACTGACGGCCCCAGACAGACGGTCTAAGACAGACGGATTGAGACAGACGGACTGAGACAGACGGACTGAGACAGACGGTCTGAGAGAGACGGCCTGAGACAGACGGTCTGAGACAGACGGTCTGAGACAGACGGCCTGGGACAGACGTCCTGAGACAGACGGATTGAGACAGACGGACTGAGACAGGCTTTCTGAGACAGGCTTTCTGAGACAGGCGGTCTGGGACAGACGGTCTGAGACAGACAGTCTGAGACAGACGGTATGAGACAGACGGTCTGAGACAGACGGCCTGAGGCAGACGGTCTGAGACATGCGGTCTGAGACAGACGGACTGAGACAGACGGTCTGAGACAGACGGACAGGGACAGACGGACTGAGACAGACGGACTGAGACAGACGGTCTGAGACAGACGGTCTGAGACAGACGGTCGGTGACAGACGGTCTGAGACAGACGGTCTGAGACAGGCGGCCTGAGACAGACGGCCTGAGACAGACGGATTGAGACAGACGGACTGAGACAGGCGGACAGGGACAGGCAAACAGACGCTGCCCGATAGCGGCAGGCGGATTGAGACGGACGGTCTGAGACAGACGGTCTGAGACAGACGGCCTCAGACAGACGGTCCGCGACAGACGGTCCGAGACAGACGGTCCGAGACGGACGGTCTGAGACAGACGGACTGAGGCAGGCGAACGGAGACTGACGGTCTGAGACAGACGGATTGAGACAGACGGTATGGGACAGACGGCCTGAGACAGACAGTCTGATGCCGACGGATTGAGACAGACGGCCTGAGACAGACGGTCTGAGAGAGACGGCCTGAGACAGACGGTCTGAGACAGGCGGTCTGAGACAGACGGTCTGAGACAGACGGACTGTAACTGATGGTCTGAGACAGACGGCCTGAGACAGACGGATTGAGACAGACGGTCTGAGACAGACGGACAGGGACAGACGGACTGAGACAGACGGACTGAGACTGATGGTCTGAGACAGACGGACTGAGACTGATGGTCTGAGACAGACTGCCTGAGACAGACCGACAGGGACAAACGGCCTGAGACAGGCGGTCTGAGACAGACGGACTGAGACAGACGGACAGAGACAGACGGTCTGAGACAGACGGACAGGGACAGACCGACTGAGACAGACGGACTGAGACAGACGGTCTGAGACAGACGGACAGGGACAGACGGACTGAGACAGACGGACTGAGACTGATGGTCTGAGACAGACGGACTGAGACTGATGGTCTGAGACAGACGGTCTGAGACAGACGGTCCGAGACAGACGGTCTAAGACAGACGGATTGAGACAGACGGACTGAGACAGACGGATTGAGACATACGGACTGAGACAGTCGGTCCGAGGCGGACGGATTGAGACAGACGGTCTGAGACAGACGGCCTGAGACAGACGGTTTGAGATAGGCGGTCTGAGACAGGCGGACTGAGACAGGCGGACTGAGACTGACGGACTGAGACAGACGGTCTGAGACAGGCGGTCTGAGACAGACGGACGGAGACAGGTGGTCTGAGACAGACGGCCTGAGACAGACGGTCCGAGGCGGACGGATTGAGACAGACGGTCTGAAACAGACGGTCTGAGACAGACGGACAGGGACAGACAGACTGAGACAGACGGACTGAGACTGATGGTCTGAGACAGACGGCCTCAGACTGACGGCCCCAGACAGACGGTCTGAGATAGACGGCCTGAGGCAGACGGTCTGAGACATGCGGTCTGAGACAGACGGCCTGAGACAGACGGCCTGAGACAGACGGTCCGAGGCGGACGGATTGAGACAGACGGACTGAGACAGACAGACTGAGACAGACGGTCTGAGAGAGACGGCCTGAGACAGACGGACTGAGACAGACAGACTGAGACAGACGGTCTGAGACAGACGGTCTGAGACAGACGGACTGAGACTGACGGTATTAGACAGACGGTCTGAGACAGGCGGTCCAAGACAGACGGATTGAGACAGACGGACTGAGACTGACGGACTGAGACTGACGGACACGGACAGGCGAACAGACGCTGCCGGATAGCGGCAGGCGGATTGAGACGGACGGTCTGAGACAGACGGTCTGAAACGGACGATCTCAGACAGACGGTCTGAGACAGACGGTCTGAGACAGACGGCCTGAGACAGACGATCTGAGACAGACCGTCTGAGACCGGTGGTCTGAGGCAGACCGTCTGAGACAGGTGATCTGAGACAGGTGGTCTGAGACAGACGGACTGAGACAGACGGACTGAGACTGACGGTATTAGACAGACGGTCTGAGACAGGCGGTCTAAGACAGACGGATTGAGACAGACGGCCTGAGACAGACGATCTGAGACAGACCGTCTGAGAACGGTGGTCTGAGACAGACCGTCTGAGACAGGTGGTCTGAGACAGGTGGTCTGAGACAGACGGTCTGAGACAGACGGCCTGAGACAGACGTTCTGAGACAGACGGCCTCAGACTGACGGTCCCAGACAGACGGTCCGAGACAGACGGACAGGGACAGACGGCTTGAGACAGACGGTATGAGACAGGCGGTCAGAGACATGCGGACTGAGACAGGCGGACTGTGACAGACGTTCTGAGACAGGCGGTCTGAGACAGACGGACGGAGACTGACGGACTGAGACAGACGATCTGAGACAGACGGTATGAGACGGACGGACAGAGGCAGACAGACTGAGACAGACGTACAGACGCCGACAGACAGAGACAGACGCACAGAGACGGACGGTCCGAGACAGACGGTCCGAGACAGACGGTCCGTGACAGACGGACAGGGACAGACGACCTGAGAGAGACGGTCTGAGACAGGCGGTCTAGGACAGACGGATTGAGACAGACGGACTGAGACAGACGGTCTGAGACAGACGGACAGGGACAGACGTCTTGAGACAGACGGTCTGAGAGAGACGGACAGGGACAGACGACCTGAGACAAACGGTATGAGGCTGACGGTATGAGACAGACGGTCCGAGACAGACGGTCCGAGAGAGACGGACAGGGACAGACGACCTGAGACAGACGGTCTGACACAGGCGGTCTAGGACAGACGGATTGAGACAGACGGACTCAGACTGATGGTCTGAGATAGGCCGACTGAGACAGACGGACTGAGACAGACGGATTGAGACAGACGGTCTGAGTCAGACGTTCTGAGACAGAGAGATTGATGCAGACGGTCTGAGACTGATGGTCTGAGATGGGCCGACTGAGACAGACGGACTGAGACAGACGGACTGAGACAGACGGTCTGAGACAGACGTCCTGAGACAGAGAGATTGATGCAGACGGTCTGAGACAGGCGGTCTGAGACAGACGGACTGAGACAGACGGACTGAGACTGATGGTCTGAGATAGGCCGACTGAGACAGACGGACTGAGACTGACGGACTGAGACTGACGGACTGAGACTGACGGTCTGAGACAGACGGATTGAGACAGACGGTCTGAGACAGACGTCCTGAGACAGAGAGATTGATGCAGACGGTCTGAGACAGGCGGACAGACTCAGACGGCCTGAGACAGACGGTCTGAGACAGGCGGTCTAGGATAGACGGACTGAGACGGACGGAATGAGACTGATCGTTGGAGATAGGCCGACTGAGACAGACGATCTGAGACAGACGGACAGGGACAGACGGCCTGAGACAGACGGTCTGAGACAGGCGGTCTGAGACAGACGGACTGAGACTGATGGTCTGAGATGGGCCGACTGAGACAGACGGACTGAGACAGACGGACTGAGACAGTCGGACTGATACTGACGGACTGAGACAGGCGACTGAGACTGACGGACAGGGACAGGCGAACAGACGCTGCCCGATAGCGGCAGGCGGATTGTGCCGGAAGGTCTGAGACAGACGGACTGAGACAGACGGACTGAGACTGACGGACTGAGACTGACGGTCTGAGACAGACGGTCTAAGACAGACGGTCTGAGACAGACGGCATGAGACAGACAGTCTGAATCAGACGGTCTGAGACAGACGGTCTGAGACAGACGGTCCGAGACAGACGGTCTGAGACAGGTGGTCTGAGAGACTCGCACTGAGACAGACGGACTGAGACAGACGGTCTGAGACAGACGGTCCGAGACAGACGGTCTGAGACAGGCGGTCTGAGACAGACGCACTGAGACAGACGGACAGGGACAGACGGCCTGAGACAGACGTTCTGAGACAGGCGGTCTCAGACAGACGGACTGAGACAGAGGGGCTGAGGCTGATGGTCTGAGACAGACGGCCTGAGACAGACGGATTGAGACAGACGGACTGAGACAGACGGACTGAGACAGACGGTCTGCGACAGGTGGGCTGAGACAGACGGTCTGAGACAGACGGACAGGGACAGACGGACAGGGACAGACGGCCTGAGACAGACGGTCTGAGACAGATGATCTGAAACAGACCGTCTGAGACTGATGGTCTGAGATAGGCCGACTGAGACAGACGGTCTGAGACAGACGGACAGAGACAGACGGTCTGAGACAGACGGACAGGGACAGACGGATAAGGACAGACTGCCTGGGACAGACGGTCTGAGACAGGCGGTCTGAGACAGACGGACTGAGACAGACGGACGGAGACAGACGGTTCGAGACAGACGGTCCGAGACAGGCGGTCTGAGACAGACGGACTGAGACAGACGGACTGAGACAGACGGTCTGAGACAGACGGACAGGGACAGACGGACAAGGACAGACGGCCTGAGACAGACGGTCTGAGACAGGCGGTCTGAGACAGACGGACTGAGACAGGCGGACTGCTACTGACGGCCTGAGACAGGCGGACGGGGACAGACGACCTGAGACAGACGCTCTGAGACAGGCGGTCTAGGACAGACGGACTGCGACAGACGGACTGAGACTGATGGTCTGAGATAGGCCGACTGAGACAGACGGTCTGAGACAGACGGTCTGAGACAGGCGGTCTGAGACAGACGGTCTGAGACAGGCGGTCCGAGACAGGAGGTCTGAGACAGTCGGACTGAGACAGACGGTCTGAGACAGACGGTCTGAAACAGACCGTCTGAGACAGTTGGTCTGAGACAGGTGGTCTGAGACAGACGGACTGAGACAGACGGACTGAGACAGACGGTCTGAGACAGACGGACAGGGACAGACGACCTGAGACAGACGCTCTGAGACAGGCGGTCTAGGACAGACGGACTGCGACAGACGGACTGAGACTGATGGTCTGAGATAGGCCGACTGAGACAGACGGTCTGAGACAGACGGTCTGAGACAGGCGGTCTGAGACAGACGGACTGAGACAGACGGTCTGAGACAGACCGATTGAGACAGACCGATTGAGACAGACGGTCCGAGACAGACGGTCTAAGACAGACGGATTGAGACAGACGGTCTGAGAGAGACGGCCTGAGACAGACGGTCTGAGACAGGCAGTCTGAGACAGACGGACTGAGACAGACGGACGGAGACAGACGGTCCGAGACAGACGGTCCGAGATAGACCGTCCGAGGCAGACGGTCCGAGACAGACGGTCCGAGACAGGCGGTCCGAGACAGACGGTCCGAGACAGACGGTCCGAGACAGACGGTCCGAGACAGACGGTCCGAGACAGACGGTCCGAGACAGACGGTCTGAGACAGGCGGTCTGAGACAGACGGACTGAGACAGACGGACTGAGACAGACGGTCTGAGACAGACGGACAGGGACAGACGGACAAGGACAGACGGCCTGAGACAGACGGTCTGAGACAGGCGGACTGCTACTGACGGCCTGAGACAGGCGGACAGGGACAGACGACCTGAGACAGACGCTCTGAGACAGGCGGTCTAGGACAGACGGACTGCGACAGACGGACTGAGACTGATGGTCTGAGATAGGCCGACTGAGACAGACGGTCTGAGACAGACGGTCTGAGACAGGCGGTCTGAGACAGACGGTCTGAGACAGGCGGTCTGAGACAGGAGGTCTGAGACAGTCGGACCCAGACAGACGAACTGAGACTGATGGTCTGAGAGAGACGGTATGACACAGACGGATTGAGACAGACGGACTGAGACAGACGGTCTGATACAGACGGACAGGTACAGACGGACAAGGACAGACGGCCTGAGACAGACGGTCTGAGACAGGCGGTCTGAGACAGACGGTCTGAGACAGGCGGACTGATACTGACGGTCTGAGACAGACGGTCTGAGACAGACGAATTGAGACAGACGGTCTGAGACGGACGATCTCAGACAGACGGTCTGAGACAGACGGTCGGATACAGACCGTCGGAGACAGGTGGTCTGAGACAGACGGCCTGAGACAGACGGTCGAGGCAGGCGGTCTGAGACAGACGGACGGAGACTGACAGACTGAGACAGACGGACTGAAACAGACGGTCTGAGACAGACGGACTGAGACTGTTGGTCTGAGACAGACGGTCTGAGACAGAAGGACTGAGACAGACGGTCTGAGACAGACAGTCTGAGACAGACAGTCTGAGACAGACAGTCTGAGACAGACTGTCTGAGAAAGACGGTCTGAGACAGACGGTCTGAGACAGACGGTCTGAGACAGACGGTCTGAGACAGACGGTCTGAGACAGACGGTCTGAGACAGACGGTCTGAGACAGACGGACTGAGACAGGCGGACTGAGACTGACGGTCTGAGACAGACGGTCTGAGACAGACGGTCGGATACAGACGGTCTGAGACAGGCGGTCCGAGACAGACGGTCTGAGACAGACGGTCTGAGACTGACGTTCTGTGACAGAGGGATTGATACAGACGGTCTGAGACAGGCGGACAGGCACAGACGGCCTGAGACAGACGGTCTGCGACAGGCGGTCTAGGACAGACGGACTGAGACAGACGGACTGAGACTGATGGTCTGAGATAGGCCGACTGAGACAGACGATCTGGGACAGACGGACAGGGACAGACGGCCAGAGACAGACGGTCTGAGACAGGCGGTCTGAGACAGGCGGTCTGAGACAGACGGACCCAGACAGACGAACTGAGACTGATGGTCTGAGAGAGACGGTATGACACAGACGGATTGAGACAGACGGACAGGGACAGGCGAACAGACGCTGCCCGATAGCGGCAGGCGGATTGAGACGGACGGTCTGAGACAGCCGGATTGAGACAGACGGTCTGTGACAGACGGTCTGAGACAGGCGGTCTGAGACAGACGGACTGACAGGCGGACTGTGATAGACGTTCTGAGACAGACAGTCTGAGACAGACGGTGCGAGACAGACGATCTGAGATCGGTGGTCTAAGACAGACGGACTGAGAGAGACGGACTGACACAGACGGTCTGAGACAGACAATCTGAGACAGACCGTCTGAGACAGGTGGTCTGAGACAGACGGCCTGCGACAGACGGTCTGAGACAGGCGGTCTGAGACAGACGTACGGAGACTGACGGACTGAGACGGACGGACTCAGACAGACGGTCTGAGATAGACGGTCTGAGACAGACGGACTGAGACTGTTGGTCTGAGACAGACGGTCTGGGACAGAAGGACTGAGGCAGGCGGACTGAGGCTAACGGTCTGAGACGGACGGACTGAGACATACGGACTGAGACAGACGTTCTGAGACAGACGGCCTGAGACAGACGGTCTGAGACAGGCGGTCTGAGACAGACGGACTGACAGGCGGACTGTGATAGACGTTCTGAGACAGGCGGTCTGAGACAGACAATCTGAGACAGACCGTCGGAGACAGGTGGTCTGAGACAGACGGCCTGAGACAGACGGTCTGAGACAGGCGGTCTGAGACAGACGGACGGAGACTGACGGACTGAGACAGACGGACTGAGACAGACGGTCTGAGACAGACGGTCTGAGATAGACGGACTGAGACAGACGGACTAAGACTGTTGGTCTGAGACTGACGGATTGAGACAGACGGACTGAGACAGACGGACAGGGACAGGCGAACTGACGCTGCCCGATAGCGGCAGGCGGATTGAGACGGACGGTCTGAGACAGCCGGATTGTGACAGACGGTCTGTGACAGACGGTCTGAGACAGGCGGTCTGAGACAGACGGACTGACAGGCGGACTGTGATAGACGTTCTGAGACAGACGGTCTGAGACAGACGGTGCGAGACAGACGATCTGAGATCGGTGGTCTGAGACAGACGGACTGAGAGAGACGGACTGACACAGACGGTCTGAGACAGACAATCTGAGACAGACCGTCTGAGACAGGTGGTCTGAGACAGACGGCCTGCGACAGACGGTCTGAGACAGGCGGTCTGAGACAGACGTACGGAGACTGACGGACTGAGACGGACGGACTGAGACAGACGGTCTGAGATAGACGGTCTGAGACAGACGGACTGAGACTGTTGGTCTGAGACAGACGGTCTGGGACAGAAGGACTGAGGCAGGCGGACTGAGGCTAACGGTCTGAGACAGACGGACTGAGACATACGGACTGAGACTGCCGGACTGAGACTGACGGACAGGGACAGGCGAACAGGCGCTGCCGGATAGCGGCAGGGGGATTGAGACGGACGGTCTGAGACAGACGGTCTGAGACAGACGGTCTGAGACAGACGGTCTAAGACAGACGGTCTGAGACAGACGGTCTCAGACAGGCGGTCTGAGACAGACAATCTGAGACAGACCGTCGGAGACAGGTGGTCTGAGACAGACGGCCTGAGACAGACGGATTGAGACAGACGGACTGAGACAGGCGGACTGAGACAGACGGACAGGGCAGACGATCTGAGACAGACCGTCTGAGATAGGTGGTCTTAGACGGACGGATTGAGACAGACGGTCTGAGACAGACGGTCTGAGACAGACGGTCTGAGACAGACGGTCTGAGACAGACGGTCTGAGACAGACGGTCTGAGACAGACGGTCTGTGACAGACGGTCTGAGACAGACGGCCTGAGACAGACGGTCTGAGACAGGCGGTCTGAGACAGACGGACGGAGACTGACGGACTGAGACAGACGGACTGAGACAGACGGTCTGAGACAGACGGTCTGAAATAGACGGACTAAGACTGTTGGTCTGAGACAGACGAATTGAGACCGACGGAGTGAGACAGACGGACAGGGACAGGCGAACAGACGCTGCCCGATAGCGGCAGGCGGATTGAGACGGACGGTCTGAGACAGACGGATTGAGACAGACGGTCTGTGACAGACGGTCTGAGACAGGCGGTCTGAGACAGACGGACTGACAGGCGGACTGTGATAGACGTTCTGAGACAGGCGGTCTGAGACAGACAATCTGAGACAGACCGTCGGAGACAGGTGGTCTGAGACAGACGGTCTGAGACAGACGGTCTGAGACAGACGGTCTGAGACAGACGTTCTGAGACAGACGGACGGAGACTGACGGACTGAGACAGACGGCCTGAGACAGACGGTCTGAGACAGGCGGTCTGAGACAGACGGACGGAGACTGACGGACTGAGACAGACGGACTGCGACAGACGGTCTGAGACAGACGGTCTGAGATAGACGGACTGAGACAGACGGACTGAGACTGTTGGTCTGAGACAGACGGTCTGAGACAGAAGGACTGAGGCAGGCGGACTGAGGCTAACGGTCTGATACAGACGGACTGAGACATACGGACTGAGACTGACGGACAGGGACAGGCGAACAGACGCTGCCGCATAGCGGCAGGGGGATTGAGACGGACGGTCTGAGACAGACGGTCTGAGACAGACGGTCTGAGACAGACGGTCTGAGACAGACGGTCTGAGACAGACGGTCTGAGACAGGCGGTCTGAGACAGACAATCTGAGACAGACCGTCGGAGACAGGTGGTCTGAGACAGACGGCATGAGACAGACGGATTGAGACAGACGGACTGAGACAGGCGGACTGAGACAGACGGACAGGGCAGACGATCTGAGACAGACCGTCTGAGACAGGTGGTCTTAGACGGACGGATTGAGACGGACGGTCTGAGACAGACGGTCTGAGACAGACGGTCTGAGACAGACCGTCTGAGACAGACGGATTGAGACAGACGGTCTGAGACAGACGGTCTCAGACAGACGGTCTGAGACAGACGTTCTGAGACAGACGGTCTGAGACAGGCGGTCCTAGACGGACGGATTGAGACAGACGGTCTGAGATAGACGGCCTGAGACAGACGGTCTGAGAAAGACGGTCTGAGACAGACGGTCTGACACAGACGGTCTGAGACAGACGGTCTGAGGCAGACAATCTGAGACAGACAATCTGAGACAGACCGTCTGAGACAGGTGGTCTGAGACAGGCGGCCTGAGACAGACGGTCTGAGACAGGCGGTCTGAGACAGACGGACGGAGACTGACGGACTGAGACAGACGGTCTGAGACAGACGGTCTGAGACAGACGGTCTGAGACAGACGGTCTGAGACAGACGGTCTGAGACAGACGGACTGAGACTGTTGGTCTGAGACAGACGGTCTGGGACAGAAGGACTGAGGCAGGCGGACTGAGGCTAACGGTCCGAGACAGACGGACTGAGACATACGGACTGAGACTGCCGGACTGAGACTGACGGACAGGGACAGGCGAACAGACGCTGCCGGATAGCGGCAGGGGGATTGAGACTGACGGTCTGAGACAGACGGTCTGAGACAGACGGTCTGAAACAGACGGTCTGAGACAGATGGTCTGAGACAGGCGGTCTAAGACAGACGGTCTGAGACAGACGGTCTCAGACAGGCGGTCTGAGACAGACAATCTGAGACAGACCGTCGGAGACAGGTGGTCTGAGACAGACGGTCTGAGACAGACGGATTGAGACAGACGGACTGAGACAGGCGGACTGAGACAGACGGACAGGGCAGACGATCTGAGACAGACCGTCTGAGACAGGTGGACTTAGACGGACGGATTGAGACAGACGGTCTGAGACAGACGGACTGAGACTGTTGGTCTGAGACAGACGGTCTGAGACAGACAGATTGAGACAAACGGTCTGAGACAGACGGTATGGGACAGACGGCCTGAGACATACGGACTGAGACTGCCGGACTGAGACTGACGGACCGGGACAGGCGAACAGTCGCTGCCCCATAGCGGCAGGCGGATTGAGACGGACGGTCTGAGACAGACGGTCTGAGACAGACGGTCGGAGACAGACGGTCTGAGACAGACGGTCTGAGACAGACGGTCTGAGACAGACGTTCTGAGACAGACGGTCTGAGACAGACGGTCCTAGACGGACGGATTGAGACAGACGGTCTGAGATAGACGGCCTGAGACAGACGGTCTGAGACAGACGGTCTGAGACAGACGGTCTGAGACAGACGGTCTGAGACAGACAATCTGAGACAGACCGTCTGAGACAGGTGGTCTGAGACAGGCGGCCTGAGACAGACGGTCTGAGACAGGCGGTCTGAGACAGACGGACGGAGACTGACGGACTGAGACAGACGGACTGAGACAGACGGTCTGAGACAGACGGTCTGAGACAGAAGGACTGAGGCAGGCGGACTGAGGCTAACGGTCTGATACAGACGGACTGAGACATACGGACTGAGACTGACGGACAGGGACAGGCGAACAGACGCTGCCGGATAGCGGCAGGGGGATTGAGACGGACGGTCTGAGACAGACGGTCTGAGACAGACGTTCTGAGACAGACGGTCTGAGACAGACGGTCCTAGACGGACGGATTGAGACAGACGGTCTGAGATAGACGGCCTGAGACAGACGGTCTGAGACAGACGGACTGAGACTGTTGGTCTGAGACAGACGGTCTGGGACAGAAGGACTGAGGCAGGCGGACTGAGGCTAACGGTCTGAGACAGACGGACTGAGACATACGGACTGAGACTGCCGGACTGAGACTGACGGACAGGGACAGGCGAACAGGCGCTGCCGGATAGCGGCAGGGGGATTGAGACGGACGGTCTGAGACAGACGGTCTGAGACAGACGGTCTGAGACAGACGGTCTAAGACAGACGGTCTGAGACAGACGGTCTCAGACAGGCGGTCTGAGACAGAGAATCTGAGACAGACCGTCGGAGACAGGTGGTCTGAGACAGACGGCCTGAGACAGACGGATTGAGACAGACGGACTGAGACAGGCGGACTGAGACAGACGGACAGGGCAGACGATCTGAGACAGACCGTCTGAGATAGGTGGTCTTAGACGGACGGATTGAGACAGACGGTCTGAGACAGACGGTCTGAGACAGACGGTCTGAGACAGACGGTCTGAGACAGACGGTCTGAGACAGACGGTCTGAGACAGACGGTCTGAGACAGACGGTCTGAGACAGACGGTCTGAGACAGACGGCCTGAGACAGACGGTCTGAGACAGGCGGTCTGAGACAGACGGACGGAGACTGACGGACTGAGACAGACGGACTGAGACAGACGGTCTGAGACAGACGGTCTGAGATAGACGGACTGAGACAGACGGACTAAGACTGTTGGTCTGAGACAGACGAATTGAGACCGACGGAGTGAGACAGACGGACAGGGACAGGCGAACAGACGCTGCCCGATAGCGGCAGGCGGATTGAGACGGACGGTCTGAGACAGACGGATTGAGACAGACGGTCTGTGACAGACGGTCTGAGACAGGCGGTCTGAGACAGACGGACTGACAGGCGGACTGTGATAGACGTTCTGAGACAGGCGGTCTGAGACAGACAATCTGAGACAGACCGTCGGAGACAGGTGGTCTGAGACAGACGGTCTGAGACAGACGGTCTGAGACAGACGTTCTGAGACAGACGGACGGAGACTGACGGACTGAGACAGACGGCCTGAGACAGACGGTCTGAGACAGGCGGTCTGAGACAGACGGACGGAGACTGACGGACTGAGACAGACGGACTGCGACAGACGGTCTGAGACAGACGGTCTGAGATAGACGGACTGAGACAGACGGACTGAGACTGTTGGTCTGAGACAGACGGTCTGAGACAGAAGGACTGAGGCAGGCGGACTGAGGCTAACGGTCTGATACAGACGGACTGAGACATACGGACTGAGACTGACGGACAGGGACAGGCGAACAGACGCTGCCGCATAGCGGCAGGGGGATTGAGACGGACGGTCTGAGACAGACGGTCTGAGACAGACGGTCTGAGACAGACGGTCTGAGACAGACGGTCTGAGACAGGCGGTCTGAGACAGACAATCTGAGACAGACCGTCGGAGACAGGTGGTCTGAGACAGACGGCATGAGACAGACGGATTGAGACAGACGGACTGAGACAGGCGGACTGAGACAGACGGACAGGGCAGACGATCTGAGACAGACCGTCTGAGACAGGTGGTCTTAGACGGACGGATTGAGACGGACGGTCTGAGACAGACGGTCTGAGACAGACGGTCTGAGACAGACCGTCTGAGACAGACGGATTGAGACAGACGGTCTGAGACAGACGGTCTCAGACAGACGGTCTGAGACAGACGTTCTGAGACAGACGGTCTGAGACAGGCGGTCCTAGACGGACGGATTGAGACAGACGGTCTGAGATAGACGGCCTGAGACAGACGGTCTGAGAAAGACGGTCTGAGACAGACGGTCTGACACAGACGGTCTGAGACAGACGGTCTGAGGCAGACAATCTGAGACAGACAATCTGAGACAGACCGTCTGAGACAGGTGGTCTGAGACAGGCGGCCTGAGACAGACGGTCTGAGACAGGCGGTCTGAGACAGACGGACGGAGACTGACGGACTGAGACAGACGGTCTGAGACAGGCGGTCCTAGACGGACGGATTGAGACAGACGGTCTGAGATAGACGGCCTGAGACAGACGGTCTGAGAAAGACGGTCTGAGACAGACGGTCTGAGACAGACGGTCTGAGACAGACGGACTGAGACTGTTGGTCTGAGACAGACGGTCTGGGACAGAAGGACTGAGGCAGGCGGACTGAGGCTAACGGTCCGAGACAGACGGACTGAGACATACGGACTGAGACTGCCGGACTGAGACTGACGGACAGGGACAGGCGAACAGACGCTGCCGGATAGCGGCAGGGGGATTGAGACGGACGGTCTGAGACAGACGGTCTGAGACAGACGGTCTGAAACAGACGGTCTGAGACAGACGGTCTGAGACAGGCGGTCTAAGACAGACGGTCTGAGACAGACGGTCTCAGACAGGCGGTCTGAGACAGACAATCTGAGACAGACCGTCGGAGACAGGTGGTCTGAGACAGACGGTCTGAGACAGACGGATTGAGACAGACGGACTGAGACAGGCGGACTGAGACAGACGGACAGGGCAGACAATCTGAGACAGACCGTCTGAGACAGGTGGACTTAGACGGACGGATTGAGACAGACGGTCTGAGACAGACGGACTGAGACTGTTGGTCTGAGACAGACGGTCTGAGACAGACGGTCTGAGACAGACAGATTGAGACAAACGGTCTGAGACAGACGGTATGGGACAGACGGCCTGAGACATACGGACTGAGACTGCCGGACTGAGACTGACGGACAGGGACAGGCGAACAGTCGCTGCCCCATAGCGGCAGGCGGATTGAGACGGACGGTCTGAGACAGACGGTCTGAGACAGACGGTCTGAGACAGACGGTCGGAGACAGACGGTCTGAGACAGACGGTCTGAGACAGACGGTCTGAGACAGACGGTCTGAGACAGACGGTCTGAGACAGACGGTCTGAGACAGACGTTCTGAGACAGACGGTCTGAGACAGACGGTCCTAGACGGACGGATTGAGACAGACGGTCTGAGATAGACGGCCTGAGACAGACGGTCTGAGACAGACGGTCTGAGACAGACGGTCTGAGACAGACGGTCTGAGACAGACAATCTGAGACAGACCGTCTGAGACAGGTG
This sequence comes from Coelioxys conoideus, assembly GCA_947623535.1. Classification (NCBI taxonomy): domain Eukaryota; kingdom Metazoa; phylum Arthropoda; class Insecta; order Hymenoptera; family Megachilidae; genus Coelioxys; species Coelioxys conoideus. Next base: position 16,137,104 of record OX392451.1, read on the forward strand.
GTCTGAGACAGGCGGCCTGAGACAGACGGTCTGAGACAGGCGGTCTGAGACAGACGGACGGAGACTGACGGACTGAGACAGACGGACTGAGACAGACGGTCTGAGACAGACGGTCTGAGACAGAAGGACTGAGGCAGGCGGACTGAGGCTAACGGTCTGAGACAGACGGACTGAGACATACGGACTGAGACATACGGACTGAGACTGACGGACAGGGACAGGCGAACAGACGCTGCCGGATAGCGGCAGGGGGATTGAGACAGACGGTCTGAGACAGACGGTCTGAGACAGACGGTCTGAGACAGACGGTCTGAGACAGACAGTCTGAGACAGACGGTCTGAGACAGACGGTCTGAGACAGACGGCCTGAGACAGACGGTCTGAGACAGGCGGTCTGAGACAGACGGACGGAGATAGACGGACTGAGACAGACGGACTAAGACTGTTGGTCTGAGACAGACGAATTGAGACAGACGGAGTGAGACAGACGGACAGGGACAGGCGAACAGACGCTGCCGGATAGCGGCAGGGGGATTGAGACGGACGGTCTGAGACAGACGGTCTGAGACAGACGGTCTGAGACAGACGGATTGAGACAGACGGACTGAGACAGGCGGACTGAGACAGACGGACAGGGCAGACGATCTGAGACAGACCGTCTGAGACAGGTGGACTTAGACGGACGGATTGAGACAGACGGTCTGAGACAGACGGACTGAGACTGTTGGTCTGAGACAGACGGTCTGAGACAGACGGTCTGAGACAGACAGATTGAGACAAACGGTCTGAGACAGACGGTATGGGACAGACGGCCTGAGACATACGGACTGAGACTGCCGGACTGAGACTGACGGACAGGGACAGGCGAACAGTCGCTGCCCCATAGCGGCAGGCGGATTGAGACGGACGGTCTGAGACAGACGGTCTGAGACAGACGGTCGGAGACAGACGGTCTGAGACAGATGGTCTGAGACAGACGGTCTGAGACAGGCGGTCTGAGACAGACCGTCGGAGACAGGTGGTCTGAGACAGACGGCATGAGACAGACGGATTGAGACAGACGGACTGAGACAGACGGACAGGGCAGACGATCTGAGACAGACCGTCTGAGACAGGTGGTCTTAGACGGACGGATTGAGACGGACGGTCTGAGACAGACGGTCTGAGACAGACGGTCTGAGACAGACCGTCTGAGACAGACGGATTGAGACAGACGGTCTGAGACAGACGGTCTCAGACTGACGGTCTGAGACAGACGTTCTGAGACAGACGGTCTGAGACAGGCGGTCCTAGACGGACGGATTGAGACAGACGGTCTGAGATAGACGGCCTGAGACAGACGGTCTGAGACAGACGGTCTGAGACAGACGGTCTGACACAGACGGTCTGAGACAGACGGTCTGAGGCAGACAATCTGAGACAGACAATCTGAGACAGACCGTCTGAGACAGGTGGTCTGAGACAGGCGGCCTGAGACAGACGGTCTGAGACAGGCGGTCTGAGACAGACGGACGGAGACTGACGGACTGAGACAGACGGACTGAGACAGACGGTCTGAGACAGACGGTCTGAGACAGACGGTCTGAGACAGACGGTCTGAGACAGACGGACTGAGACTGTTAGTCTGAGACAGACGGTCTGGGACAGAAGGACTGAGGCAGGCGGACTGAGGCTAACGGTCCGAGACAGACGGACTGAGACATACGGACTGAGACTGCCGGACTGAGACTGACGGACAGGGACAGGCGAACAGACGCTGCCGGATAGCGGCAGGGGGATTGAGACGGACGGTCTGAGACGGACGGTCTGAGACAGACGGTCTGAGACAGACGGTCTGAGACAGACGGTCTGAGACAGGCGGATTGAGACAGACGGACTGAGACAGGCGGACTGAGACAGACGGACAGGGCAGACGATCTGAGACAGACCGTCTGAGACAGGTGGTCTTAGACGGACGGATTGAGACAGACGGTCTGAGACAGACGGACTGAGACTGTTGGTCTGAGACAGACGGTCTGAGACAGACGGTCTGAGACAGACAGATTGAGACAAACGGTCTGAGACAGACGGTATGGGACAGACGGCCTGAGACATACGGACTGAGACTGCCGGACTGAGACTGACGGACAGGGACAGGCGAACAGTCGCTGCCCGATAGCGGCAGGCGGATTGAGACGGACGGTCTGAGACAGACGGTCTGAGACAGACGGTCAGAGACAGACGGTCTGAGACGGACGGTCTGAGACAGACGGTCTGAGACAGACGGTCTGAGACAGACCGTCTGAGACAGACGGATTGAGACAGACGGTCTGAGACAGACGGTCTCAGACTGACGGTCTGAGACAGACGTTCTGAGACAGACGGTCTGAGACAGGCGGTCCTAGACGGACGGATTGAGACAGACGGTCTGAGATAGACGGCCTGAGACAGACGGTCTGAGACAGACGGTCTGAGACAGACGGTCTGACACAGACGGTCTGAGACAGACGGTCTGAGGCAGACAATCTGAGACAGACAATCTGAGACAGACCGTCTGAGACAGGTGGTCTGAGACAGGCGGCCTGAGACAGACGGTCTGAGACAGGCGGTCTGAGACAGACGGACGGAGACTGACGGACTGAGACAGACGGACTGAGACAGACGGTCTGAGACAGACGGTCTGAGACAGACGGTCTGAGACAGACGGTCTGAGACAGACGGACTGAGACTGTTAGTCTGAGACAGACGGTCTGGGACAGAAGGACTGAGGCAGGCGGACTGAGGCTAACGGTCCGAGACAGACGGACTGAGACATACGGACTGAGACTGCCGGACTGAGACTGACGGACAGGGACAGGCGAACAGACGCTGCCGGATAGCGGCAGGGGGATTGAGACGGACGGTCTGAGACAGACGGTCTGAGACAGACGGTCTGAAACAGACGGTCTGAGACAGACGGTCTGAGACAGGCGGTCTAAGACAGACGGTCTGAGACAGACGGTCTCAGACAGGCGGTCTGAGACAGACAATCTGAGACAGACCGTCGGAGACAGGTGGTCTGAGACAGACGGTCTGAGACAGACGGATTGAGACAGACGGACTGAGACAGGCGGACTGAGACAGACGGACAGGGCAGACGATCTGAGACAGACCGTCTGAGACAGGTGGACTTAGACGGACGGATTGAGACAGACGGTCTGAGACAGACGGACTGAGACTGTTGGTCTGAGACAGACGGTCTGAGACAGACGGTCTGAGACAGACAGATTGAGACAAACTGTCTGAGACAGACGGTATGGGACAGACGGCCTGAGACATACGGACTGAGACTGCCGGACTGAGACTGACGGACAGGGACAGGCGAACAGTCGCTGCCCCATAGCGGCAGGCGGATTGAGACGGACGGTCTGAGACAGACGGTCTGAGACAGACGGTCGGAGACAGACGGTCTGAGACAGACGGTCTGAGACAGACGGTCTGAGACAGACGGTCTGAGACAGACGGTCTGAGACAGACGGTCCTAGACGGACGGATTGAGACAGACGGTCTGAGATAGGCGGCCTGAGACAGGCGGTCTGAGACAGACAATCTGAGACAGACCGTCGGAGACAGGTGGTCTGAGACAGACGGCATGAGACAGACGGATTGAGACAGACGGACTGAGACAGGCGGACTGAGACAGACGGACAGGGCAGACGATCTGAGACAGACCGTCTGAGACAGGTGGTCTTAGACGGACGGATTGAGACAGGTGGTCTGAGACAGACGGCCTGCGACAGACGGTCTGAGACAGGCGGTCTGAGACAGACGTACGGAGACTGACGGACTGAGACGGACGGACTGAGACAGACGGTCTGAGACAGACGGTCTGAGACAGACGGACTGAGACTGTTGGTCTGAGACAGACGGTCTGGGACAGAAGGACTGAGGCAGGCGGACTGAGGCTAACGGTCCGAGACAGACGGACTGAGACATACGGACTGAGACTGCCGGACTGAGACAGACGGACTGAGACAGACGGTCTGAGACAGACGGTCTGAGACAGACGGTCTGAGACAGACGTTCTGAGACAGACGGTCTGAGACAGACGGTCCTAGACGGACGGATTGAGACAGACGGTCTGAGATAGACGGCCTGAGACAGACGGTCTGAGACAGACGGTCTGAGACAGACGGTCTGAGACAGACAATCTGAGACAGACCGTCTGAGACAGGTGGTCTGAGACAGGCGGCCTGAGACAGACGGTCTGAGACAGGCGGTCTGAGACAGACGGACGGAGACTGACGGACTGAGACAGACGGACTGAGACAGACGGTCTGAGACAGACGGACTGAGACAGACGGTCTGAGACAGACGGACTGAGACTGTTGGTCTGAGACAGACGGTCTGAGACAGAAGGACTGAGGCAGGCGGACTGAGGCGAACGGTCTGAGACAGACGGACTGAGACAGGCGGTCTGATACAGACAATCTGAGACAGACCGTCGGAGACAGGTGGTCTGAGACAGACGGCATGAGACAGACGGATTGAGACAGACGGACTGAGACAGGCGGACTGAGACAGACGGACAGGGCAGACGATCTGAGACAGACCGTCCGAGACAGGTGGTCTTAGACGGACGGATTGAGACGGACGGTCTGAGACAGACGGATTGAGACAGACGGTCTGTGACAGACGGTCTGAGACAGGCGGTCTGAGACAGACGGACTGACAGGCGGACTGTGATAGACGTTCTGAGACAGACGGTCTGAGACAGACGGTCCGAGACAGTCGATCTGAGATCGGTGGTCTAAGACAGACGGACTGAGAGAGACGGACTGACACAGACGGTCTGAGACAGACAATCTGAGACAGACCGTCTGAGACAGGTGGTCTGAGACAGACGGCCTGCGACAGACGGTCTGAGACAGGCGGTCTGAGACAGACGTACGGAGACTGACGGACTGAGACGGACGGACTGAGACAGACGGTCTGAGACAGACGGTCTGAGACAGACGGACTGAGACTGTTGGTCTGAGACAGACGGTCTGGGACAGAAGGACTGAGGCAGGCGGACTGAGGCTAACGGTCCGAGACAGACGGACTGAGACATACGGACTGAGACTGCCGGACTGAGACTGACGGACAGGGACAGGCGAACATACGCTGCCGGATAGCGGCAGGGGGATTGAGACGGACGGTCTGAGACAGGCGGTCTGAGACAGACGGTCTGAGACAGACGGTCTAAGAGAGACGGTCTGAGACAGACGGTCTCAGACAGGCGGTCTGAGACAGACAATCTGAGACAGACCGTCGGAGACAGGTGGTCTTAGACAGACGGTCTGAGACAGACGGATTGAGACAGACGGACTGAGACAGGCGGACTGAGACAGACGGACAGGGCAGACGATCTGAGACAGACCGTCTGAGACAGGTGGTCTTAGACGGACGGATTGAGACGGACGGTCTGAGACAGACGGTCTGAGACAGACGGTCTGAGACAGACGGTCTGAGACAGACGGTCTGAGACAGACGGTCTGAGACAGACGGTCTGAGACAGACGGTCTGAGACAGACGGTCTCAGACAGACGGTCTGAGACAGACGTTCTGAGACAGACGGTCTGAGACAGGCGGTCCTAGACGGACGGATTGAGACAGACGGTCTGAGATAGACGGCCTGAGACAGACGGTCTGAGACAGACGGTCTGAGACAGACGGTCTGACACAGACGGTCTGAGACAGACGGTCTGAGGCAGACAATCTGAGACAGACAATCTGAGACAGGTGGTCTGAGACAGGCGGCCTGAGACAGACGGTCTGAGACAGGCGGTCTGAGACAGACGGACGGAGACTGACGGACTGAGACAGACGGACTGAGACAGACGGTCTGAGACAGACGGACTGAGACAGACGGTCTGAGACAGACGGACTGAGACTGTTGGTCTGAGACAGACGGTCTGAGACAGAAGGACTGAGGCAGGCGGACTGAGGCTAACGGTCTGAGACAGACGGACTGAGACATACGGACTGAGACTGACAGACAGGGACAGGCGAACAGACGCTGCCGGATAGCGGCAGGGGGATTGAGACGGACGGTCTGAGACAGACGGTCTGAGACAGACGGTCTGAGACAGACGGTCTGAGACAGACGGTGTGAGACAGGCGGTCTGATACAGACAATCTGAGACAGACCGTCGGACACAGGTGGTCTGAGACAGACGGCATGATACAGACGGATTGAGACAGACGGACTGAGACAGGCGGACTGAGACAGACGGACAGGGCAGACGATCTGAGACAGACCGTCTGAGACAGGTGGTCTTAGACGGACGGATTGAGACGGACGGTCTGAGACAGACGGTCTGAGACAGACGTTCTGAGACAGACGGTCTGAGACAGGCGGTCCTAGACGGACGGATTGAGACAGACGGTCTGAGATAGACGGCCTGAGACAGACGGTCTGAGACAGACGGTCTGAGACAGACGGTCTGACACAGACGGACTGAGACAGACGTTCTGAGACAGACGGTCTGAGACAGACGGTCTGAGACAGACGGTCTGAGACAGACGGTCTGAGACAGACTGTCTGAGACAGGTGGTCTGAGACAGACGGCCTGGGACAGACGGTCTGAGACAGGCGGTCTGAGACAGACGGACGGAGACTGACGGACTGAGACAGACGGACTGAGACACACGGTCTGAGACAGACGGTCTGAGATAGACGGACTGAGACAGACGGACTAAGACTGTTGGTCTGAGACAGACGGATTGAGACAGACGGACTGAGACAGACGGACTGAGACAGACGGACAGGGACAGGCGAACAGACGCTGCCCGATAGCGGCAGGCGGATTGAGACGGACGGTCTGAGACAGACGGATTGAGACAGACGGTCTGTGACAGACGGTCTGAGACAGGCGGTCTGAGACAGACGGACTGACAGGCGGACTGTGATAGACGTTCTGAGACAGACGGTCTGAGACAGACGGTCCGAGTCAGACGATCTGAGATCGGTGGTCTAAGACAGACGGACTGAGAGAGACGGACTGACACAGACGGTCTGAGACAGACAATCTGAGACAGACGGTCTGAGACAGACGGTCTGAGACAGACGGTCTGACACAGACGGTCTGAGACAGACGGTCTGAGGCAGACAATCTGAGACAGACAATCTGAGACAGGTGGTCTGAGACAGGTGGTCTGAGACAGACGGCCTGCGACAGACGGTCTGAGACAGGCGGTCTGAGACAGACGTACGGAGACTGACGGACTGAGACGGACGGACTGAGACAGACGGTCTGAGACAGACGGTCTGAGACAGACGGACTGAGACTGTTGGTCTGAGACAGACGGTCTGGGACAGAAGGACTGAGGCAGGCGGACTGAGGCTAACGGTCCGAGACAGACGGACTGAGACATACGGACTGAGACTGCCGGACTGAGACTGACGGACAGGGACAGGCGAACATACGCTGCCGGATAGCGGCAGGGGGATTGAGACGGACGGTCTGAGACAGACGGTCTGAGACAGACGGTCTGAAACAGACGGTCTGAGACAGACGGTCTGAGACAGACGGTCTAAGAGAGACGGTCTGAGACAGACGGATTGAGACAGACGGACTGAGACAGGCGGACTGAGACAGACGGACAGGGCAGACGATCTGAGACAGACCGTCTGAGACAGGTGGTCTTAGACGGACGGATTGAGACAGACGGTCTGAGACAGACGGACTGAGACTGTTGGTCTGAGACAGACGGTCTGAGACAGACGGTCTGAGACAGACAGATTGAGACAGACGGACTGAGACAGGCGGACTGAGACAGACGGACAGGGCAGACGATCTGAGACAGACCGTCTGAGACAGGTGGTCTTAGACGGACGGATTGAGACGGACGGTCTGAGACAGACGGTCTGAGACAGACGGTCTGAGACAGACGGTCTGAGACAGACGGTCTGAGACAGACGGTCTGAGACAGACGGTCTGAGACAGACGGTCTGAGACAGACGGTCTCAGACAGACGGTCTGAGACAGACGTTCTGAGACAGACGGTCTGAGACAGGCGGTCCTAGACGGACGGATTGAGACAGACGGTCTGAGATAGACGGCCTGAGACAGACGGTCTGAGACAGACGGTCTGAGACAGACGGTCTGAGACAGACGGTCTGACACAGACGGTCTGAGACAGACGGTCTGAGGCAGACAATCTGAGACAGACAATCTGAGACAGGTGGTCTGAGACAGGCGGCCTGAGACAGACGGTCTGAGACAGGCGGTCTGAGACAGACCGACGGAGACTGACGGACTGAGACAGACGGACTGAGACAGACGGTCTGAGACAGACGGACTGAGACAGACGGTCTGAGACAGACGGACTGAGACTGTTGGTCTGAGACAGACGGTCTGAGACAGAAGGACTGAGGCAGGCGGACTGAGGCTAACGGTCTGAGACAGACGGACTGAGACATACGGACTGAGACTGACAGACAGGGACAGGCGAACAGACGCTGCCGGATAGCGGCAGGGGGATTGAGACGGACGGTCTGAGACAGACGGTCTGAGACAGACGGTCTGAGACAGACGGTCTGAGACAGACGGTCTGAGACAGACGGTCTGAGACAGACGGTGTGAGACAGGCGGTCTGATACAGACAATCTGAGACAGACCGTCGGACACAGGTGGTCTGAGACAGACGGCATGATACAGACGGATTGAGACAGACGGACTGAGACAGGCGGACTGAGACAGACGGACAGGGCAGACGATCTGAGACAGACCGTCTGAGACAGGTGGTCTTAGACGGACGGATTGAGACGGACGGTCTGAGACAGACGGTCTGAGACAGACGTTCTGAGACAGACGGTCTGAGACAGGCGGTCCTAGACGGACGGATTGAGACAGACGGTCTGAGATAGACGGCCTGAGACAGACGGTCTGAGACAGACGGTCTGAGACAGACGGTCTGACACAGACGGACTGAGACAGACGTTCTGAGACAGACGGTCTGAGACAGACGGTCTGAGACAGACGGTCTGAGACAGACGGTCTGAGACAGACTGTCTGAGACAGGTGGTCTGAGACAGACGGCCTGGGACAGACGGTCTGAGACAGGCGGTCTGAGACAGACGGACGGAGACTGACGGACTGAGACAGACGGACTGAGACACACGGTCTGAGACAGACGGTCTGAGATAGACGGACTGAGACAGACGGACTAAGACTGTTGGTCTGAGACAGACGGATTGAGACAGACGGACTGAGACAGACGGACAGGGACAGGCGAACAGACGCTGCCCGATAGCGGCAGGCGGATTGAGACGGACGGTCTGAGACAGACGGATTGAGACAGACGGTCTGTGACAGACGGTCTGAGACAGGCGGTCTGAGACAGACGGACTGACAGGCGGACTGTGATAGACGTTCTGAGACAGACGGTCTGAGACAGACGGTCCGAGTCAGACGATCTGAGATCGGTGGTCTAAGACAGACGGACTGAGAGAGACGGACTGACACAGACGGTCTGAGACAGACAATCTGAGACAGACGGTCTGAGACAGACGGTCTGAGACAGACGGTCTGACACAGACGGTCTGAGACAGACGGTCTGAGGCAGACAATCTGAGACAGACAATCTGAGACAGGTGGTCTGAGACAGGTGGTCTGAGACAGACGGCCTGCGACAGACGGTCTGAGACAGGCGGTCTGAGACAGACGTACGGAGACTGACGGACTGAGACGGACGGACTGAGACAGACGGTCTGAGACAGACGGTCTGAGACAGACGGACTGAGACTGTTGGTCTGAGACAGACGGTCTGGGACAGAAGGACTGAGGCAGGCGGACTGAGGCTAACGGTCCGAGACAGACGGACTGAGACATACGGACTGAGACTGCCGGACTGAGACTGACGGACAGGGACAGGCGAACATACGCTGCCGGATAGCGGCAGGGGGATTGAGACGGACGGTCTGAGACAGACGGTCTGAGACAGACGGTCTGAAACAGACGGTCTGAGACAGACGGTCTGAGACAGACGGTCTAAGAGAGACGGTCTGAGACAGACGGATTGAGACAGACGGACTGAGACAGGCGGACTGAGACAGACGGACAGGGCAGACGATCTGAGACAGACCGTCTGAGACAGGTGGTCTTAGACGGACGGATTGAGACAGACGGTCTGAGACAGACGGACTGAGACTGTTGGTCTGAGACAGACGGTCTGAGACAGACGGTCTGAGACAGACAGATTGAGACAAACGGTCTGAGACAGACGGTATGGGACAGACGGCCTGAGACATACGGACTGAGACTGCCGGACTGAGACTGACGGACAGGGACAGGCGAACAGTCGCTGCCCGATAGCGGCAGGCGGATTGAGACGGACGGTCTGAGACAGACGGTCTGAGACAGACGGTCTGAGACAGACGGTCTGAGACAGACGGATTGAGACAGACGGACTGAGACAGGCGGACTGAGACAGACGGACAGGGCAGACGATCTGAGACAGACCGTCTGAGACAGGTGGTCTTAGACGGACGGATTGAGACAGACGGTCTGAGACAGACGGACTGAGACTGTTGGTCTGAGACAGACGGTCTGAGACAGACGGTCTGAGACAGACAGATTGAGACAAACGGTCTGAGACAGACGGTATGGGACAGACGGCCTGAGACATACGGACTGAGACTGCCGGACTGAGACTGACGGACAGGGACAGGCGAACAGTCGCTGCCCGATAGCGGCAGGCGGATTGAGACGGACGGTCTGAGACAGACGGTCTGAGACAGACGGTCAGAGACAGACGGTCTGAGACAGACGGTCTGAGACAGACGTTCTGAGACAGACGGTCTCAGACAGACGGTCCTAGACGGACGGATTGAGACAGACGGTCTGAGATAGACGGCCTGAGACAGACGGTCTGAGACAGACGGTCTGAGACAGACGGTCTGAGACAGACGGTCTGAGACAGGCGGTCTGAGACAGACGTACGGAGACTGACGGACTGAGACGGACGGACTGAGACAGACGGTCTGAGATAGATGGTCTGAGACAGACGGACTGAGACTGTTGGTCTGAGACAGACGGTCTGGGACAGAAGGACTGAGGCAGGCGGACTGAGGCTAACGGTCTGAGACAGACGGACTGAGACATACGGACTGAGACTGCCGGACTGAGACTGACGGACAGGGACAGGCGAACAGACGCTGCCGGATAGCGGCAGGGGGATTAAAGACGGACGGTCTGAGACAGACGGTCTGAGACAGACGGTCTGAGACAGACGGTCTGAGACAGACGGTCTAAGACAGACGGTCTGAGACAGACGGATTGAGACAGACGGACTGAGACAGGCGGACTGAGACAGACGGACAGGGCAGACGATCTGAGACAGACCGTCTGAGACAGGTGGTCTTAGACGGACGGATTGAGACAGACGGTCTGAGACAGACGGACTGAGACTGTTGGTCTGAGACAGACGGTCTGAGACAGACGGTCTGAGACAGACGGTCTGAGACAGACGGTCTGAGACAGACAGATTGAGACAAACGGTCTGAGACAGACGGTCTGAGACAGACGGTCTGAGACAGACGGACTGAGACTGTTGTTCTGAGACAGACGGTCTGAGACAGACGGTCTGAGACAGACAGATTGAGACAAACGGTCTGAGACAGACGGTATGGGACAGACGGCCTGAGACATACGGACTGAGACTGCCGGACTGAGACTGACGGACAGGGACAGGCGAACAGTCGCTGCCCGATAGCGGCAGGCGGATTGAGACGGACGGTCTGAGACAGACGGTCTGAGACAGACGGTCTGAGACAGACGGTCTGAGACAGACGTTCTGAGACAGACGGTCTGAGACAGACGGTCTGAGACAGACGGTCCTAGACGGACGGATTGAGACAGACGGTCTGAGATAGACGGCCTGAGACAGACGGTCTGAGACAGGCGGTCTGATACAGACAATCTGAGACAGACCGTCGGAGACAGGTGGTCTGAGACAGACGGCATGATACAGACGGATTGAGACAGACGGACTGAGACAGGCGGACTGAGACAGACGGACAGGGCAGACGATCTGAGACAGACCGTCTGAGACAGGTGGTCTTAGACGGACGGATTGAGACGGACGGTCTGAGACAGACGGTCTGAGACAGACGTTCTGAGACAGACGGTCTGAGACAGGCGGTCCTAGACGGACGGATTGAGACAGACGGTCTGAGATAGACGGCCTGAGACAGACGGTCTGAGACAGACGGTCTGAGACAGACGGTCTGACACAGACGGTCTGAGACAGACGGTCTGAGGCAGACAATCTGAGACAGACAATCTGAGACAGACCGTCTGAGACAGGTGGTCTGAGACAGGCGGCCTGAGACAGACTGTCTGAGACAGGCGGTCTGAGACAGACGGCCGGAGACTGACGGACTGAGACAGACGGACTGAGACACACGGTCTGAGACAGACTGTCTGAGACAGGTGGTCTGAGACAGACGGCCTGGGACAGACGGTCTGAGACAGGCGGTCTGAGACAGACGGACGGAGACTGACGGACTGAGACAGACGGACTGAGACACACGGACTGAGACAGACGTTCTGAGACAGACGGTCTGAGACAGACGGTCTGAGACAGACGGTCTGAGACAGACTGTCTGAGACAGGTGGTCTGAGACAGACGGCCTGGGACAGACGGTCTGAGACAGGCGGTCTGAGACAGACGGACGGAGACTGACGGACTGAGACAGACGGACTGAGACACACGGTCTGAGACAGACGGTCTGAGATAGACGGACTGAGACAGACGGACTAAGACTGTTGGTCTGAGACAGACGGATTGAGACAGACGGACTGAGACAGACGGACAGGGACAGGCGAACAGACGCTGCCCGATAGCGGCAGGCGGATTGAGACGGACGGTCTGAGACAGACGGATTGAGACAGACGGTCTGTGACAGACGGTCTGAGACAGGCGGTCTGAGACAGACGGACTGACAGGCGGACTGTGATAGACGTTCTGAGACAGACGGTCTGAGACAGACGGTCCGAGACAGACGATCTGAGATCGGTGGTCTAAGACAGACGGACTGAGAGAGACGGACTGACACAGACGGTCTGAGACAGACAATCTGAGACAGACCGTCTGAGACAGGTGGTCTGAGACAGACGGCCTGCGACAGACGGTCTGAGACAGGCGGTCTGAGACAGACGTACGGAGACTGACGGACTGAGACGGACGGACTGAGACAGACGGTCTGAGACAGACGGACTGAGACTGTTGGTCTGAGACAGACGGTCTGGGACAGAAGGACTGAGGCAGGCGGACTGAGGCTAACGGTCCGAGACAGACGGACTGAGACATACGGACTGAGACTGCCGGACTGAGACTGACGGACAGGGACAGGCGAACATACGCTGCCGGATAGCGGCAGGGGGATTGAGACGGACGGTCTGAGACAGACGGTCTGAGACAGACGGTCTGAAACAGACGGTCTGAGACAGACGGTCTGAGACAGACGGTCTAAGAGAGACGGTCTGAGACAGACGGATTGAGACAGACGGACTGAGACAGGCGGACTGAGACAGACGGACAGGGCAGACGATCTGAGACAGACCGTCTGAGACAGGTGGTCTTAGACGGACGGATTGAGACAGACGGTCTGAGACAGACGGACTGAGCCTGTTGGTCTGAGACAGACGGTCTGAGACAGACGGTCTGAGACAGACGGTCTGAGACAGACAGATTGAGACAAACGGTCTGAGACAGACGGTATGGGACAGACGGCATGAGACATACGGACTGAGACTGCCGGACTGAGACTGACGGACAGGGACAGGCGAACAGTCGCTGCCCGATAGCGGCAGGCGGATTGAGACGGACGGTCTGAGACAGACGGTCTGAGACAGACGGTCAGAGACAGACGGTCTGAGACAGACGGTCTGAGACAGACGTTCTGAGACAGACGGTCTGAGACAGACGGTCCTAGACGGACGGATTGAGACAGACGGTCTGAGATAGACGGCCTGAGACAGACGGTCTGAGACAGACGGTCTGAGACAGACGGTCTGAGACAGACGGTCTGAGACAGACGTTCTGAGACAGACGGTCTGAGACAGACGGTCTGAGATCGGTGGTCTAAGACAGACGGACTGAGAGAGACGGACTGACACAGACGGTCTGAGACAGACAATCTGAGACAGACCGTCTGAGACAGGTGGTCTGAGACAGACGGCCTGCGACAGACGGTCTGAGACAGGCGGTCTGAGACAGACGTACGGAGACTGACGGACTGAGACGGACGGACTGAGACAGACGGTCTGAGACAGACGGACTGAGACTGTTGGTCTGAGACAGACGGTCTGGGACAGAAGGACTGAGGCAGGCGGACTGAGGCTAACGGTCCGAGACAGACGGACTGAGACATACGGACTGAGACTGCCGGACTGAGACTGACGGACAGGGACAGGCGAACATACGCTGCCGGATAGCGGCAGGGGGATTGAGACGGACGGTCTGAGACAGACGGTCTGAGACAGACGGTCTGAAACAGACGGTCTGAGACAGACGGTCTGAGACAGACGGTCTAAGAGAGACGGTCTGAGACAGACGGATTGAGACAGACGGACTGAGACAGGCGGACTGAGACAGACGGACAGGGCAGACGATCTGAGACAGACCGTCTGAGACAGGTGGTCTTAGACGGACGGATTGAGACAGACGGTCTGAGACAGACGGACTGAGCCTGTTGGTCTGAGACAGACGGTCTGAGACAGACGGTCTGAGACAGACGGTCTGAGACAGACGGTCTGAGACAGACAGATTGAGACAAACGGTCTGAGACAGACGGTATGGGACAGACGGCCTGAGACATACGGACTGAGACTGCCGGACTGAGACTGACGGACAGGGACAGGCGAACAGTCGCTGCCCGATAGCGGCAGGCGGATTGAGACGGGCGGTCTGAGACAGACGGTCTGAGACAGACGGTCAGAGACAGACGGTCTGAGACAGACGGTCTGAGACAGACGTTCTGAAACAGACGGTCTGAGACAGACGGTCCTAGACGGACGGATTGAGACAGACGGTCTGAGATAGACGGCCTGAGACAGACGGTCTGAGACAGACGGTCTGAGACAGACGGTCTGAGACAGACGGTCTGAGACAGACGTTCTGAGACAGACGGTCTGAGACAGACGGTCTGAGACAGACGGTCCTAGACGGACGGATTGAGACAGACGGTCTGAGACAGGCGGTCTGAGACAGACGTACGGAGACTGACGGACTGAGACGGACGGACTGAGACAGACGGTCTGAGACAGACGGTCTGAGACAGACATTCTGAGACTGTTGGTCTGAGACAGACGGTCTGGGACAGAAGGACTGAGGCAGGCGGACTGAGGCTAACGGTCCGAGACAGACGGACTGAGACATACGGACTGAGACTGCCGGACTGAGACTGACGGACAGGGACAGGCGAACATACGCTGCCGGATAGCGGCAGGGGGATTGAGACGGACGGTCTGAGACAGACGGTCTGAGACAGACGGTCTGAAACAGACGGTCTGAGACAGACGGTCTGAGACAGACGGTCTAAGAGAGACGGTCTGAGACAGACGGATTGAGACAGACGGACTGAGACAGGCGGACTGAGACAGACGGACAGGGCAGACGATCTGAGACAGACCGTCTGAGACAGGTGGTCTTAGACGGACGGATTGAGACAGACGGTCTGAGACAGACGGACTGAGACTGTTGGTCTGAGACAGACGGTCTGAGACAGACGGTCTGAGACAGACAGATTGAGACAAACGGTCTGAGACAGACGGTATGGGACAGACGGCCTGAGACATACGGACTGAGACTGCCGGACTGAGACTGACGGACAGGGACAGGCGAACAGTCGCTGCCCGATAGCGGCAGGCGGATTGAGACGGACGGTCTGAGACAGACGGTCTGAGACAGACGGTCAGAGACAGACGGACTGAGCCTGTTGGTCTGAGACAGACGGTCTGAGACAGACGGTCTGAGACAGACGGTCTGAGACAGACAGATTGAGACAAACGGTCTGAGACAGACGGTATGGGACAGACGGCCTGAGACATACGGACTGAGACTGCCGGACTGAGACTGACGGACAGGGACAGGCGAACAGTCGCTGCCCGATAGCGGCAGGCGGATTGAGACGGACGGTCTGAGACAGACGGTCTGAGACAGACGGTCAGAGACAGACGGTCTGAGACAGACGGTCTGAGACAGACGTTCTGAGACAGACGGTCTGAGACAGACGGTCCTAGACGGACGGATTGAGACAGACGGTCTGAGATAGACGGCCTGAGACAGACGGTCTGAGACAGACGGTCTGAGACAGACGGTCTGAGACAGACGGTCTGAGACAGACGTTCTGAGACAGACGGTCTGAGACAGACGGTCTGAGACAGACGGTCCTAGACGGACGGATTGAGACAGACGGTCTGAGACAGGCGGTCTGAGACAGACGTACGGAGACTGACGGACTGAGACGGACGGACTGAGACAGACGGTCTGAGATAGATGGTCTGAGACAGACGGACTGAGACTGTTGGTCTGAGACAGACGGTCTGGGACAGAAGGACTGAGGCAGGCGGACTGAGGCTAACGGTCTGAGACAGACGGACTGAGACATACGGACTGAGACTGCCGGACTGAGACTGACGGACAGGGACAGGCGAACAGACGCTGCCGGATAGCGGCAGGGGGATTGAGACGGACGGTCTGAGACAGACGGTCTGAGACAGACTGATTGAGACAGACGGACTGAGACAGGCGGACTGAGACAGACGGACAGGGCAGACGATCTGAGACAGACCGTCTGAGACAGGTGGTCTTAGACGGACGGATTGAGACAGACGGTCTGAGACAGACGGACTGAGACTGTTGGTCTGAGACAGACGGTCTGAGACAGACGGTCTGAGACAGACGGTCTGAGACAGACAGATTGAGACAAACGGTCTGAGACAGACGGTATGGGACAGACGGCCTGAGACATACGGACTGAGACTGCCGGACTGAGACTGACGGACAGGGACAGGCGAACAGTCGCTGCCCGATAGCGGCAGGCGGATTGAGACGGACGGTCTGAGACAGACGGTCTGAGACAGACGGTCTGAGACAGACGGTCTGAGACAGACGGTCTGAGACAGACGGTCTGAGACAGACGGTCTGAGACAGACGTTCTGAGACAGACGGTCTGAGACAGACGGTCCTAGACGGACGGATTGAGACAGACGGTCTGAGATAGACGGCCTGAGACAGACGGTCTGAGACAGACGGTCTGAGACAGACGGTCTGAGACAGACGGTCTGAGACAGACGTTCTGAGACAGACGGTCTGAGACAGACGGTCTGAGACAGACGGTCCTAGACGGACGGATTGAGACAGACGGTCTGAGACAGACGTACGGAGACTGACGGACTGAGACGGACGGACTGAGACAGACGGTCTGAGATAGATGGTCTGAGACAGACGGACTGAGACTGTTGGTCTGAGACAGACGGTCTGGGACAGAAGGACTGAGGCAGGCGGACTGAGGCTAACGGTCTGAGACAGACGGACTGTGACATACGGACTGAGACTGCCGGACTGAGACTGACGGACAGGGACAGGCGAACAGACGCTGCCGGATAGCGGCAGGGGGATTGAGACGGACGATCTGAGACAGACGGTCTGAGACAGACGGTCTGACACAGACGGTCTGAGACAGACGGTCTGAGGCAGACAATCTGAGACAGACAATCTGAGACAGACCGTCTGAGACAGGTGGTCTGAGACAGGCGGCCTGAGACAGACTGTCTGAGACAGGCGGTCTGAGACAGACGGCCGGAGACTGACGGACTGAGACAGACGGACTGAGACAGACGGTCTGAGATAGATGGTCTGAGACAGACGGACTGAGACTGTTGGTCTGAGACAGACGGTCTGGGACAGAAGGACTGAGGCAGGCGGACTGAGGCTAACGGTCTGAGACAGACGGACTGAGACATACGGACTGAGACTGCCGGACTGAGACTGACGGACAGGGACAGGCGAACAGACGCTGCCGGATAGCGGCAGGGGGATTGAGACGGACGGTCTGAGACAGACGGTCTGAGACGGCCGGTCTGAGACAGACGGTCTGAGACAGACGGTCTAAGACAGACGGTCTGAGACAGACAGATTGAGACAGACGGACTGAGACAGGCGGACTGAGACAGACGGACAGGGCAGACGATCTGAGACAGACCGTCTGAGACAGATGGTCTTAGACGGACGGATTGAGACAGACGGTCTGAGACAGACGGACTGAGACTGTTGGTCTGAGACAGACGGTCTGAGACAGACAGATTGAGACAAACGGTCTGAGACAGACGGTATGGGACAGACGGCCTGAGACATACGGACTGAGACTGCCGGACTGAGACTGACGGACAGGGACAGGCGAACAGTCGCTGCCCGATAGCGGCAGGCGGATTGAGACGGACGGTCTGAGACAGACGGTCTGAGACAGACGGTCTGAGACAGACGGTCTGAGACAGACGTTCTGAGACAGACGGTCTGAGACAGACGGTCCGAGACGGACGGATTGAGACAGACGGTCTGAGACAGACGGTCTCAGACTGACGGTCTGAGACAGACGTTCTGAGACAGACGGTCTGAGACAGGCGGTCCTAGACGGACGGATTGAGACAGACGGTCTGAGATAGACGGCCTGAGACAGACGGTCTGAGACAGACGGTCTGAGACAGACGGTCTGACACAGACGGTCTGAGACAGACGGTCTGAGGCAGACAATCTGAGACAGACAATCTGAGACAGACCGTCTGAGACAGGTGGTCTGAGACAGGCGGCCTGAGACAGACGGTCTGAGACAGGCGGTCTGAGACAGACGGACGGAGACTGACGGACTGAGACAGACGGACTGAGACAGACGGTCTGAGACAGACGGTCTGAGACAGACGGTCTGAGACAGACGGTCTGAGACAGACGGACTGAGACTGTTAGTCTGAGACAGACGGTCTGGGACAGAAGGACTGAGGCAGGCGGACTGAGGCTAACGGTCCGAGACAGACGGACTGAGACATACGGACTGAGACTGCCGGACTGAGACTGACGGACAGGGACAGGCGAACAGACGCTGCCGGATAGCGGCAGGGGGATTGAGACGGACGGTCTGAGACGGACGGTCTGAGACAGACGGTCTGAGACAGACGGTCTGAGACAGACGGTCTGAGACAGGCGGATTGAGACAGACGGACTGAGACAGGCGGACTGAGACAGACGGACAGGGCAGACGATCTGAGACAGACCGTCTGAGACAGGTGGTCTTAGACGGACGGATTGAGACAGACGGTCTGAGACAGACGGACTGAGACTGTTGGTCTGAGACAGACGGTCTGAGACAGACGGTCTGAGACAGACAGATTGAGACAAACGGTCTGAGACAGACGGTATGGGACAGACGGCCTGAGACATACGGACTGAGACTGCCGGACTGAGACTGACGGACAGGGACAGGCGAACAGTCGCTGCCCGATAGCGGCAGGCGGATTGAGACGGACGGTCTGAGACAGACGGTCTGAGACAGACGGTCAGAGACAGACGGTCTGAGACGGACGGTCTGAGACAGACGGTCTGAGACAGACGGTCTGAGACAGACCGTCTGAGACAGACGGATTGAGACAGACGGTCTGAGACAGACGGTCTCAGACTGACGGTCTGAGACAGACGTTCTGAGACAGACGGTCTGAGACAGGCGGTCCTAGACGGACGGATTGAGACAGACGGTCTGAGATAGACGGCCTGAGACAGACGGTCTGAGACAGACGGTCTGAGACAGACGGTCTGACACAGACGGTCTGAGACAGACGGTCTGAGGCAGACAATCTGAGACAGACAATCTGAGACAGACCGTCTGAGACAGGTGGTCTGAGACAGGCGGCCTGAGACAGACGGTCTGAGACAGGCGGTCTGAGACAGACGGACGGAGACTGACGGACTGAGACAGACGGACTGAGACAGACGGTCTGAGACAGACGGTCTGAGACAGACGGTCTGAGACAGACGGTCTGAGACAGACGGACTGAGACTGTTAGTCTGAGACAGACGGTCTGGGACAGAAGGACTGAGGCAGGCGGACTGAGGCTAACGGTCCGAGACAGACGGACTGAGACATACGGACTGAGACTGCCGGACTGAGACTGACGGACAGGGACAGGCGAACAGACGCTGCCGGATAGCGGCAGGGGGATTGAGACGGACGGTCTGAGACAGACGGTCTGAGACAGACGGTCTGAAACAGACGGTCTGAGACAGACGGTCTGAGACAGGCGGTCTAAGACAGACGGTCTGAGACAGACGGTCTCAGACAGGCGGTCTGAGACAGACAATCTGAGACAGACCGTCGGAGACAGGTGGTCTGAGACAGACGGTCTGAGACAGACGGATTGAGACAGACGGACTGAGACAGGCGGACTGAGACAGACGGACAGGGCAGACGATCTGAGACAGACCGTCTGAGACAGGTGGACTTAGACGGACGGATTGAGACAGACGGTCTGAGACAGACGGACTGAGACTGTTGGTCTGAGACAGACGGTCTGAGACAGACGGTCTGAGACAGACAGATTGAGACAAACTGTCTGAGACAGACGGTATGGGACAGACGGCCTGAGACATACGGACTGAGACTGCCGGACTGAGACTGACGGACAGGGACAGGCGAACAGTCGCTGCCCCATAGCGGCAGGCGGATTGAGACGGACGGTCTGAGACAGACGGTCTGAGACAGACGGTCGGAGACAGACGGTCTGAGACAGACGGTCTGAGACAGACGGTCTGAGACAGACGGTCTGAGACAGACGGTCTGAGACAGACGGTCCTAGACGGACGGATTGAGACAGACGGTCTGAGATAGGCGGCCTGAGACAGGCGGTCTGAGACAGACAATCTGAGACAGACCGTCGGAGACAGGTGGTCTGAGACAGACGGCATGAGACAGACGGATTGAGACAGACGGACTGAGACAGGCGGACTGAGACAGACGGACAGGGCAGACGATCTGAGACAGACCGTCTGAGACAGGTGGTCTTAGACGGACGGATTGAGACAGGTGGTCTGAGACAGACGGCCTGCGACAGACGGTCTGAGACAGGCGGTCTGAGACAGACGTACGGAGACTGACGGACTGAGACGGACGGACTGAGACAGACGGTCTGAGACAGACGGTCTGAGACAGACGGTCTGAGACAGACGGTCTGACACAGACGGTCTGAGACAGACGGTCTGAGGCAGACAATCTGAGACAGACAATCTGAGACAGGTGGTCTGAGACAGGCGGCCTGAGACAGACGGTCTGAGACAGGCGGTCTGAGACAGACGGACGGAGACTGACGGACTGAGACAGACGGACTGAGACAGACGGTCTGAGACAGACGGACTGAGACAGACGGTCTGAGACAGACGGACTGAGACTGTTGGTCTGAGACAGACGGTCTGAGACAGAAGGACTGAGGCAGGCGGACTGAGGCTAACGGTCTGAGACAGACGGACTGAGACATACGGACTGAGACTGACAGACAGGGACAGGCGAACAGACGCTGCCGGATAGCGGCAGGGGGATTGAGACGGACGGTCTGAGACAGACGGTCTGAGACAGACGGTCTGAGACAGACGGTCTGAGACAGACGGTCTGAGACAGACGGTGTGAGACAGGCGGTCTGATACAGACAATCTGAGACAGACCGTCGGACACAGGTGGTCTGAGACAGACGGCATGATACAGACGGATTGAGACAGACGGACTGAGACAGGCGGACTGAGACAGACGGACAGGGCAGACGATCTGAGACAGACCGTCTGAGACAGGTGGTCTTAGACGGACGGATTGAGACGGACGGTCTGAGACAGACGGTCTGAGACAGACGTTCTGAGACAGACGGTCTGAGACAGGCGGTCCTAGACGGACGGATTGAGACAGACGGTCTGAGATAGACGGCCTGAGACAGACGGTCTGAGACAGACGGTCTGAGACAGACGGTCTGACACAGACGGACTGAGACAGACGTTCTGAGACAGACGGTCTGAGACAGACGGTCTGAGACAGACGGTCTGAGACAGACGGTCTGAGACAGACTGTCTGAGACAGGTGGTCTGAGACAGACGGCCTGGGACAGACGGTCTGAGACAGGCGGTCTGAGACAGACGGACGGAGACTGACGGACTGAGACAGACGGACTGAGACACACGGTCTGAGACAGACGGTCTGAGATAGACGGACTGAGACAGACGGACTAAGACTGTTGGTCTGAGACAGACGGATTGAGACAGACGGACTGAGACAGACGGACAGGGACAGGCGAACAGACGCTGCCCGATAGCGGCAGGCGGATTGAGACGGACGGTCTGAGACAGACGGATTGAGACAGACGGTCTGTGACAGACGGTCTGAGACAGGCGGTCTGAGACAGACGGACTGACAGGCGGACTGTGATAGACGTTCTGAGACAGACGGTCTGAGACAGACGGTCCGAGTCAGACGATCTGAGATCGGTGGTCTAAGACAGACGGACTGAGAGAGACGGACTGACACAGACGGTCTGAGACAGACAATCTGAGACAGACGGTCTGAGACAGACGGTCTGAGACAGACGGTCTGACACAGACGGTCTGAGACAGACGGTCTGAGGCAGACAATCTGAGACAGACAATCTGAGACAGGTGGTCTGAGACAGGTGGTCTGAGACAGACGGCCTGCGACAGACGGTCTGAGACAGGCGGTCTGAGACAGACGTACGGAGACTGACGGACTGAGACGGACGGACTGAGACAGACGGTCTGAGACAGACGGTCTGAGACAGACGGACTGAGACTGTTGGTCTGAGACAGACGGTCTGGGACAGAAGGACTGAGGCAGGCGGACTGAGGCTAACGGTCCGAGACAGACGGACTGAGACATACGGACTGAGACTGCCGGACTGAGACTGACGGACAGGGACAGGCGAACATACGCTGCCGGATAGCGGCAGGGGGATTGAGACGGACGGTCTGAGACAGACGGTCTGAGACAGACGGTCTGAAACAGACGGTCTGAGACAGACGGTCTGAGACAGACGGTCTAAGAGAGACGGTCTGAGACAGACGGATTGAGACAGACGGACTGAGACAGGCGGACTGAGACAGACGGACAGGGCAGACGATCTGAGACAGACCGTCTGAGACAGGTGGTCTTAGACGGACGGATTGAGACAGACGGTCTGAGACAGACGGACTGAGACTGTTGGTCTGAGACAGACGGTCTGAGACAGACGGTCTGAGACAGACAGATTGAGACAGACGGACTGAGACAGGCGGACTGAGACAGACGGACAGGGCAGACGATCTGAGACAGACCGTCTGAGACAGGTGGTCTTAGACGGACGGATTGAGACGGACGGTCTGAGACAGACGGTCTGAGACAGACGGTCTGAGACAGACGGTCTGAGACAGACGGTCTGAGACAGACGGTCTGAGACAGACGGTCTGAGACAGACGGTCTGAGACAGACGGTCTCAGACAGACGGTCTGAGACAGACGTTCTGAGACAGACGGTCTGAGACAGGCGGTCCTAGACGGACGGATTGAGACAGACGGTCTGAGATAGACGGCCTGAGACAGACGGTCTGAGACAGACGGTCTGAGACAGACGGTCTGACACAGACGGTCTGAGACAGACGGTCTGAGGCAGACAATCTGAGACAGACAATCTGAGACAGGTGGTCTGAGACAGGCGGCCTGAGACAGACGGTCTGAGACAGGCGGTCTGAGACAGACCGACGGAGACTGACGGACTGAGACAGACGGACTGAGACAGACGGTCTGAGACAGACGGACTGAGACAGACGGTCTGAGACAGACGGACTGAGACTGTTGGTCTGAGACAGACGGTCTGAGACAGAAGGACTGAGGCAGGCGGACTGAGGCTAACGGTCTGAGACAGACGGACTGAGACATACGGACTGAGACTGACAGACAGGGACAGGCGAACAGACGCTGCCGGATAGCGGCAGGGGGATTGAGACGGACGGTCTGAGACAGACGGTCTGAGACAGACGGTCTGAGACAGACGGTCTGAGACAGACGGTCTGAGACAGACGGTGTGAGACAGGCGGTCTGATACAGACAATCTGAGACAGACCGTCGGACACAGGTGGTCTGAGACAGACGGCATGATACAGACGGATTGAGACAGACGGACTGAGACAGGCGGACTGAGACAGACGGACAGGGCAGACGATCTGAGACAGACCGTCTGAGACAGGTGGTCTTAGACGGACGGATTGAGACGGACGGTCTGAGACAGACGGTCTGAGACAGACGTTCTGAGACAGACGGTCTGAGACAGGCGGTCCTAGACGGACGGATTGAGACAGACGGTCTGAGATAGACGGCCTGAGACAGACGGTCTGAGACAGACGGTCTGAGACAGACGGTCTGACACAGACGGACTGAGACAGACGTTCTGAGACAGACGGTCTGAGACAGACGGTCTGAGACAGACGGTCTGAGACAGACGGTCTGAGACAGACTGTCTGAGACAGGTGGTCTGAGACAGACGGCCTGGGACAGACGGTCTGAGACAGGCGGTCTGAGACAGACGGACGGAGACTGACGGACTGAGACAGACGGACTGAGACACACGGTCTGAGACAGACGGTCTGAGATAGACGGACTGAGACAGACGGACTAAGACTGTTGGTCTGAGACAGACGGATTGAGACAGACGGACTGAGACAGACGGACAGGGACAGGCGAACAGACGCTGCCCGATAGCGGCAGGCGGATTGAGACGGACGGTCTGAGACAGACGGATTGAGACAGACGGTCTGTGACAGACGGTCTGAGACAGGCGGTCTGAGACAGACGGACTGACAGGCGGACTGTGATAGACGTTCTGAGACAGACGGTCTGAGACAGACGGTCCGAGTCAGACGATCTGAGATCGGTGGTCTAAGACAGACGGACTGAGAGAGACGGACTGACACAGACGGTCTGAGACAGACAATCTGAGACAGACGGTCTGAGACAGACGGTCTGAGACAGACGGTCTGACACAGACGGTCTGAGACAGACGGTCTGAGGCAGACAATCTGAGACAGACAATCTGAGACAGGTGGTCTGAGACAGGTGGTCTGAGACAGACGGCCTGCGACAGACGGTCTGAGACAGGCGGTCTGAGACAGACGTACGGAGACTGACGGACTGAGACGGACGGACTGAGACAGACGGTCTGAGACAGACGGTCTGAGACAGACGGACTGAGACTGTTGGTCTGAGACAGACGGTCTGGGACAGAAGGACTGAGGCAGGCGGACTGAGGCTAACGGTCCGAGACAGACGGACTGAGACATACGGACTGAGACTGCCGGACTGAGACTGACGGACAGGGACAGGCGAACATACGCTGCCGGATAGCGGCAGGGGGATTGAGACGGACGGTCTGAGACAGACGGTCTGAGACAGACGGTCTGAAACAGACGGTCTGAGACAGACGGTCTGAGACAGACGGTCTAAGAGAGACGGTCTGAGACAGACGGATTGAGACAGACGGACTGAGACAGGCGGACTGAGACAGACGGACAGGGCAGACGATCTGAGACAGACCGTCTGAGACAGGTGGTCTTAGACGGACGGATTGAGACAGACGGTCTGAGACAGACGGACTGAGACTGTTGGTCTGAGACAGACGGTCTGAGACAGACGGTCTGAGACAGACAGATTGAGACAAACGGTCTGAGACAGACGGTATGGGACAGACGGCCTGAGACATACGGACTGAGACTGCCGGACTGAGACTGACGGACAGGGACAGGCGAACAGTCGCTGCCCGATAGCGGCAGGCGGATTGAGACGGACGGTCTGAGACAGACGGTCTGAGACAGACGGTCTGAGACAGACGGATTGAGACAGACGGACTGAGACAGGCGGACTGAGACAGACGGACAGGGCAGACGATCTGAGACAGACCGTCTGAGACAGGTGGTCTTAGACGGACGGATTGAGACAGACGGTCTGAGACAGACGGACTGAGACTGTTGGTCTGAGACAGACGGTCTGAGACAGACGGTCTGAGACAGACAGATTGAGACAAACGGTCTGAGACAGACGGTATGGGACAGACGGCCTGAGACATACGGACTGAGACTGCCGGACTGAGACTGACGGACAGGGACAGGCGAACAGTCGCTGCCCGATAGCGGCAGGCGGATTGAGACGGACGGTCTGAGACAGACGGTCTGAGACAGACGGTCAGAGACAGACGGTCTGAGACAGACGGTCTGAGACAGACGTTCTGAGACAGACGGTCTCAGACAGACGGTCCTAGACGGACGGATTGAGACAGACGGTCTGAGATAGACGGCCTGAGACAGACGGTCTGAGACAGACGGTCTGAGACAGACGGTCTGAGACAGACGGTCTGAGACAGGCGGTCTGAGACAGACGTACGGAGACTGACGGACTGAGACGGACGGACTGAGACAGACGGTCTGAGATAGATGGTCTGAGACAGACGGACTGAGACTGTTGGTCTGAGACAGACGGTCTGGGACAGAAGGACTGAGGCAGGCGGACTGAGGCTAACGGTCTGAGACAGACGGACTGAGACATACGGACTGAGACTGCCGGACTGAGACTGACGGACAGGGACAGGCGAACAGACGCTGCCGGATAGCGGCAGGGGGATTAAAGACGGACGGTCTGAGACAGACGGTCTGAGACAGACGGTCTGAGACAGACGGTCTGAGACAGACGGTCTGAGACAGACGGTCTAAGACAGACGGTCTGAGACAGACGGATTGAGACAGACGGACTGAGACAGGCGGACTGAGACAGACGGACAGGGCAGACGATCTGAGACAGACCGTCTGAGACAGGTGGTCTTAGACGGACGGATTGAGACAGACGGTCTGAGACAGACGGACTGAGACTGTTGGTCTGAGACAGACGGTCTGAGACAGACGGTCTGAGACAGACGGTCTGAGACAGACGGTCTGAGACAGACAGATTGAGACAAACGGTCTGAGACAGACGGTCTGAGACAGACGGTCTGAGACAGACGGACTGAGACTGTTGTTCTGAGACAGACGGTCTGAGACAGACGGTCTGAGACAGACAGATTGAGACAAACGGTCTGAGACAGACGGTATGGGACAGACGGCCTGAGACATACGGACTGAGACTGCCGGACTGAGACTGACGGACAGGGACAGGCGAACAGTCGCTGCCCGATAGCGGCAGGCGGATTGAGACGGACGGTCTGAGACAGACGGTCTGAGACAGACGGTCTGAGACAGACGGTCTGAGACAGACGTTCTGAGACAGACGGTCTGAGACAGACGGTCCTAGACGGACGGATTGAGACAGACGGTCTGAGATAGACGGCCTGAGACAGACGGTCTGAGACAGGCGGTCTGATACAGACAATCTGAGACAGACCGTCGGAGACAGGTGGTCTGAGACAGACGGCATGATACAGACGGATTGAGACAGACGGACTGAGACAGGCGGACTGAGACAGACGGACAGGGCAGACGATCTGAGACAGACCGTCTGAGACAGGTGGTCTTAGACGGACGGATTGAGACGGACGGTCTGAGACAGACGGTCTGAGACAGACGTTCTGAGACAGACGGTCTGAGACAGGCGGTCCTAGACGGACGGATTGAGACAGACGGTCTGAGATAGACGGCCTGAGACAGACGGTCTGAGACAGACGGTCTGAGACAGACGGTCTGACACAGACGGTCTGAGACAGACGGTCTGAGGCAGACAATCTGAGACAGACAATCTGAGACAGACCGTCTGAGACAGGTGGTCTGAGACAGGCGGCCTGAGACAGACTGTCTGAGACAGGCGGTCTGAGACAGACGGCCGGAGACTGACGGACTGAGACAGACGGACTGAGACACACGGTCTGAGACAGACTGTCTGAGACAGGTGGTCTGAGACAGACGGCCTGGGACAGACGGTCTGAGACAGGCGGTCTGAGACAGACGGACGGAGACTGACGGACTGAGACAGACGGACTGAGACACACGGACTGAGACAGACGTTCTGAGACAGACGGTCTGAGACAGACGGTCTGAGACAGACGGTCTGAGACAGACTGTCTGAGACAGGTGGTCTGAGACAGACGGCCTGGGACAGACGGTCTGAGACAGGCGGTCTGAGACAGACGGACGGAGACTGACGGACTGAGACAGACGGACTGAGACACACGGTCTGAGACAGACGGTCTGAGATAGACGGACTGAGACAGACGGACTAAGACTGTTGGTCTGAGACAGACGGATTGAGACAGACGGACTGAGACAGACGGACAGGGACAGGCGAACAGACGCTGCCCGATAGCGGCAGGCGGATTGAGACGGACGGTCTGAGACAGACGGATTGAGACAGACGGTCTGTGACAGACGGTCTGAGACAGGCGGTCTGAGACAGACGGACTGACAGGCGGACTGTGATAGACGTTCTGAGACAGACGGTCTGAGACAGACGGTCCGAGACAGACGATCTGAGATCGGTGGTCTAAGACAGACGGACTGAGAGAGACGGACTGACACAGACGGTCTGAGACAGACAATCTGAGACAGACCGTCTGAGACAGGTGGTCTGAGACAGACGGCCTGCGACAGACGGTCTGAGACAGGCGGTCTGAGACAGACGTACGGAGACTGACGGACTGAGACGGACGGACTGAGACAGACGGTCTGAGACAGACGGACTGAGACTGTTGGTCTGAGACAGACGGTCTGGGACAGAAGGACTGAGGCAGGCGGACTGAGGCTAACGGTCCGAGACAGACGGACTGAGACATACGGACTGAGACTGCCGGACTGAGACTGACGGACAGGGACAGGCGAACATACGCTGCCGGATAGCGGCAGGGGGATTGAGACGGACGGTCTGAGACAGACGGTCTGAGACAGACGGTCTGAAACAGACGGTCTGAGACAGACGGTCTGAGACAGACGGTCTAAGAGAGACGGTCTGAGACAGACGGATTGAGACAGACGGACTGAGACAGGCGGACTGAGACAGACGGACAGGGCAGACGATCTGAGACAGACCGTCTGAGACAGGTGGTCTTAGACGGACGGATTGAGACAGACGGTCTGAGACAGACGGACTGAGCCTGTTGGTCTGAGACAGACGGTCTGAGACAGACGGTCTGAGACAGACGGTCTGAGACAGACAGATTGAGACAAACGGTCTGAGACAGACGGTATGGGACAGACGGCATGAGACATACGGACTGAGACTGCCGGACTGAGACTGACGGACAGGGACAGGCGAACAGTCGCTGCCCGATAGCGGCAGGCGGATTGAGACGGACGGTCTGAGACAGACGGTCTGAGACAGACGGTCAGAGACAGACGGTCTGAGACAGACGGTCTGAGACAGACGTTCTGAGACAGACGGTCTGAGACAGACGGTCCTAGACGGACGGATTGAGACAGACGGTCTGAGATAGACGGCCTGAGACAGACGGTCTGAGACAGACGGTCTGAGACAGACGGTCTGAGACAGACGGTCTGAGACAGACGTTCTGAGACAGACGGTCTGAGACAGACGGTCTGAGATCGGTGGTCTAAGACAGACGGACTGAGAGAGACGGACTGACACAGACGGTCTGAGACAGACAATCTGAGACAGACCGTCTGAGACAGGTGGTCTGAGACAGACGGCCTGCGACAGACGGTCTGAGACAGGCGGTCTGAGACAGACGTACGGAGACTGACGGACTGAGACGGACGGACTGAGACAGACGGTCTGAGACAGACGGACTGAGACTGTTGGTCTGAGACAGACGGTCTGGGACAGAAGGACTGAGGCAGGCGGACTGAGGCTAACGGTCCGAGACAGACGGACTGAGACATACGGACTGAGACTGCCGGACTGAGACTGACGGACAGGGACAGGCGAACATACGCTGCCGGATAGCGGCAGGGGGATTGAGACGGACGGTCTGAGACAGACGGTCTGAGACAGACGGTCTGAAACAGACGGTCTGAGACAGACGGTCTGAGACAGACGGTCTAAGAGAGACGGTCTGAGACAGACGGATTGAGACAGACGGACTGAGACAGGCGGACTGAGACAGACGGACAGGGCAGACGATCTGAGACAGACCGTCTGAGACAGGTGGTCTTAGACGGACGGATTGAGACAGACGGTCTGAGACAGACGGACTGAGCCTGTTGGTCTGAGACAGACGGTCTGAGACAGACGGTCTGAGACAGACGGTCTGAGACAGACAGATTGAGACAAACGGTCTGAGACAGACGGTATGGGACAGACGGCCTGAGACATACGGACTGAGACTGCCGGACTGAGACTGACGGACAGGGACAGGCGAACAGTCGCTGCCCGATAGCGGCAGGCGGATTGAGACGGACGGTCTGAGACAGACGGTCTGAGACAGACGGTCAGAGACAGACGGTCTGAGACAGACGGTCTGAGACAGACGTTCTGAAACAGACGGTCTGAGACAGACGGTCCTAGACGGACGGATTGAGACAGACGGTCTGAGATAGACGGCCTGAGACAGACGGTCTGAGACAGACGGTCTGAGACAGACGGTCTGAGACAGACGGTCTGAGACAGACGTTCTGAGACAGACGGTCTGAGACAGACGGTCTGAGACAGACGGTCCTAGACGGACGGATTGAGACAGACGGTCTGAGACAGGCGGTCTGAGACAGACGTACGGAGACTGACGGACTGAGACGGACGGACTGAGACAGACGGTCTGAGACAGACGGTCTGAGACAGACATTCTGAGACTGTTGGTCTGAGACAGACGGTCTGGGACAGAAGGACTGAGGCAGGCGGACTGAGGCTAACGGTCCGAGACAGACGGACTGAGACATACGGACTGAGACTGCCGGACTGAGACTGACGGACAGGGACAGGCGAACATACGCTGCCGGATAGCGGCAGGGGGATTGAGACGGACGGTCTGAGACAGACGGTCTGAGACAGACGGTCTGAAACAGACGGTCTGAGACAGACGGTCTGAGACAGACGGTCTAAGAGAGACGGTCTGAGACAGACGGATTGAGACAGACGGACTGAGACAGGCGGACTGAGACAGACGGACAGGGCAGACGATCTGAGACAGACCGTCTGAGACAGGTGGTCTTAGACGGACGGATTGAGACAGACGGTCTGAGACAGACGGACTGAGACTGTTGGTCTGAGACAGACGGTCTGAGACAGACGGTCTGAGACAGACAGATTGAGACAAACGGTCTGAGACAGACGGTATGGGACAGACGGCCTGAGACATACGGACTGAGACTGCCGGACTGAGACTGACGGACAGGGACAGGCGAACAGTCGCTGCCCGATAGCGGCAGGCGGATTGAGACGGACGGTCTGAGACAGACGGTCTGAGACAGACGGTCAGAGACAGACGGACTGAGCCTGTTGGTCTGAGACAGACGGTCTGAGACAGACGGTCTGAGACAGACGGTCTGAGACAGACAGATTGAGACAAACGGTCTGAGACAGACGGTATGGGACAGACGGCCTGAGACATACGGACTGAGACTGCCGGACTGAGACTGACGGACAGGGACAGGCGAACAGTCGCTGCCCGATAGCGGCAGGCGGATTGAGACGGACGGTCTGAGACAGACGGTCTGAGACAGACGGTCAGAGACAGACGGTCTGAGACAGACGGTCTGAGACAGACGTTCTGAGACAGACGGTCTGAGACAGACGGTCCTAGACGGACGGATTGAGACAGACGGTCTGAGATAGACGGCCTGAGACAGACGGTCTGAGACAGACGGTCTGAGACAGACGGTCTGAGACAGACGGTCTGAGACAGACGTTCTGAGACAGACGGTCTGAGACAGACGGTCTGAGACAGACGGTCCTAGACGGACGGATTGAGACAGACGGTCTGAGACAGGCGGTCTGAGACAGACGTACGGAGACTGACGGACTGAGACGGACGGACTGAGACAGACGGTCTGAGATAGATGGTCTGAGACAGACGGACTGAGACTGTTGGTCTGAGACAGACGGTCTGGGACAGAAGGACTGAGGCAGGCGGACTGAGGCTAACGGTCTGAGACAGACGGACTGAGACATACGGACTGAGACTGCCGGACTGAGACTGACGGACAGGGACAGGCGAACAGACGCTGCCGGATAGCGGCAGGGGGATTGAGACGGACGGTCTGAGACAGACGGTCTGAGACAGACTGATTGAGACAGACGGACTGAGACAGGCGGACTGAGACAGACGGACAGGGCAGACGATCTGAGACAGACCGTCTGAGACAGGTGGTCTTAGACGGACGGATTGAGACAGACGGTCTGAGACAGACGGACTGAGACTGTTGGTCTGAGACAGACGGTCTGAGACAGACGGTCTGAGACAGACGGTCTGAGACAGACAGATTGAGACAAACGGTCTGAGACAGACGGTATGGGACAGACGGCCTGAGACATACGGACTGAGACTGCCGGACTGAGACTGACGGACAGGGACAGGCGAACAGTCGCTGCCCGATAGCGGCAGGCGGATTGAGACGGACGGTCTGAGACAGACGGTCTGAGACAGACGGTCTGAGACAGACGGTCTGAGACAGACGGTCTGAGACAGACGGTCTGAGACAGACGGTCTGAGACAGACGTTCTGAGACAGACGGTCTGAGACAGACGGTCCTAGACGGACGGATTGAGACAGACGGTCTGAGATAGACGGCCTGAGACAGACGGTCTGAGACAGACGGTCTGAGACAGACGGTCTGAGACAGACGGTCTGAGACAGACGTTCTGAGACAGACGGTCTGAGACAGACGGTCTGAGACAGACGGTCCTAGACGGACGGATTGAGACAGACGGTCTGAGACAGACGTACGGAGACTGACGGACTGAGACGGACGGACTGAGACAGACGGTCTGAGATAGATGGTCTGAGACAGACGGACTGAGACTGTTGGTCTGAGACAGACGGTCTGGGACAGAAGGACTGAGGCAGGCGGACTGAGGCTAACGGTCTGAGACAGACGGACTGTGACATACGGACTGAGACTGCCGGACTGAGACTGACGGACAGGGACAGGCGAACAGACGCTGCCGGATAGCGGCAGGGGGATTGAGACGGACGATCTGAGACAGACGGTCTGAGACAGACGGTCTGACACAGACGGTCTGAGACAGACGGTCTGAGGCAGACAATCTGAGACAGACAATCTGAGACAGACCGTCTGAGACAGGTGGTCTGAGACAGGCGGCCTGAGACAGACTGTCTGAGACAGGCGGTCTGAGACAGACGGCCGGAGACTGACGGACTGAGACAGACGGACTGAGACAGACGGTCTGAGATAGATGGTCTGAGACAGACGGACTGAGACTGTTGGTCTGAGACAGACGGTCTGGGACAGAAGGACTGAGGCAGGCGGACTGAGGCTAACGGTCTGAGACAGACGGACTGAGACATACGGACTGAGACTGCCGGACTGAGACTGACGGACAGGGACAGGCGAACAGACGCTGCCGGATAGCGGCAGGGGGATTGAGACGGACGGTCTGAGACAGACGGTCTGAGACGGCCGGTCTGAGACAGACGGTCTGAGACAGACGGTCTAAGACAGACGGTCTGAGACAGACAGATTGAGACAGACGGACTGAGACAGGCGGACTGAGACAGACGGACAGGGCAGACGATCTGAGACAGACCGTCTGAGACAGATGGTCTTAGACGGACGGATTGAGACAGACGGTCTGAGACAGACGGACTGAGACTGTTGGTCTGAGACAGACGGTCTGAGACAGACAGATTGAGACAAACGGTCTGAGACAGACGGTATGGGACAGACGGCCTGAGACATACGGACTGAGACTGCCGGACTGAGACTGACGGACAGGGACAGGCGAACAGTCGCTGCCCGATAGCGGCAGGCGGATTGAGACGGACGGTCTGAGACAGACGGTCTGAGACAGACGGTCTGAGACAGACGGTCTGAGACAGACGTTCTGAGACAGACGGTCTGAGACAGACGGTCCGAGACGGACGGATTGAGACAGACGGTCTGAGATAGACGGCCTGAGACAGACGGTCTGAGACAGACGGTCTGAGACAGACGGTCTGAGACAGACGGTCTGAGACAGACGGTCTGAGACAGACGTTCTGAGGCAGACGGTCTGAGACAGACGGTCTGAGACAGACGGTCCTAGACGGACGGATTGAGACAGACGGTCTGAGACAGACGTACGGAGACTGACGGACTGAGACGGACGGACTGAGACAGACGGTCTGAGATAGATGGTCTGAGACAGACGGACTGAGACTGTTGGTCTGAGACAGACGGTCTGGGACAGAAGGACTGAGGCAGGCGGACTGAGGCTAACGGTCTGAGACAGACGGCCTGAGACATACGGACTGAGACTGCCGGACTGAGACTGACGGACAGGGACAGGCGAACAGACGCTGCCGGATAGCGGCAGGGGGATTGAGACGGACGGTCTGAGACAGACGGTCTGAGACAGACGGTCTGAGACAGACGGTCTGAGACAGACGGTCTAAGACAGACGGTCTGAGACAGACGGCCTCAGACAGGCGGTCTGAGACAGACAATCTGAGACAGACCGTCGGAGACAGGTGGTCTGAGACAGACGGCCTGAGACAGACGGTCTGAGACAGGCGGTCTGAGAGAGACGTACGGAGACTGACGGACTGAGACAGACGGACTGAGACAGACGGACTGAGACAGGCGGACTGAGACAGACGGACAGGGCAGACGATCTGAGACAGACCGTCTGAGACAGGTGGTCTTAGACGGTCGGATTGAGACAGACGGTCTGAGACAGACGGTCTGAGACAGACGGTCTGAGACAGACAATCTGAGACAGACCGTCTGAGACAGGTGGTCTGAGACAGACGGCCTGAGACAGACGGTCTGAGACAGGCGGTCTGAGACAGACGGACGGAGACTGACGGACTGAGACAGACGGACTGAGGCAGACGGTCTGAGACAGACGGACTGAGACTGTTGGTCTGAGACAGACGGTCTGAGACAGAAGGACTGAGGCAGGCGGACTGAGGCTAACGGTCTGAGACAGGCGGACTGAGACATACGGACTGAGACTGACGGACAGGGACAGGCGAACAGACGCTGCCGGATAGCGGCAGGGGGATTGAGACGGACGGTCTGAGACAGACGGTCTGAGACAGACGGTCTGAGACAGACGGTCTGAGACAGACGGTCTGAGACAGGCGGTCTGAAACAGACAATCTGAGACAGACCGTCGGAGACAGGTGGTCTGAGACAGACGGCCTGAGACAGACGGATTGAGACAGACGGACTGAGACAGGCGGACTGAGACAGACGGACAGGGCGGACGATCTGAGACAGACCGTCTGAGACAGGTGGTCTTAGACGGACGGATTGAGACAGACGGTCTGAGACAGACGGTCTGAGACATACGGTCTGAGACAGACGGTCTGAGACAGACAATCTGAGACAGACCGTCTGAGACAGGTGGTCTGAGACAGACTGCCTGAGACAGACGGTCTGAGACAGGCGGTCTGAGACAGACGGACGGAGACTGACGGACTGAGACAGACGGACTGAGACAGACGGTCTGAGACAGACGGACTGAGACTGTTGGTCTGAGACAGACGGTCTGAGACATACGGACTGAGACTGCCGGACTGAGACTGACGGACAGGGACAGGCGAACAGACGCTGCCCGATAGCGGCAGGCAGATTGAGACGGACGGTCTGAGACAGACGGTCTGAGACAGACGGCCTGAGACAGACGGTCTGAGACAGACGTAATGAGACAGACGGTCTGAGACAGACGGTCCTAGACGGACGGATTGAGACAGACGGTCTGAGATAGACGGTCTGAGACAGACGGTCTGAGACAGACGGTCTGAGACAGACGGTCTGAGACAGACGGTCTGAGACAGGCGGTCTGAGACAGACAATCTGAGACAGACCGTCGGAGACAGGTGGTCTGAGACAGACGGCCTGAGACAGACGGATTGAGACAGACGGACTGAGACAGGCGGACGGAGACTGACGGACTGAGACAGACGGACTGAGACAGACCGTCTGAGACAGGTGGTCTTAGACGGACGGATTGAGACAGACGGTCTGAGACAGACGGTCTGAGACATACGGTCTGAGACAGACGGTCTGAGACAGACAATCTGAGACAGACCGTCTGAGACAGGTGGTCTGAGACAGACGGCCTGAGACAGACGGTCTGAGACAGGCGATCTGAGACAGACGGACGGAGACTGACGGACTGAGACAGACGGTCTGAGACAGACGGTCTGAGACAGGCGGTCTGAGACAGACGGACGGAGACTGACGGACTGAGACAGACGGTCTGAGACAGAAGGACTGAGGCATTCGGACTGAGGCTAACGGTCTGAGACAGACGGACTGAGACATACGGTCTGAGACGGACGATCTCAGACAGACGGTCTGAGACAGACGGTCTGAGACAGACGGTCTGAGACAGACGGTCTGAGACAGACGGTCTGAGACAGACGGTCTGAGACAGGCGGTCTGAGACAGACGGACGGAGACTGACGGACTGAGACAGACGGACTGAGGCAGACGGTCTGAGACAGACGGACTGAGACTGTTGGTCTGAGACAGACGGTCTGAGACAGAAGGACTGAGGCAGGCGGACTGAGGCTAACGGTCTGAGACAGACGGACTGAGACATACGGACTCAGACTGACGGACAGGGACAGGCGAACAGACGCTGCCGGATAGCGGCAGGGGGATTGAGACGGACGGTCTGAGACAGACGGTCTGAGACAGACGGTCTGAGACAGACGGTCTGAGACAGACGGTCTGAGACAGGCGGTCTGAAACAGACAATCTGAGACAGACCGTCGGAGACAGGTGGTCTGAGACAGACGGCCTGAGACAGACGGCCTGAGACAGACGGATTGAGACAGACGGACTGAGACAGGCGGACTGAGACAGACGGACAGGGCGGGCGATCTGAGACAGACCGTCTGAGACAGGTGGTCTTAGACGGACGGATCGAGACAGACGGTCTGAGACAGACGGTCTGAGACATACGGTCTGAGACAGACGGTCTGAGACAGACAATCTGAGACAGACCGTCTGAGACAGGTGGTCTGAGACAGACGGCCTGAGACAGACGGTCTGAGACAGGCGGTCTGAGACAGACGGACGGAGACTGACGGACTGAGACAGACGGACTGAGACAGACGGTCTGAGACAGACGGACTGAGACTGTTGGTCTGAGACAGACGGTCTGAGACATACGGACTGAGACTGCCGGACTGAGACTGACGGACAGGGACAGGCGAACAGACGCTGCCCGATAGCGGCAGGCGGATTGAGACGGACGGTCTGAGACAGACGGCCTGAGACAGACGGTCTGAGACAGACGTTCTGAGACAGACGGTCTGAGACAGACGGTCCTAGACGGACGGATTGAGACAGACGGTCTGAGATAGACGGTCTGAGACAGACGGTCTGAGACAGACGGTCTGAGACAGGCGGTCTGAGACAGGCGGACGGAGACTGACGGACTGAGACAGACGGACTGAGACAGACCGTCTGAGACAGGTGGTCTTAGACGGACGGATTGAGACAGACGGTCTGAGACAGACGGTCTGAGACATACGGTCTGAGACAGACGGTCTGAGACAGACAATCTGAGACAGACCGTCTGAGACAGGTGGTCTGAGACAGACGGCCTGAGACAGACGGTCTGAGACAGGCGGTCTGAGACAGACGGACGGAGACTGACGGACTGAGACAGACGGACTGAGACAGACGGCCTGAGACAGACGGTCTGAGACAGACGTTCTGAGACAGACGGTCTGAGACAGACGGTCTGAGACAGACGGACTGAGACTGTTGGTCTGAGACAGACGGTCTGAGACATACGGACTGAGACTGCCGGACTGAGACTGACGGACAGGGACAGGCGAACAGACGCTGCCGGATAGCGGCAGGCGGATTGAGACGGGCGGTCTGAGACAGACGGTCTGAGACAGACGGTCTGAGACAGACGATCTGAGACAGACAGATTGAGACAAACGGTCTGAGACAGACGGTATGGGACAGACGGCCTGAGACATACGGACTGAGACTGCCGGACTGAGACTGACGGACAGGGACAGGCGAACAGGCGCTGCCGGATAGCGGCAGGCGGATTGAGACGGACGGTCTGAGACAAACGGTCTGAGACAGACGTTCTGAGACGGACGGTCTGAGACAGACGGTCTGAGACAGACGGTCTGAGACATACGGTCTGAGACAGACGGTCTGAGACAGACGGTCTGAGACAGACGGTCTGGACAGACGGACTGAGACA
This sequence comes from Coelioxys conoideus, assembly GCA_947623535.1. Taxonomy (NCBI): domain Eukaryota; kingdom Metazoa; phylum Arthropoda; class Insecta; order Hymenoptera; family Megachilidae; genus Coelioxys; species Coelioxys conoideus. The sequence goes on from OX392451.1 coordinate 16,175,450, forward strand.
GACGTTCTGAGACAGACGGTCTGAGACAGACAATCTGTGACAGACCGTCTGAGACAGACGGATTGAGACAGACGGTCTGAGACAGACGGTCTCAGACAGACGGTCTGAGACAGACGTTCTGAGACAGACGGTCTGAGACAGGCGGTCCTAGACGGACGGATTGAGACAGACGGTCTGAGATAGACGGCCTGAGACAGACGGTCTGAGACAGACGGTCTGAGACAGACGGTCTAAGACAGACGGTCTGAGACAGACGGTCTCAGACAGGCGGTCCGAGACAGACAATCTGAGACAGACCGTCGGAGACAGGTGGTCTGAGACAGACGGCCTGAGACAGACGGATTGAGACAGACGGACTGAGACAGGCGGACTGAGACAGACGGTCTGAGACAGACGGTCTGAGACAGACGGTCTGAGACAGACGGTCTGAGACAGACGGTCTGAGACAGACAATCTGAGACAGACCGTCGGAGACAGGTGGTCTGAGACAGACGGCATGAGACAGACGGCCTGAGACAGACGGATTGAAACAGACGGACAGAGACAGGCGGACTGAGACAGACGGACAGGGCAGACAATCTGAGACAGACCGTCTGAGACAGGTGGTCTTAGACGGACGGATTGAGACAGACGGTCTGAGACAGACGGTCTGAGACAGACGGTCTGAGACAGACGGTCTGAGACAGACGGTCTGAGACAGACGGTCTGAGACAGACGGTCTGAGACAGACGGTCTGAGACAGACAATCTGAGACAGACCGTCTGAGACAGGTGGTCTGAGACAGACGACCTGAGACAGACGGTCTGAGACAGGCGGTCTGAGACAGACGGACGGAGACTGACGGTCTGAGACAGACGGTCTGAGACAGACGGTCTGAGACAGACGGCCTGAGACAGACGTTCTGAGACAGACGGTCTGAGACAGACGGTCTGAGACAGACGGTCTGAGACAGACGGCCTGAGACAGACGTTCTGAGACAGACGGTCTGAGACAGACGGTCTGAAACAGACGGTCTGAGACAGACGGTCTGAGACAGACGGTCTGAGACAGACGGACTGAGACTGTTGGTCTGAGACAGACGGTCTGAGACAGACAGATTGAGACAAACGGTCTGAGACAGACGGTATGGGACAGACGGCCTGAGACATACGGACTGAGACTGCCGGACTGAGACTGACGGACAGGGACAGGCGAACAGTCGCTGCCCGATAGCGGCAGGCGGATTGAGACGGACGGTCTGAGACAGACGGTCTGAGACAGACGGTCTGAGACAGACGGTCTGAGACAGACGGTCTGAGACAGACGGTCTGAGACAGACGGTCTGAGACAGACGGTCTGAGACAGACGGTCTGAGACAGACGGTCTGAGACAGACGGTCTGAGACAGACGGCCTGAGACAGACGTTCTGAGACAGACGGTCTGAGACAGACGGTCCTAGGCGGACGGATTGAGACAGACGGTCTGAGATAGACGGCCTGAGACAGACGGTCTGAGACAGACGGTCTGAGACAGACGGTCTGAGACAGACGGTCTGAGACAGACAATCTGAGACAGACCGTCTGAGACAGGTGGTCTGAGACAGGCGGCCTCAGACAGACGGTCTGAGACAGGCGGTCTGAGACAGACGGACGGAGACTGACGGACTGAGACAGACGGACTGATACAGACGGTCTGAGACAGACGGACTGAGACTGTTGGTCTGAGACAGACGGTCTGAGACAGAAGGACTGAGGCAGGCGGACTGAGGCTAACGGTCTGAGACAGACGGACTGAGACATACGGACTGAGACTGACGGACAGGGACAGGCGAACAGACGCTGCCGGATAGCGGCAGGGGGATTGAGACGGACGGTCTGAGACAGACGGTCTGAGACAGACGGTCTGAGACAGACGGTCTGAGACAGACGGTCTGAGACAGACGGTCTGAGACAGACGGTCTGAGACAGACGGTCTGAGACAGGCGGTCTGAGACAGACAATCTGAGACAGACCGTCGGAGACAGGTGGTCTGAGACAGACGGCCTGAGACAGACGGATTGAGACAGACGGACTGAGACAGGCGGACTGAGACAGACGGACAGGGCGGACGATCTGAGACAGACCGTCTGAGACAGGTGGTCTTAGACGGACGGATTGAGACAGACGGTCTGAGACAGACGGTCTGAGACAGACGGTCTGAGACATACGGTCTGAGACAGACGGTCTGAGACAGGCGGTCTGAGACAGACAATCTGAGACAGACCGTCGGAGACAGGTGGTCTGGGACAGACGGCCTGAGACAGGCGGTCTGAGACAGACGGACGGAGACTGACGGACTGAGACAGACGGACTGAGGCAGACGGTCTGAGACAGACGGACTGAGACTGTTGGTCTGAGACAGACGGTCTGAGACAGAAGGACTGAGGCAGGCGGACTGAGGCTAACGGTCTGAGACAGGCGGACTGAGACATACGGACTGAGACTGACGGACAGGGACAGGCGAACAGACGCTGCCGGATAGCGGCAGGGGGATTGAGACGGACGGTCTGAGACAGACGGTCTGAGACAGACGGTCTGAGACAGACGGTCTGAGACAGACGGTCTGAGACAGACGGTCTGAGACAGACGGTCTGAGACAGGCGGTCTGAAACAGACAATCTGAGACAGACCGTCGGAGACAGGTGGTCTGAGACAGACGGCCTGAGACAGACGGATTGAGACAGACGGACTGAGACAGGCGGACTGAGACAGACGGACAGGGCGGACGATCTGAGACAGACCGTCTGAGACAGGTGGTCTTAGACGGACGGATTGAGACAGACGGTCTGAGACAGACGGTCTGAGACATACGGTCTGAGACAGACGGTCTGAGACAGACAATCTGAGACAGACCGTCTGAGACAGGTGGTCTGAGACAGACGGCCTGAGACAGACGGTCTGAGACAGGCGGTCTGAGACAGACGGACGGAGACTGACGGACTGAGACAGACGGACTGAGACAGACGGTCTGAGACAGACGGACTGAGACTGTTGGTCTGAGACAGACGGTCTGAGACATACGGACTGAGACTGCCGGACTGAGACTGACGGACAGGGACAGGCGAACAGACGCTGCCCGATAGCGGCAGGCGGATTGAGACGGACGGTCTGAGACAGACGGTCTGAGACAGACGGCCTGAGACAGACGGTCTGAGACAGACGTAATGAGACAGACGGTCTGAGACAGACGGTCCTAGACGGACGGATTGAGACAGACGGTCTGAGATAGACGGTCTGAGACAGACGGTCTGAGACGGACGGTCTGAGACAGACGGATTGAGACAGACGGACTGAGACAGGCGGACTGAGACAGACGGTCTGAGACAGACGGTCTGAGACAGACGGTCTGAGACAGACGGTCTGAGACAGACGGTCTGAGACAGACAATCTGAGACAGACCGTCGGAGACAGGTGGTCTGAGACAGACGGCCTGAGACAGACGGCCTGAGACAGACGGATTGAAACAGACGGACAGAGACAGGCGGACTGAGACAGACGGACAGGGCAGACAATCTGAGACAGACCGTCTGAGACAGGTGGTCTTAGACGGACGGATTGAGACAGACGGTCTGAGACAGACGGTCTGAGACAGACGGTCTGAGACAGACGGTCTGAGACAGACGGTCTGAGACAGACGGTCTGAGACAGACGGTCTGCGACAGACGGTCTGAGACAGACGGTCTGAGACACACAATCTGAGACAGACCGTCTGAGACAGGTGGTCTGAGACAGACGACCTGAGACAGACGGTCTGAGACAGGCGGTCTGAGACAGACGGACGGAGACTGACGGTCTGAGACAGACGGTCTGAGACAGACGGTCTGAGACAGACGGCCTGAGACAGACGTTCTGAGACAGACGGTCTGAGACAGACGGTCTGAGACAGACGGTCTGAGACAGACGGCCTGAGACAGACGTTCTGAGACAGACGGTCTGAGACAGACGGTCTGAAACAGACGGTCTGAGACAGACGGTCTGAGACAGACGGTCTGAGACAGACGGACTGAGACTGTTGGTCTGAGACAGACGGTCTGAGACAGACAGATTGAGACAAACGGTCTGAGACAGACGGTATGGGACAGACGGCCTGAGACATACGGACTGAGACTGCCGGACTGAGACTGACGGACAGGGACAGGCTAACAGTCGCTGCCCGATAGCGGCAGGCGGATTGAGACGGACGGTCTGAGACAGACGGTCTGAGACAGACGGTCTGAGACAGACGGTCTGAGACAGACGGTCTGAGACAGACGGTCTGAGACAGACGGTCTGAGACAGACGGTCTGAGACAGACGGTCTGAGACAGACGGTCTGAGACAGACGGTCTGAGACAGACGGCATGAGACAGACGTTCTGAGACAGACGGTCTGAGACAGACGGTCCTAGGCGGACGGATTGAGACAGACGGTCTGAGATAGACGGCCTGAGACAGACGGTCTGAGACAGACGGTCTGAGACAGACGGTCTGAGACAGACGGTCTGAGACAGACAATCTGAGACAGACCGTCTGAGACAGGTGGTCTGAGACAGGCGGCCTCAGACAGACGGTCTGAGACAGGCGGTCTGAGACAGACGGACGGAGACTGACGGACTGAGACAGACGGACTGAGACAGACGGTCTGAGACAGACGGACTGAGACTGTTGGTCTGAGACAGACGGTCTGAGACAGAAGGACTGAGGCAGGCGGACTGAGGCTAACGGTCTGAGACAGACGGACTGAGACATACGGACTGAGACTGACGGACAGGGACAGGCGAACAGACGCTGCCGGATAGCGGCAGGGGGATTGAGACGGACGGTCTGAGACAGACGGTCTGAGACAGACGGTCTGAGACAGACGGTCTGAGACAGACGGTCTGAGACAGACGGTCTGAGACAGGCGGTCTGAGACAGACAATCTGAGACAGACCGTCGGAGACAGGTGGTCTGAGACAGACGGCCTGAGACAGACGGATTGAGACAGACGGACTGAGACAGGCGGACTGAGACAGACGGACAGGGCGGACGATCTGAGACAGACCGTCTGAGACAGGTGGTCTTAGACGGACGGATTGAGACAGACGGTCTGAGACAGACGGTCTGAGACAGACGGTCTGAGACATACGGTCTGAGACAGACGGTCTGAGACAGGCGGTCTGAGACAGACAATCTGAGACAGACCGTCGGAGACAGGTGGTCTGGGACAGACGGCCTGAGAGAGGCGGTCTGAGACAGACGGACGGAGACTGACGGACTGAGACAGACGGACTGAGGCAGACGGTCTGAGACAGACGGACTGAGACTGTTGGTCTGAGACAGACGGTCTGAGACAGAAGGACTGAGGCAGGCGGACTGAGGCTAACGGTCTGAGACAGGCGGACTGAGACATACGGACTGAGACTGACGGACAGGGACAGGCGAACAGACGCTGCCGGATAGCGGCAGGGGGATTGAGACGGACGGTCTGAGACAGACGGTCTGAGACAGACGGTCTGAGACAGACGGTCTGAGACAGACGGTCTGAGACAGGCGGTCTGAAACAGACAATCTGAGACAGACCGTCGGAGACAGGTGGTCTGAGACAGACGGCCTGAGACAGACGGATTGAGACAGACGGACTGAGACAGGCGGACTGAGACAGACGGACAGGGCGGACGATCTGAGACAGACCGTCTGAGACAGGTGGTCTTAGACGGACGGATTGAGACAGACGGTCTGAGACAGACGGTCTGAGACATACGGTCTGAGACAGACGGTCTGAGACAGACAATCTGAGACAGACCGTCTGAGACAGGTGGTCTGAGACAGACGGCCTGAGACAGACGGTCTGAGACAGGCGGTCTGAGACAGACGGACGGAGACTGACGGACTGAGACAGACGGACTGAGACAGAGGGTCTGAGACAGACGGACTGAGACTGTTGGTCTGAGACAGACGGTCTGAGACATACGGACTGAGACTGCCGGACTGAGACTGACGGACAGGGACAGGCGAACAGACGCTGCCCGATAGCGGCAGGCGGATTGAGACGGACGGTCTGAGACAGACGGTCTGAGACAGACGGCCTGAGACAGACGGTCTGAGACAGACGTAATGAGACAGACGGTCTGAGACAGACGGTCCTAGACGGACGGATTGAGACAGACGGTCTGAGATAGACGGTCTGAGACAGACGGTCTGAGACAGACGGTCTGAGACAGACGGTCTGAGACAGACGGTCTGAGACAGACGGTCTGAGACAGGCGGTCTGAGACAGACAATCTGAGACAGACCGTCGGAGACAGGTGGTCTGAGACAGACGGCCTGAGACAGACGGATTGAGACAGACGGACTGAGACAGGCGGACTGAGACAGACGGACAGGGCGGACGATCTGAGACAGACCGTCTGAGACAGGTGGTCTTAGACGGACGGATTGAGACAGACGGTCTGAGACAGACGGTCTGAGACAGACGGTCTGAGACATACGGTCTGAGACAGACGGTCTGAGACAGGCGGTCTGAGACAGACAATCTGAGACAGACCGTCGGAGACAGGTGGTCTGGGACAGACGGCCTGAGACAGGCGGTCTGAGACAGACGGACGGAGACTGACGGACTGAGACAGACGGACTGAGGCAGACGGTCTGAGACAGACGGACTGAGACTGTTGGTCTGAGACAGACGGTCTGAGACAGAAGGACTGAGGCAGGCGGACTGAGGCTAACGGTCTGAGACAGGCGGACTGAGACATACGGACTGAGACTGACGGACAGGGACAGGCGAACAGACGCTGCCGGATAGCGGCAGGGGGATTGAGACGGACGGTCTGAGACAGACGGTCTGAGACAGACGGTCTGAGACAGACGGTCTGAGACAGACGGTCTGAGACAGACGGTCTGAGACAGGCGGTCTGAAACAGACAATCTGAGACAGACCGTCGGAGACAGGTGGTCTGAGACAGACGGCCTGAGACAGACGGATTGAGACAGACGGACTGAGACAGGCGGACTGAGACAGACGGACAGGACGGACGATCTGAGACAGACCGTCTGAGACAGGTGGTCTTAGACGGACGGATTGAGACAAACGGTCTGAGACAGACGGTCTGAGACATACGGTCTGAGACAGACGGTCTGAGACAGACAATCTGAGACAGACCGTCTGAGACAGGTGGTCTGAGACAGACGGCCTGAGACAGACGGTCTGAGACAGGCGGTCTGAGACAGACGGACGGAGACTGACGGACTGAGACAGACGGACTGAGACAGACGGTCTGAGACAGACGGACTGAGACTGTTGGTCTGAGACAGACGGTCTGAGACATACGGACTGAGACTGCCGGACTGAGACTGACGGACAGGGACAGGCGAACAGACGCTGCCCGATAGCGGCAGGCGGATTGAGACGGACGGTCTGAGACAGACGGTCTGAGACAGACGGCCTGAGACAGACGGTCTGAGACAGACGTAATGAGACAGACGGTCTGAGACAGACGGTCCTAGACGGACGGATTGAGACAGACGGTCTGAGATAGACGGTCTGAGACAGACGGTCTGAGACGGACGGTCTGAGACAGACGGATTGAGACAGACGGACTGAGACAGGCGGACTGAGACAGACGGTCTGAGACAGACGGTCTGAGACAGACGGTCTGAGACAGACGGTCTGAGACAGACGGTCTGAGACAGACAATCTGAGACAGACCGTCGGAGACAGGTGGTCTGAGACAGACGGCCTGAGACAGACGGCCTGAGACAGACGGATTGAAACAGACGGACAGAGACAGGCGGACTGAGACAGACGGACAGGGCAGACAATCTGAGACAGACCGTCTGAGACAGGTGGTCTTAGACGGACGGATTGAGACAGACGGTCTGAGACAGACGGTCTGAGACAGACGGTCTGAGACAGACGGTCTGAGACAGACGGTCTGAGACAGACGGTCTGAGACAGACGGTCTGCGACAGACGGTCTGAGACAGACGGTCTGAGACAGACAATCTGAGACAGACCGTCTGAGACAGGTGGTCTGAGACAGACGACCTGAGACAGACGGTCTGAGACAGGCGGTCTGAGACAGACGGACGGAGACTGACGGTCTGAGACAGACGGTCTGAGACAGACGGTCTGAGACAGACGGCCTGAGACAGACGTTCTGAGACAGACGGTCTGAGACAGACGGTCTGAGACAGACGGTCTGAGACAGACGGCCTGAGACAGACGTTCTGAGACAGACGGTCTGAGACAGACGGTCTGAAACAGACGGTCTGAGACAGACGGTCTGAGACAGACGGTCTGAGACAGACGGACTGAGACTGTTGGTCTGAGACAGACGGTCTGAGACAGACAGATTGAGACAAACGGTCTGAGACAGACGGTATGGGACAGACGGCCTGAGACATACGGACTGAGACTGCCGGACTGAGACTGACGGACAGGGACAGGCTAACAGTCGCTGCCCGATAGCGGCAGGCGGATTGAGACGGACGGTCTGAGACAGACGGTCTGAGACAGACGGTCTGAGACAGACGGTCTGAGACAGACGGTCTGAGACAGACGGTCTGAGACAGACGGTCTGAGACAGACGGTCTGAGACAGACGGTCTGAGACAGACGGTCTGAGACAGACGGCATGAGACAGACGTTCTGAGACAGACGGTCTGAGACAGACGGTCCTAGGCGGACGGATTGAGACAGACGGTCTGAGATAGACGGCCTGAGACAGACGGTCTGAGACAGACGGTCTGAGACAGACGGTCTGAGACAGACGGTCTGAGACAGACAATCTGAGACAGACCGTCTGAGACAGGTGGTCTGAGACAGGCGGCCTCAGACAGACGGTCTGAGACAGGCGGTCTGAGACAGACGGACGGAGACTGACGGACTGAGACAGACGGACTGAGACAGACGGTCTGAGACAGACGGACTGAGACTGTTGGTCTGAGACAGACGGTCTGAGACAGAAGGACTGAGGCAGGCGGACTGAGGCTAACGGTCTGAGACAGACGGACTGAGACATACGGACTGAGACTGACGGACAGGGACAGGCGAACAGACGCTGCCGGATAGCGGCAGGGGGATTGAGACGGACGGTCTGAGACAGACGGTCTGAGACAGACGGTCTGAGACAGACGGTCTGAGACAGACGGTCTGAGACAGACGGTCTGAGACAGACGGTCTGAGACAGGCGGTCTGAGACAGACAATCTGAGACAGACCGTCGGAGACAGGTGGTCTGAGACAGACGGCCTGAGACAGACGGATTGAGACAGACGGACTGAGACAGGCGGACTGAGACAGACGGACAGGGCGGACGATCTGAGACAGACCGTCTGAGACAGGTGGTCTTAGACGGACGGATTGAGACAGACGGTCTGAGACAGACGGTCTGAGACAGACGGTCTGAGACAGACGGTCTGAGACATACGGTCTGAGACAGACGGTCTGAGACAGGCGGTCTGAGACAGACAATCTGAGACAGACCGTCGGAGACAGGTGGTCTGAGACAGACGGCCTGAGACAGACGGCCTGAGACAGACGGACGGAGACTGACGGACTGAGACAGACGGACTGAGGCAGACGGTCTGAGACAGACGGACTGAGACTGTTGGTCTGAGACAGACGGTCTGAGACAGAAGGACTGAGGCAGGCGGACTGAGGCTAACGGTCTGAGACAGGCGGACTGAGACATACGGACTGAGACTGACGGACAGGGACAGGCGAACAGACGCTGCCGCATAGCGGCAGGGGGATTGAGACGGACGGTCTGAGACAGACGGTCTGAGACAGACGGTCTGAGACAGACGGTCTGAGACAGACGGTCTGAGACAGGCGGTCTGAAACAGACAATCTGAGACAGACCGTCGGAGACAGGTGGTCTGAGACAGACGGCCTGAGACAGACGGATTGAGACAGACGGACTGAGACAGGCGGACTGAGACAGACGGACAGGGCGGACGATCTGAGACAGACCGTCTGAGACAGGTGGTCTTAGACGGACGGATTGAGACAGACGGTCTGAGACAGACGGTCTGAGACATACGGTCTGAGACAGACGGTCTGAGACAGACAATCTGAGACAGACCGTCTGAGACAGGTGGTCTGAGACAGACGGCCTGAGACAGACGGTCTGAGACAGGCGGTCTGAGACAGACGGACGGAGACTGACGGACTGAGACAGACGGACTGAGACAGAGGGTCTGAGACAGACGGACTGAGACTGTTGGTCTGAGACAGACGGTCTGAGACATACGGACTGAGACTGCCGGACTGAGACTGACGGACAGGGACAGGCGAACAGACGCTGCCCGATAGCGGCAGGCGGATTGAGACGGACGGTCTGAGACAGACGGTCTGAGACAGACGGCCTGAGACAGACGGTCTGAGACAGACGTAATGAGACAGACGGTCTGAGACAGACGGTCCTAGACGGACGGATTGAGACAGACGGTCTGAGATAGACGGTCTGAGACAGACGGTCTGAGACAGACGGTCTGAGACAGACGGTCTGAGACAGACGGTCTGAGACAGGCGGTCTGAGACAGACAATCTGAGACAGACCGTCGGAGACAGGTGGTCTGAGACAGACGGCCTGAGACAGACGGATTGAGACAGACGGACTGAGACAGGCGGACTGAGACAGACGGACAGGGCGGACGATCTGAGACAGACCGTCTGAGACAGGTGGTCTTAGACGGACGGATTGAGACAGACGGTCTGAGACAGACGGTCTGAGACATACGGTCTGAGACAGACGGTCTGAGACAGACAATCTGAGACAGACCGTCTGAGACAGGTGGTCTGAGACAGACGGCCTGAGACAGACGGTCTGAGACAGGCGGTCTGAGACAGACGGACGGAGACTGACGGACTGCGACAGACGGACTGAGACAGACGGTCTGAGACAGACGGACTGAGACTGTTGGTCTGAGACAGACGGTCTGAGACATACGGACTGAGACTGCCGGACTGAGACTGACGGACAGGGACAGGCGAACAGACGCTGCCCGATAGCGGTAGGCAGATTGAGACGGACGGTCTGAGACAGACGGCCTGAGACAGACGGTCTGAGACAGACGTTCTGAGACAGACGGTCTGAGACAGACGGTCCTAGACGGACGGATTGAGACAGACGGTCTGAGATAGACGGTCTGAGACAGACGGTCTGAGACAGACGGTCTGAGACAGGCGGTCTGAGACAGACAATCTGAGACAGACCGTCGGAGACAGGTGGTCTGAGACAGACGGCCTGAGACAGACGGATTGAGACAGACGGACTGAGACAGGCGGACGGAGACTGACGGACTGAGACAGACGGACTGAGACAGACCGTCTGAGACAGGTGGTCTTAGACGGACGGATTGAGACAGACGGTCTGAGACAGACGGTCTGAGACATACGGTCTGAGACAGACGGTCTGAGACAGACAATCTGAGACAGACCGTCTGAGACAGGTGGTCTGAGACAGACGGCCTGAGACAGACGGTCTGAGACAGGCGGTCTGAGACAGACGGACGGAGATTGACGGACTGAGACAGACGGACTGAGACAGACGGTCTGAGACAGACGGACTGAGACTGTTGGTCTGAGACAGACGGTCTGAGACATACGGACTGAGACTGCCGGACTGAGACTGACGGACAGGGACAGGCGAACAGACGCTGCCGGATAGCGGCAGGCGGATTGAGACGGGCGGTCTGAGACAGACGGTCTGAGACAGACGGCCTGAGACAGACGGTCTGAGACAGACGTTCTGAGACAGACGGTCTGAGACAGACGGTCCTAGACGGACGGATTGAGACAGACGGTCTGAGATAGACAGTCTGAGACAGACAGTCTGAGACAGACGGTCTGAGACAGACGGTCTGAGACAGGCGGTCTGAGACAGACAATCTGAGACAGACCGTCGGAGACAGGTGGTCTGAGACAAACGGCCTGAGACAGACGGATTGAGACAGACGGACTGAGACAGGCGGACGGAGATTGACGGACTGAGACAGACGGACTGAGACAGACGGTCTGAGACAGGCGGTCTGAGACAGGCGGTCTGAGACAGACGGACGGAGACTGACGGACTGAGACAGACGGACTGAGACAGACGGTCTGAGACACACGGACTGAGACTGTTGGTCTGAGACAGACGGTCTGAGACAGAAGGACTGAGGCATTCGGACTGAGGCTAACGGTCTGAGACAGACGGACTGAGACATACGGTCTGAGACGGACGATCTCAGACAGACGGTCGGAGACAGACGGTCTGAGACAGACGGTCTGAGACAGACGGTCTGAGACAGACGATCTGAGACAGACAGATTGAGACAAACGGTCTGAGACAGACGGTATGGGACAGACGGCCTGAGACATACGGACTGAGACTGCCGGACTGAGACTGACGGACAGGGACAGGCGAACAGACGCTGCCGGATAGCGGCAGGCGGATTGAGACGGACGGTCTGAGACAAACGGTCTGAGACAGACGTTCTGAGACATACGGTCTGAGACAGACGGTCTGAGACAGACGGTCTGAGACAGACGGTCTGGACAGATGGACTGAGACAGACGTTCTGAGACAGACGGTCTGAGACAGACAATCTGTGACAGACCGTCTGAGACAGACGGATTGAGACAGACGGTCTGAGACAGACGGTCTCAGACAGACGGTCTGAGACAGACGTTCTGAGACAGACGGTCTGAGACAGGCGGTCCTAGACGGACGGATTGAGACAGACGGTCTGAGATAGACGGCCTGAGACAGACGGTCTGAGACAGACGGTCTGACACAGACGGTCTGAGACAGACGGTCTGAGGCAGACAATCTGAGACAGACAATCTGAGACAGACCGTCTGACACAGGTAGTCTGAGACAGACGGCCTGAGACAGACGGTCTGAGACAGGCGGTCTGAGACAGACGGACTGAGACAGGCGGACTGTGATAGACGTTCTGAGACAGACGGTCTGAGACAGACGATCCGAGACAGACGATCTGAGATCGGTGGTCTAAGACAGGCGGACTGAGAGAGACGGACTGACACAGACGGTCTGAGACAGACAATCTGAGACAGACCGTCTGAGACAGGTGGTCTGAGACAGACGGCCTGCGACAGACGGTCTGAGACAGGCGGTCTGAGACAGACGTACGGAGACTGACGGACTGAGACGGACGGACTGAGACAGACGGTCTGAGACAGACGGACTGAGACTGTTGGTCTGAGACTGACGGACAGGGACAGGCGAACAGACGCTGCCGGATAGCGGCAGGGGGATTGAGACGGACGGTCTAAGACAGACGGCCTGAGACAGACGGTCTAAGTCAGACGGTCTGAGACAGACGGTCTCAGACAGGCGGTCCGAGACAGACAATCTGAGACAGACCGTCGGAGACAGGTGGTCTGAGACAGACGGCCTGAGACAGACGGATTGAGACAGACGGACTGAGACAGGCGGACTAAGACAGACGGTCTGAGACAGACGGTCTGAGACAGACGGTCTGAGACAGACGGTCTGAGACAGACGGTCTGAGACAGACAATCTGAGACAGACCGTCGGAGACAGGTGGTCTGAGACAGACGGCCTGAGACAGACGGCCTGAGACAGACGGATTGAAACAGACGGACAGAGACAGGCGGACTGAGACAGACGGACAGGGCAGACAATCTGAGACAGACCGTCTGAGACAGGTGGTCTTAGACGGACGGATTGAGACAGACGGTCTGAGACAGACTGTCTGAGACAGACGGTCTGAGACAGACGGTCTGAGACAGACGGTCTGAGACAGACGGTCTGAGACAGACGGTCTGAGACAGACGGTCTGAGACAGACGGTCTGAGACAGACGGTCTGAGACAGACGGTCTGAGACAGACGGTCTGAGACAGACGGTCTGAGACAGACGGCCTGAGACAGACGTTCTGAGACAGACGGTCTGAGACAGACGGTCCTAGGCGGACGGATTGAGACAGACGGTCTGAGATAGACGGCCTGAGACAGACGGTCTGAGACAGACGGTCTGAGACAGACGGTCCTAGGCGGACGGATTGAGACAGACGGTCTGAGATAGACGGCCTGAGACAGACGGTCTGAGACAGACGGTCTGAGACAGACGGTCTGAGACAGACGGTCTGAGACAGACGGTCTGAGACAGGCGGTCTGAGACAGACAATCTGAGACAGACCGTCGGAGACAGGCGGCCTCAGACAGACGGTCTGAGACAGGCGGTCTGAGACAGACGGACGGAGACTGACGGACTGAGACAGACGGACTGAGACAGACGGTCTGAGACAGACGGTCTGAGACAGACGGACTGAGACTGTTGGTCTGAGACAGACGGTCTGAGACAGAAGGACTGAGGCAGGCGGACTGAGGCTAACGGTCTGAGACAGACGGACTGAGACATACGGACTGAGACTGACGGACAGGGACAGGCGAACAGACGCTGCCGGATAGCGGCAGGGGGATTGAGACGGACGGTCTGAGACAGACGGTCTGAGACAGACGGTCTGAGACAGACGGTCTGAGACAGACGGTCTGAGACAGACGGTCTGAGACAGACGGTCTGAGACAGGCGGTCTGAGACAGACAATCTGAGACAGACCGTCGGAGACAGGTGGTCTGAGACAGACGGCCTGAGACAGACGGATTGAGACAGACGGACTGAGACAGGCGGACTGAGACAGACGGACAGGGCGGACGATCTGAGACAGACCGTCTGAGACAGGTGGTCTTAGACGGACGGATTGAGACAGACGGTCTGAGACAGACGGTCTGAGACAGACGGTCTGAGACATACGGTCTGAGACAGACGGTCTGAGACAGGCGGTCTGAGACAGACAATCTGAGACAGACCGTCGGAGACAGGTGGTCTGCGACAGACGGCCTGAGACAGACGGATTGAGACAGACGGACTGAGACAGGCGGTCTGAGACAGATAATCTGAGACAGACCGTCTGAGACAGGTGGTCTGAGACAGACGGCCTGAGACAGACGGTCTGAGACAGGCGGTCTGAGACAGACGGTCTGAGACATACGGTTTGAGACAGACGGTCTGAGACAGACAATCTGAGACAGACCGTCTGAGACAGGCGGTCTGAGACAGACGGACGGAGACTGACGGACTGAGACAGACGGACTGAGACAGACGGTCTGAGACAGACGGACTGAGACTGTTGGTCTGAGACAGACGGTCTGAGACATACGGACTGCGACTGCCGGACTGAGACTGACGGACAGGGACAGGCGAACAGACGCTGCCCGATAGCGGCAGGCGGATTGAGACGGACGGTCTGAGACAGACGGTCTGAGACAGACGGTCTGAGACAGACGGTCTGAGACAGACGGTCTGAGACAGACGGTCTGAGACAGACGTTCTGAGACACACGGTCTGAGACAGACGGTCCTAGACGGACGGATTGAGACAGACGGTCTGAGATAGACGGCATGAGACAGACGGTCTGAGATAGACGGAATGAGACAGACGGACTAAGACTGTTGGTCTGAGACAGACGGATTGAGACAGACGGAGTGAGACAGACGGACAGGGACAGGCGAACAGACGCTGCCCGATAGCGGCAGGCGGATTGAGACGGACGGTCTGAGACAGACGGATTGAGACAGACGGTCTGTGACAGACGGTCTGAGACAGGCGGTCTGAGACAGACGGTCTGAGACAGACGGTCTGAGACAGACGGTCTGAGACAGACGGTCTGACACAGACGGTCTGAGACAGACGGTCTGAGACAGACGGTCTGAGACAGACGGTCTGAGACAGGCGGTCTGAGACAGACGGACGGAGACTGACGGACAGGGCGGACGATCTGAGACAGACCGTCTGAGACAGGTGGTCTTAGACGGACGGATTGAGACAGACGGTCTGAGACAGACGGTCTGAGACATACGGTCTGAGACAGACGGTCTGAGACAGACAATCTGAGACAGACCGTCTGAGACAGGTGGTCTGAGACAGACGGCCTGAGACAGACGGTCTGAGACAGGCGGTCTGAGACAGACGGACGGAGACTGACGGACTGCGACAGACGGACTGAGACAGACGGTCTGAGACAGACGGACTGAGACTGTTGGTCTGAGACAGACGGTCTGAGACATACGGACTGAGACTGCCGGACTGAGACTGACGGACAGGGACAGGCGAACAGACGCTGCCCGATAGCGGCAGGCAGATTGAGACGGACGGTCTGAGACAGACGGCCTGAGACAGACGGTCTGAGACAGACGTTCTGAGACAGACGGTCTGAGACAGACGGTCCTAGACGGACGGATTGAGACAGACGGTCTGAGATAGACGGTCTGAGACAGACGGTCTGAGACAGACGGTCTGAGACAGGCGGTCTGAGACAGACAATCTGAGACAGACCGTCGGAGACAGGTGGTCTGAGACAGACGGCCTGAGACAGACGGATTGAGACAGACGGACTGAGACAGGCGGACGGAGACTGACGGACTGAGACAGACGGACTGAGACAGACCGTCTGAGACAGGTGGTCTTAGACGGACGGATTGAGACAGACGGTCTGAGACAGACGGTCTGAGACATACGGTCTGAGACAGACGGTCTGAGACAGACAATCTGAGACAGACCGTCTGAGACAGGTGGTCTGAGACAGACGGCCTGAGACAGACGGTCTGAGACAGGCGGTCTGAGACAGACGGACGGAGACTGACGGACTGAGACAGACGGACTGAGACAGACGGTCTGAGACAGACGGACTGAGACTGTTGGTCTGAGACAGACGGTCTGAGACATACGGACTGAGACTGCCGGACTGAGACTGACGGACAGGGACAGGCGAACAGACGCTGCCGGATAGCGGCAGGCGGATTGAGACGGGCGGTCTGAGACAGACGGTCTGAGACAGACGGCCTGAGACAGACGGTCTGAGACAGACGTTCTGAGACAGACGGTCTGAGACAGACGGTCCTAGACGGACGGATTGAGACAGACGGTCTGAGATAGACAGTCTGAGACAGACAGTCTGAGACAGACGGTCTGAGACAGACGGTCTGAGACAGGCGGTCTGAGACAGACAATCTGAGACAGACCGTCGGAGACAGGTGGTCTGAGACAAACGGCCTGAGACAGACGGATTGAGACAGACGGACTGAGACAGGCGGACGGAGATTGACGGACTGAGACAGACGGACTGAGACAGACGGTCTGAGACAGGCGGTCTGAGACAGGCGGTCTGAGACAGACGGACGGAGACTGACGGACTGAGACAGACGGACTGAGACAGACGGTCTGAGACACACGGACTGAGACTGTTGGTCTGAGACAGACGGTCTGAGACAGAAGGACTGAGGCATTCGGACTGAGGCTAACGGTCTGAGACAGACGGACTGAGACATACGGTCTGAGACGGACGATCTCAGACAGACGGTCGGAGACAGACGGTCTGAGACAGACGATCTGAGACAGACAGATTGAGACAAACGGTCTGAGACAGACGGTATGGGACAGACGGCCTGAGACATACGGACTGAGACTGCCGGACTGAGACTGACGGACAGGGACAGGCGAACAGACGCTGCCGGATAGCGGCAGGCGGATTGAGACGGACGGTCTGAGACAAACGGTCTGAGACAGACGTTCTGAGACATACGGTCTGAGACAGACGGTCTGAGACAGACGGTCTGAGACAGACGGTCTGGACAGACGGACTGAGACAGACGTTCTGAGACAGACGGTCTGAGACAGACAATCTGTGACAGACCGTCTGAGACAGACGGATTGAGACAGACGGTCTGAGACAGATGGTCTCAGACAGACGGTCTGAGACAGACGTTCTGAGACAGACGGTCTGAGACAGGCGGTCCTAGACGGACGGATTGAGACAGACGGTCTGAGATAGACGGCCTGAGACAGACGGTCTGAGACAGACGGTCTGACACAGACGGTCTGAGACAGACGGTCTGAGGCAGACAATCTGAGACAGACAATCTGAGACAGACCGTCTGACACAGGTAGTCTGAGACAGACGGCCTGAGACAGACGGTCTGAGACAGGCGGTCTGAGACAGACGGACTGAGACAGGCGGACTGTGATAGACGTTCTGAGACAGACGGTCTGAGACAGACGATCCGAGACAGACGATCTGAGATCGGTGGTCTAAGACAGGCGGACTGAGAGAGACGGACTGACACAGACGGTCTGAGACAGACAATCTGAGACAGACCGTCTGAGACAGGTGGTCTGAGACAGACGGCCTGCGACAGACGGTCTGAGACAGGCGGTCTGAGACAGACGTACGGAGACTGACGGACTGAGACGGACGGACTGAGACAGACGGTCTGAGACAGACGGACTGAGACTGTTGGTCTGAGACTGACGGACAGGGACAGGCGAACAGACGCTGCCGGATAGCGGCAGGGGGATTGAGACGGACGGTCTAAGACAGACGGCCTGAGACAGACGGTCTAAGTCAGACGGTCTGAGACAGACGGTCTCAGACAGGCGGTCCGAGACAGACAATCTGAGACAGACCGTCGGAGACAGGTGGTCTGAGACAGACGGCCTGAGACAGACGGATTGAGACAGACGGACTGAGACAGGCGGACTAAGACAGACGGTCTGAGACAGACGGTCTGAGACAGACGGTCTGAGACAGACGGTCTGAGACAGACGGCCTGAGACAGACAATCTGAGACAGACCGTCGGAGACAGGTGGTCTGAGACAGACGGCCTGAGACAGACGGCCTGAGACAGACGGATTGAAACAGACGGACAGAGACAGGCGGACTGAGACAGACGGACAGGGCAGACAATCTGAGACAGACCGTCTGAGACAGGTGGTCTTAGACGGACGGATTGAGACAGACGGTCTGAGACAGACGGTCTGAGACAGACGGTCTGAGACAGACGGTCTGAGACAGACGGTCTGAGACAGACGGTCTGAGACAGACGGTCTGAGACAGACGGTCTGAGACAGACGGTCTGAGACAGACGGTCTGAGACAGACGGTCTGAGACAGACGGTCTGAGACAGACGGTCTGAGACAGACAATCTGAGACAGACCGTCTGAGACAGGTGGTCTGAGACAGACGACCTGAGACAGACGGTCTGAGACAGGCGGTCTGAGACAGACGGACGGAGACTGACGGTCTGAGACAGACGGTCTGAGACAGACGGTCTGAGACAGACGGCCTGAGACAGACGGACTGAGACAGACGGTCTGAGACAGACGGTCTGAGACAGACGGTCTGAGACGGACGGCCTGAGACAGACGTTCTGAGACAGACGGTCTGAGACAGACGGTCTGAAACAGACGGTCTGAGACAGACGGTCTGAGACAGACGGTCTGAGACAGACGGACTGAGACTGTTGGTCTGAGACAGACGGTCTGAGACAGACAGATTGAGACAAACGGTCTGAGACAGACGGTATGGGACAGACGGCCTGAGACATACGGACTGAGACTGCCGGACTGAGACTGACGGACAGGGACAGGCGAACAGTCGCTGCCCGATAGCGGCAGGCGGATTGAGACGGACGGTCTGAGACAGACGGTCTGAGACAGACGGTCTGAGACAGACGGTCTGAGACAGACGGTCTGAGACTGACGGACAGGGACAGGCGAACAGACGCTGCCCGATAGCGGCAGGCAGATTGAGACGGACGGTCTGAGACAGACGGCCTGAGACAGACGGTCTGAGACAGACGTTCTGAGACAGACGGTCTGAGACAGACGGTCCTAGACGGACGGATTGAGACAGACGGTCTGAGATAGACGGTCTGAGACAGACGGTCTGAGACAGACGGTCTGAGACAGGCGGTCTGAGACAGACAATCTGAGACAGACCGTCGGAGACAGGTGGTCTGAGACAGACGGCCTGAGACAGACGGATTGAGACAGACGGACTGAGACAGGCGGACGGAGACTGACGGACTGAGACAGACGGACTGAGACAGACCGTCTGAGACAGGTGGTCTTAGACGGACGGATTGAGACAGACGGTCTGAGACAGACGGTCTGAGACATACGGTCTGAGACAGACGGTCTGAGACAGACAATCTGAGACAGACCGTCTGAGACAGGTGGTCTGAGACAGACGGCCTGAGACAGACGGTCTGAGACAGGCGGTCTGAGACAGACGGACGGAGACTGACGGACTGAGACAGACGGACTGAGACAGACGGTCTGAGACAGACGGACTGAGACTGTTGGTCTGAGACAGACGGTCTGAGACATACGGACTGAGACTGCCGGACTGAGACTGACGGACAGGGACAGGCGAACAGACGCTGCCGGATAGCGGCAGGCGGATTGAGACGGGCGGTCTGAGACAGACGGTCTGAGACAGACGGCCTGAGACAGACGGTCTGAGACAGACGTTCTGAGACAGACGGTCTGAGACAGACGGTCCTAGACGGACGGATTGAGACAGACGGTCTGAGATAGACAGTCTGAGACAGACAGTCTGAGACAGACGGTCTGAGACAGACGGTCTGAGACAGGCGGTCTGAGACAGACAATCTGAGACAGACCGTCGGAGACAGGTGGTCTGAGACAAACGGCCTGAGACAGACGGATTGAGACAGACGGACTGAGACAGGCGGACGGAGATTGACGGACTGAGACAGACGGACTGAGACAGACGGTCTGAGACAGGCGGTCTGAGACAGGCGGTCTGAGACAGACGGACGGAGACTGACGGACTGAGACAGACGGACTGAGACAGACGGTCTGAGACACACGGACTGAGACTGTTGGTCTGAGACAGACGGTCTGAGACAGAAGGACTGAGGCATTCGGACTGAGGCTAACGGTCTGAGACAGACGGACTGAGACATACGGTCTGAGACGGACGATCTCAGACAGACGGTCGGAGACAGACGGTCTGAGACAGACGATCTGAGACAGACAGATTGAGACAAACGGTCTGAGACAGACGGTATGGGACAGACGGCCTGAGACATACGGACTGAGACTGCCGGACTGAGACTGACGGACAGGGACAGGCGAACAGACGCTGCCGGATAGCGGCAGGCGGATTGAGACGGACGGTCTGAGACAAACGGTCTGAGACAGACGTTCTGAGACATACGGTCTGAGACAGACGGTCTGAGACAGACGGTCTGAGACAGACGGTCTGGACAGACGGACTGAGACAGACGTTCTGAGACAGACGGTCTGAGACAGACAATCTGTGACAGACCGTCTGAGACAGACGGATTGAGACAGACGGTCTGAGACAGATGGTCTCAGACAGACGGTCTGAGACAGACGTTCTGAGACAGACGGTCTGAGACAGGCGGTCCTAGACGGACGGATTGAGACAGACGGTCTGAGATAGACGGCCTGAGACAGACGGTCTGAGACAGACGGTCTGACACAGACGGTCTGAGACAGACGGTCTGAGGCAGACAATCTGAGACAGACAATCTGAGACAGACCGTCTGACACAGGTAGTCTGAGACAGACGGCCTGAGACAGACGGTCTGAGACAGGCGGTCTGAGACAGACGGACTGAGACAGGCGGACTGTGATAGACGTTCTGAGACAGACGGTCTGAGACAGACGATCCGAGACAGACGATCTGAGATCGGTGGTCTAAGACAGGCGGACTGAGAGAGACGGACTGACACAGACGGTCTGAGACAGACAATCTGAGACAGACCGTCTGAGACAGGTGGTCTGAGACAGACGGCCTGCGACAGACGGTCTGAGACAGGCGGTCTGAGACAGACGTACGGAGACTGACGGACTGAGACGGACGGACTGAGACAGACGGTCTGAGACAGACGGACTGAGACTGTTGGTCTGAGACTGACGGACAGGGACAGGCGAACAGACGCTGCCGGATAGCGGCAGGGGGATTGAGACGGACGGTCTAAGACAGACGGCCTGAGACAGACGGTCTAAGTCAGACGGTCTGAGACAGACGGTCTCAGACAGGCGGTCCGAGACAGACAATCTGAGACAGACCGTCGGAGACAGGTGGTCTGAGACAGACGGCCTGAGACAGACGGATTGAGACAGACGGACTGAGACAGGCGGACTAAGACAGACGGTCTGAGACAGACGGTCTGAGACAGACGGTCTGAGACAGACGGTCTGAGACAGACGGTCTGAGACAGACAATCTGAGACAGACCGTCGGAGACAGGTGGTCTGAGACAGACGGCCTGAGACAGACGGCCTGAGACAGACGGATTGAAACAGACGGACAGAGACAGGCGGACTGAGACAGACGGACAGGGCAGACAATCTGAGACAGACCGTCTGAGACAGGTGGTCTTAGACGGACGGATTGAGACAGACGGTCTGAGACAGACGGTCTGAGACAGACGGTCTGAGACAGACGGTCTGAGACAGACGGTCTGAGACAGACGGTCTGAGACAGACGGTCTGAGACAGACGGTCTGAGACAGACGGTCTGAGACAGACGGTCTGAGACAGACGGTCTGAGACAGACGGTCTGAGACAGACGGTCTGAGACAGACGGTCTGAGACAGACGGTCTGAGACAGACAATCTGAGACAGACCGTCTGAGACAGGTGGTCTGAGACAGACGACCTGAGACAGACGGTCTGAGACAGGCGGTCTGAGACAGACGGACGGAGACTGACGGTCTGAGACAGACGGTCTGAGACAGACGGTCTGAGACAGACGGCCTGAGACAGACGTTCTGAGACAGACGGTCTGAGACAGACGGTCTGAGACAGACGGTCTGAGACGGACGGCCTGAGACAGACGTTCTGAGACAGACGGTCTGAGACAGACGGTCTGAAACAGACGGTCTGAGACAGACGGTCTGAGACAGACGGTCTGAGACAGACGGACTGAGACTGTTGGTCTGAGACAGACGGTCTGAGACAGACAGATTGAGACAAACGGTCTGAGACAGACGGTATGGGACAGACGGCCTGAGACATACGGACTGAGACTGCCGGACTGAGACTGACGGACAGGGACAGGCGAACAGTCGCTGCCCGATAGCGGCAGGCGGATTGAGACGGACGGTCTGAGACAGACGGTCTGAGACAGACGGTCTGAGACAGACGGTCTGAGACAGACGGTCTGAGACAGACGGTCTGAGACAGACGGTCTGAGACAGACGGTCTGAGACAGACGGTCTGAGACAGACGGCCTGAGACAGACGTTCTGAGACAGACGGTCTGAGACAGACGGTCCTAGGCGGACGGATTGAGACAGACGGTCTGAGATAGACGGCCTGAGACAGACGGTCTGAGACAGACGGTCTGAGACAGACGGTCTGAGACAGACGGTCTGAGACAGACAATCTGAGACAGACCGTCTGAGACAGGTGGTCTGAGACAGGCGGCCTCAGACAGACGGTCTGAGACAGGCGGTCTGAGACAGACGGACGGAGACTGACGGACTGAGACAGACGGACTGAGACAGACGGTCTGAGACAGACGGACTGAGACTGTTGGTCTGAGACAGACGGTCTGAGACAGAAGGACTGAGGCAGGCGGACTGAGGCTAACGGTCTGAGACAGACGGACTGAGACATACGGACTGAGACTGACGGACAGGGACAGGCGAACAGACGCTGCCGGATAGCGGCAGGGGGATTGAGACGGACGGTCTGAGACAGACGGTCTGAGACAGACGGTCTGAGACAGACGGTCTGAGACAGACGGTCTGAGACAGACGGTCTGAGACAGACGGTCTGAGACAGGCGGTCTGAGACAGACAATCTGAGACAGACCGTCGGAGACAGGTGGTCTGAGACGGACGGCCTGAGACAGACGGATTGAGACAGACGGACTGAGACAGGCGGACTGAGACAGACGGACAGGGCGGACGATCTGAGACAGACCGTCTGAGACAGGTGGTCTTAGACGGATGGATTGAGACAGACGGTCTGAGACAGACGGTCTGAGACAGACGGTCTGAGACATACGGTCTGAGACAGACGGTCTGAGACAGGCGGTCTGAGACAGACAATCTGAGACAGACCGTCGGAGACAGGTGGTCTGCGACAGACGGCCTGAGACAGACGGATTGAGACAGACGGACTGAGACAGGCGGTCTGAGACAGACAATCTGAGACAGACCGTCTGAGACAGGTGGTCTGAGACAGACGGCCTGAGACAGACGGTCTGAGACAGGCGGTCTGAGACAGACGGTCTGAGACATACGGTTTGAGACAGACGGTCTGAGACAGACAATCTGAGACAGACCGTCTGAGACAGGCGGTCTGAGACAGACGGACGGAGACTGACGGACTGAGACAGACGGACTGAGACAGACGGTCTGAGACAGACGGACTGAGACTGTTGGTCTGAGACAGACGGTCTGAGACATACGGACTGCGACTGCCGGACTGAGACTGACGGACAGGGACAGGCGAACAGACGCTGCCCGATAGCGGCAGGCGGATTGAGACGGACGGTCTGATACAGACGGTCTGAGACAGACGGTCTGAGACAGACGGTCTGAGACAGACGGTCTGAGACAGACGGTCTGAGACAGACGGTCTGAGACAGACGTTCTGAGACACACGGTCTGAGACAGACGGTCCTAGACGGACGGATTGAGACAGACGGTCTGAGATAGACGGCCTGAGACAGACGGTCTGAGATAGACGGAATGAGACAGACGGACTAAGACTGTTGGTCTGAGACAGACGGATTGAGACAGACGGAGTGAGACAGACGGACAGGGACAGGCGAACAGACGCTGCCCGATAGCGGCAGGCGGATTGAGACGGACGGTCTGAGACAGACGGATTGAGACAGACGGTCTGTGACAGACGGTCTGAGACAGGCGGTCTGAGACAGACGGTCTGAGACAGACGGTCTGAGACAGACGGTCTGAGACAGACGGTCTGACACAGACGGTCTGAGACAGACGGTCTGAGACAGACGGTCTGAGACAGACGGTCTGAGACAGGCGGTCTGAGACAGACGGACGGAGACTGACAGACTGAGACAGACGGACTGAGACAGACGGTCTGAGACAGACGGACTGAGACTGTTGGTCTGAGACAGACGGTCTGAGACAGACGGTCTGAGACAGACGGTCTGAGACAGACGGTCTGAGACAGACGATCTGAGACAGACAGATTGAGACAAACGGTCTGAGACAGACGGTATGGGACAGACGGCCTGAGACATACGGACTGAGACTGCCGGACTGAGACTGACGGACAGGGACAGGCGAACAGACGCTGCCGGATAGCGGCAGGCGGATTGAGACGGACGGTCTGAGACAAACGGTCTGAGACAGACGTTCTGAGACGGACGGTCTGAGACAGACGGTCTGAGACAGACGGTCTGAGACATACGGTCTGAGACAGACGGTCTGAGACAGACGGTCTGAGACAGACGGTCTGAGACAGACGGACTGAGACAGACGTTCTGAGACAGACGGTCTGAGACAGACAATCTGTGACAGACCGTCTGAGACAGACGGATTGAGACAGACGGTCTGAGACAGACGGTCTCAGACAGACGTTCTGAGACAGACGGTCTGAGACAGGCGGTCCTAGACGGACGGATTGAGACAGACGGTCTGAGATAGACGGCCTGAGACAGACGGTCTGAGACAGACGGTCTGAGACAGACGGTCTGACACAGACGGTCTGAGACAGACGGTCTGAGGCAGACAATCTGAGACAGACAATCTGAGACAGACCGTCTGACACAGGTAGTCTGAGACAGACGGCCTGAGACAGACGGTCTGAGACAGGCGGTCTGAGACAGACGGTCTGAGACAGACGGTCTGAGACAGACGGTCTGAGACAGACGGTCTGAGACAGACGGTCTGAGACAGACGGTCTGAGACAGACAATCTGAGACAGACTGTCTGAGACAGGTGGTCTGAGACAGACGACCTGAGACAGACGGTCTGAGACAGGCGGTCTGAGACAGACGGACGGAGACAGACGGTCTGAGACATACGGTCTGAGACAGACGGTCTGAGACAGACGGTCTGAGACAGACGGTCTGAGACAGACGGTCTGAGACAGACGGACTGAGACAGACGTTCTGAGACAGACGGTCTGAGACAGACAATCTGTGACAGACCGTCTGAGACAGACGGATTGAGACAGACGGTCTGAGACAGACGGTCTCAGACAGACGGTCTGAGACAGACGTTCTGAGACAGACGGTCTGAGACAGGCGGTCCTAGACGGACGGATTGAGACAGACGGTCTGAGATAGACGGCCTGAGACAGACGGTCTGAGACAGACGGTCTGAGACAGACGGTCTGACACAGACGGTCTGAGACAGACGGTCTGAGGCAGACAATCTGAGACAGACAATCTGAGACAGACCGTCTGACACAGGTAGTCTGAGACAGACGGCCTGAGACAGACGGTCTGAGACAGGCGGTCTGAGACAGACGGACGGAGACTGACGGACTGAGACAGACGGACTGAGACAGACGGTCTGAGACAGACGGTCTGAGATAGACGGACTGAGACAGACGGACTAAGACTGTTGGTCTGAGACAGACGGATTGAGACAGACGGACTGAGTCAGACGGACAGGGACAGGCGAACAGACGCTGCCCGATAGCGGCAGGCGGATTGAGACGGACGGTCTGAGACAGACGGATTGAGACAGACGGTCTGTGACAGACGGTCTGAGACAGGCGGTCTGAGACAGACGGACTGAGACAGGCGGACTGTGATAGACGTTCTGAGACAGACGGTCTGAGACAGACGATCCGAGACAGACGATCTGAGATCGGTGGTCTAAGACAGGCGGACTGAGAGAGACGGACTGACACAGACGGTCTGAGACAGACAATCTGAGACAGACCGTCTGAGACAGGTGGTCTGAGACAGACGGCCTGCGACAGACGGTCTGAGACAGGCGGTCTGAGACAGACGTACGGAGACTGACGGACTGAGACGGACGGACTGAGACAGACGGTCTGAGACAGACGGACTGAGACTGTTGGTCTGAGACTGACGGACAGGGACAGGCGAACAGACGCTGCCGGATAGCGGCAGGGGGATTGAGACGGACGGTCTAAGACAGACGGTCTGAGACAGACGGTCTAAGACAGACGGTCTGAGACAGACGGTCTCAGACAGGCGGTCCGAGACAGACAATCTGAGACAGACCGTCGGAGACAGGTGGTCTGAGACAGACGGCCTGAGACAGACGGATTGAGACAGACGGACTGAGACAGGCGGACTGAGACAGACGGTCTGAGACAGACGGTCTGAGACAGACGGTCTGAGACAGACGGTCTGAGACAGACGGTCTGAGACAGACAATCTGAGACAGACGGTCTGAGACAGACAATCTGAGACAGACCGTCGGAGACAGGTGGTCTGAGACAGACGGCCTGAGACAGACGGCCTGAGACAGACGGATTGAAACAGACGGACAGAGACAGGCGGACTGAGACAGACGGACAGGGCAGACAATCTGAGACAGACCGTCTGAGACAGGTGGTCTTAGACGGACGGATTGAGACAGACGGTCTGAGACAGACGGTCTGAGACAGACGGTCTGAGACAGACGGTCTGAGACAGACGGTCTGAGACAGACGGTCTGAGACAGACGGTCTGAGACAGACGGTCTGAGACAGACAATCTGAGACAGACCGTCTGAGACAGGTGGTCTGAGACAGACGACCTGAGACAGACGGTCTGAGACAGGCGGTCTGAGACAGACGGACGGAGACAGACGGTCTGAGACATACGGTCTGAGACAGACGGTCTGAGACAGACGGTCTGAGACAGACGGTCTGAGACAGACGGTCTGAGACAGACGGACTGAGACAGACGTTCTGAGACAGACGGTCTGAGACAGACAATCTGTGACAGACCGTCTGAGACAGACGGATTGAGACAGACGGTCTGAGACAGACGGTCTCAGACAGACGGTCTGAGACAGACGTTCTGAGACAGACGGTCTGAGACAGGCGGTCCTAGACGGACGGATTGAGACAGGCGGTCTGAGACAGACAATCTGAGACAGACCGTCGGAGACAGGTGGTCTGAGACAGACGGCCTGAGACAGACGGATTGAGACAGACGGACTGAGACAGGCGGACTGAGACAGACGGACAGGGCGGACGATCTGAGACAGACCGTCTGAGACAGACGGTCTGAGACAGACGGTCTGAGACATACGGTCTGAGACAGACGGTCTGAGACATACGGTCTGAGACAGACGGTCTGAGACAGGCGGTCTGAGACAGACAATCTGAGACAGACCGTCGGAGACAGGTGGTCTGAGACAGACGGCCTGAGACAGACGGATTGAGACAGACGGACTGAGACAGGCGGTCTGAGACAGACAATCTGAGACAGACCGTCTGAGACAGGTGGTCTGAGACAGACGGCCTGAGACAGACGGTCTGAGACAGGCGGTCTGAGACAGACGGTCTAAGACATACGGTTTGAGACAGACGGTCTGAGACAGACAATCTGAGACAGACCGTCTGAGACAGGCGGTCTGAGACAGACGGACGGAGACTGACGGACTGAGACAGACGGTCTGAGACAGACGGTCTGAGATAGACGGTCTGAGACAGACGGTCTGAGACAGACGGTCTGAGACAGACGGTCTGAGACAGACGGTCTGAGACAGACGGCCTGAGACAGACGTTCTGAGACAGACGGTCTGAGACAGACGGTCCTAGGCGGACGGATTGAGACAGACGGTCTGAGATAGACGGCCTGAGACAGACGGTCTGAGACAGACGGTCTGAGACAGACGGTCTGAGACAGACGGTCTGAGACAGACGGTCTGAGACAGACGGCCTGAGACAGACGGACTGAGACAGGCGGTCTGAGACAGACAATCTGAGACAGACCGTCTGAGACAGGTGGTCTGAGACAGACGGCCTGAGACAGACGGTCTGAGACAGGCGGTCTGAGACAGACGGTCTAAGACATACGGTTTGAGACAGACGGTCTGAGACAGACAATCTGAGACAGACCGTCTGAGACAGGCGGTCTGAGACAGACGGACGGAGACTGACGGACTGAGACAGACGGTCTGAGACAGACGGTCTGAGATAGACGGTCTGAGACAGACGGTCTGAGACAGACGGTCTGAGACAGACGGTCTGAGACAGACGGTCTGAGACAGACGGCCTGAGACAGACGTTCTGAGACAGACGGTCTGAGACAGACGGTCCTAGGCGGACGGATTGAGACAGACGGTCTGAGATAGACGGCCTGAGACAGACGGTCTGAGACAGACGGTCTGAGACAGACGGTCTGAGACAGACAATCTGAGACAGACCGTCTGAGACAGGTGGTCTGAGACAGGCGGCCTCAGACAGACGGTCTGAGACAGGCGGTCTGAGACAGACGGACGGAGACTGACGGACTGAGACAGACGGACTGAGACAGACGGTCTGAGACAGACGGACTGAGACTGTTGGTCTGAGACAGACGGTCTGAGACAGAAGGACTGAGGCAGGCGGACTGAGGCTAACGGTCTGAGACAGACGGTCTGAGACAGACGGTCTGAGACAGACGGTCTGAGACAGACGGTCTGAGACAGGCGGTCTGTGACAGACAATCTGAGACAGACCGTCGGAGACAGGTGGTCTGAGACAGACGGCCTGAGACAGACGGATTGAGACAGACGGACTGAGACAGGCGGACTGAGACAGACGGACAGGGCGGACGATCTGAGACAGACCGTCTGAGACAGGTGGTCTTAGACGGACGGATTGAGACGGACGGTCTGAGACAGACGGTCTGAGACAGACGGTCTGAGACAGACGGTCTGAGACATACGGTCTGAGACAGACGGTCTGAGACAGGCGGTCTGAGACAGACAATCTGAGACAGACCGTCGGAGACAGGTGGTCTGAGACAGACGGCCTGAGACAGACGGATTGAGACAGACGGACTGAGACAGGCGGTCTGAGACAGACAATCTGAGACAGACCGTCTGAGACAGGTCGTCTGAGACAGACGGCCTGAGACAGACGGTCTGAGACAGGCGGTCTGAGACAGACGGTCTGAGACAGACGGTCTGAGACAGACGGTCTGAGACAGACGGTCTGAGACAGACGTTCTGAGACACACGGTCTGAGACAGACGGTCCTAGACGGACGGATTGAGACAGACGGTCTGAGATAGACGGCCTGAGACAGACGGTCTGAGATAGACGGAATGAGACAGACGGACTAAGACTGTTGGTCTGAGACAGACGGATTGAGACAGACGGAGTGAGACAGACGGACAGGGACAGGCGAACAGACGCTGCCCGATAGCGGCAGGCGGATTGAGACGGACGGTCTGAGACAGACGGATTGAGACAGACGGTCTGTGACAGACGGTCTGAGACAGGCGGTCTGAGACAGACGGTCTGAGACAGACGGTCTGAGACAGACGGTCTGAGACAGACGGTCTGAGACAGACGGTCTAAGACAGACGGTCTGAGACAGACGGTCTGAGACAGGCGGTCTGAGACAGACAATCTGAGACAGACCGTCGGAGACAGGTGGCCTGAGACAGACGGCCTGAGACAGACGGATTGAGACAGACGGACTGAGACAGGCGGACTGAGACAGACGGACTGAGACTGTTGGTCTGAGAGAGACGTTCTGAGACAGACGGTCTGAGACAGACGGTCCTAGACGGACGGATTGAGACAGACGGTCTGAGATAGACGGCCTGAGACAGACGGTCTGAGACAGACGGTCTGAGACAGACGGTCTGAGACAGACGGTCTGAGACAGACGGTCTGAGACAGACGGTCTGAGACAGACGGTCTGAGACAGGCGGTCTGAGACAGACAATCTGAGACAGACCGTCGGAGACAGGTGGTCTGAGACAGACGGCCTGAGACAGACGGATTGAGACAGACGGACTGAGACAGGCGGACGGAGACTGACGGACTGAGACAGACGGACTGAGACAGACGGTCTGAGACAGGCGGTCTGAGACAGACGGACGGAGACTGACGGACTGAGACAGACGGACTGAGGCAGACGGTCTGAGACAGACGGACTGAGACTGTTGGTCTGAGACAGACGGTCTGAGACAGACAGATTGAGACAAACGGTCTGAGACAGACGGTATGGGACAGACGGCCTGAGACATACGGACTGAGACTGCCGGACTGAGACTGACGGACAGGGACAGGCGAACAGTCGCTGCCCGATAGCGGCAGGCGGATTGAGACGGACGGTCTGAGACAGACGGTCTGAGACAGACGGTCTGAGACAGACGGTCTGAGACAGACGGTCTGAGACAGACGGTCTGAGACAGACGGTCTGAGACAGACGGTCTGAGACAGACGGCCTGAGACAGACGTTCTGAGACAGACGGTCTGAGACAGACGGTCCTAGGCGGACGGATTGAGACAGACGGTCTGAGATAGACGGCCTGAGACAGACGGTCTGAGACAGACGGTCTGAGACAGACGGTCTGAGACAGACGGTCTGAGACAGACGGTCTGAGACAGACAATCTGAGACAGACCGTCTGAGACAGGTGGTCTGAGACAGGCGGCCTCAGACAGACGGTCTGAGACAGGCGGTCTGAGACAGACGGACGGAGACTGACGGACTGAGACAGACGGACTGAGACAGACGGTCTGAGACAGACGGACTGAGACTGTTGGTCTGAGACAGACGGTCTGAGACAGAAGGACTGAGGCAGGCGGACTGAGGCTAACGGTCTGAGACAGACGGACTGAGACTGACGGACAGGGACAGGCGAACAGACGCTGCCGGATAGCGGCAGGGGGATTGAGACGGACGGTCTGAGACAGACGGTCTGAGACAGACGGTCTGAGACAGACGGTCTGAGACAGACGGTCTGAGACAGACGGTCTGAGGCAGGCGGTCTGAGACAGACAATCTGAGACAGACCGTCGGAGACAGGTGGTCTGAGACATACGGCCTGAGACAGACGGATTGAGACATACGGACTGAGACAGGCGGACTGAGACAGACGGACAGGGCGGACGATCTGAGACAGACCGTCTGAGACAGGTGGTCTTAGACGGACGGATTGAGACAGACGGTCTGAGACAGACGGTCTGAGACAGACGGTCTGAGACATACGGTCTGAGACAGACGGTCTGAGACAGGCGGTCTGAGACAGACAATCTGAGACAGACCGTCGGAGACAGGTGGTCTGAGAAAGACGGCCTGAGACAGACGGATTGAGACAGACGGACTGAGACAGGCGGTCTGAGACAGACAATCTGAGACAGACCGTCTGAGACAGGTGGTCTGAGACAGACGGCCTGAGACAGACGGTCTGAGACAGGCGGTCTGAGACAGACGGTCTAAGACATACGGTTTGAGACAGACGGTCTGAGACAGACAATCTGAGACAGACCGTCTGAGACAGGCGGTCTGAGACAGACGGACGGAGACTGACGGACTGAGACAGACGGACTGAGACAGACGGTCTGAGATAGACGGAATGAGACAGACGGACTAAGACTGTTGGTCTGAGACAGACAGATTGAGACAGACGGAGTGAGACAGACGGACAGGGACAGGCGAACAGACGCTGCCCGATAGCGGCAGGCGGATTGAGACGGACGGTCTGAGACAGACGGTCTGAGACAGACGGTCTGAGACAGACGGTCTGAGACAGACGGTCTGAGATAGACGGCCTGAGACAGACGGTCTGAGACAGACGGTCTGAGACAGACGGTCTGAGACAGACGGTCTGAGACAGACGGTCTGAGACAGACGGTCTGAGACAGACGGTCTGAGACAGACGGTCTGAGACAGACGGTCTGAGACAGACAATCTGAGACAGACCGTCTGAGACAGGTGGTCTGAGACAGGCGGCCTCAGACAGACGGTCTGAGACAGGCGGTCTGAGACAGACGGACGGAGACTGACGGACTGAGACAGACGGACTGAGACAGACGGTCTGAGACAGACGGACTGAGACTGTTGGCCTGAGACAGACGGTCTGAGACAGAAGGACTGAGGCAGGCGGACTGAGGCTAACGGTCTGAGACAGACGGACTGAGACATACGGACTGAGACTGACGGACAGGGACAGGCGAACAGACGCTGCCGGATAGCGGCAGGGGGATTGAGACGGACGGTCTGAGACAGACGGTCTGAGACAGACGGTCTGAGACAGACGGTCTGAGACAGACGGCCTGAGACAGACGGATTGAGACAGACGGACTGAGACAGGCGGACTGAGACAGACGGACAGGGCGGACGATCTGAAACAGACCGTCTGAGACAGGTGGTCTTAGACGGACGGATTGAGACAGACGGTCTGAGACAGACGGTCTGAGACAGACGGTCTGAGACATACGGTCTGAGACAGACGGTCTGAGACAGGCGGTCTGAGACAGACAATCTGAGACAGACCCTCGGAGACAGGTGGTCTGAGACAGACGGCCTGAGACAGACGGCCTGAGACAGACGGATTGAAACAGACGGACTGAGACAGGCGGACTGAGGCTTACGGTCTGAGACAGACGGACTGAGACATACGGACTGAGACTGACGGTCTGAGACAGGCGGTCTGAGACAGACGGTCTGAGACATACGGTTTGAGACAGACGGTCTGAGACAGACAATCTGAGACAGACCGTCTGAGACAGGCGGTCTGAGACAGACGGACGGAGACTGACGGACTGAGACAGACGGACTGAGACAGACGGTCTGAGACAGACGGACTGAGACTGTTGGTCTGAGACAGACGGTCTGAGACATACGGACTGCGACTGCCGGACTGAGACTGACGGACAGGGACAGGCGAACAGACGCTGCCCGATAGCGGCAGGCGGATTGAGACGGACGGTCTGAGACAGACGGTCTGAGACAGACGGTCTGAGACAGACGGTCTGAGACAGACGTTCTGAGACAGACGGTCTGAGACAGACGGTCCTAGACGGACGGATTGAGACAGACGGTCTGAGATAGACGGCCTGAGACAGACGGTCTGAGATAGACGGACTGAGACAGACGGACTAAGACTGTTGGTCTGAGACAGACGGATTGAGACAGACGGAGTGAGACAGACGGACAGGGACAGGCGAACAGACGCTGCCCGATAGCGGCAGGCGGATTGAGACCGACGGTCTGAGACAGACGGATTGAGACAGACGGTCTGTGACAGACGGTCTGAGACAGGCGGTCTGAGACAGACGGTCTGAGACAGACGGTCTGAGACAGACGGTCTGAGACAGACGGTCTGAGACAGACGGTCTGAGACAGACGGTCTGAGACAGACGGTCTGAGACAGACGGTCTGAGACAGACGGTCTGAGACAGACGGTCTGAGACAGACAATCTGAGACAGACCGTCTGAGACAGGTGGTCTGAGACAGGCGGCCTCAGACAGACGGTCTGAGACAGGCGGTCTGAGACAGACGGACGGAGACTGACGGACTGAGACAGACGGACTGAGACAGACGGTCTGAGACAGACGGACTGAGACTGTTGGCCTGAGACAGACGGTCTGAGACAGAAGGACTGAGGCAGGCGGACTGAGGCTAACGGTCTGAGACAGACGGACTGAGACATACGGACTGAGACTGACGGACAGGGACAGGCGAACAGACGCTGCCGGATAGCGGCAGGGGGATTGAGACGGACGGTCTGAGACAGACGGTCTGAGACAGACGGTCTGAGACAGACGGTCTGAGACAGACGGTCTGAGACAGACGGCCTGAGACAGACGGATTGAGACAGACGGACTGAGACAGGCGGACTGAGACAGACGGACAGGGCGGACGATCTGAAACAGACCGTCTGAGACAGGTGGTCTTAGACGGACGGATTGAGACAGACGGTCTGAGACAGACGGTCTGAGACAGACGGTCTAAGACAGACGGATTGAGACAGACGGACTGAGACAGGCGGTCTGAGACAGACGGACTGAGACTGTTGGTCTGAGACAAACGTTCTGAGACAGACGGTCTGAGACAGACGGTCCTAGACGGACGGATTGAGACAGACAGTCTGAGATAGACGGCCTGAGACAGACGGTCTGAGACAGACGGTCTGAGACAGACGGTCTGAGACAGACAATCTGAGACAGACCGTCTGAGACAGGTGGTCTGAGACAGGCGGCCTGAGACAGACGGTCTGAGACAGACGGTCTGAGACAGACGGTCTGAGACAGACGGTCTGAGACAGACGGTCCGAGACAGACGGTCTGAGACAGACGGTCTGAGACAGGCGGTCTGAGACAGACGGACGGAGACTGACGGACTCAGACAGACGGACTGAGACAGACGGTCTGACACAGACGGTCTGAGACAGACAATCTGAGACAGACCGTCTGAGACAGACGGTCTGAGACAGACGGTCTGAGACAGACGGTCTGAGACAGACGGTCTGAGACAGACGGTCTGAGACAGACGGGCTGAGACAGACGGTCGGGGACAGACGGTCTGACACAGACGGTCTGAGACAGACAATCTGAGACAGACCGTCTGAGACAGACGGTCTGAGACAGACGGTCTGAGACAGACGGTCTGAGACAGACGGTCTGAGACAGACGGTCTGAGACAGACGGGCTGAGACAGACGGTCGGAGACAGACGGTCTGACACAGACGGTCTGAGACAGACAATCTGAGACAGACCGTCTGAGACAGACGGTCTGAGACAGACGGCCTGAGACAGACGGTCTGAGACAGACGTTCTGAGACAGGCGGTCTGAGACAGACGGACGGAGACTGACGGACTGAGACAGACGGACTGAGACAGACGGTTTGAGACACACGGACTGAGACTGTTGGTCTGAGACAGACGGTCTGAGACAGAAGGACTGAGGCATTCGGACTGAGGCTAACGGTCTGAGACAGACGGACTGAGACATACGGTCTGAGACGGACGATCTCAGACAGACGGTCTGAGACAGACGGTCTGAGACAGACGGTCTGAGACAGACGGTCTGAGACAGACGGTCTGAGACAGACGGTCTGAGACAGACGGTCTGAGACAGACGGGCTGAGACAGACGGTCTGAGACAGACGGTCTGACACAGACGGTCTGAGACAGACAATCTGAGACAGACCGTCTGAGACAGACGGTCTGAGACAGACGGCCTGAGACAGACGGTCTGAGACAGACGTTCTGAGACAGACGGTCTGAGACAGACGGTCCTAGACGGACGGTCTGAGACAGGCGGTTGAGACAGACAATCTGAGACAGACCGTCGGAGACAGGTGGTCTGAGACAGACGGCCTGAGACAGACAGTCTGAGACAGACGGTCTGAGACAGACGGTCTGAGACAGGCGGTTGAGACAGACAATCTGAGACAGACCGTCGGAGACAGGTGGTCTGAGACAGACGGCCTGAGACAGACGGATTGAGACAGACGGACTGAGACAGGCGGACGGAGACTGACGGACTGAGACAGACGGACTGAGACAGACGGTCTGAGACAGGCGGTCTGAGATAGACGGACGGAGACTGACGGACTGAGACAGACGGACTGAGACAGACGGTCTGAGACACACGGACTGAGACTGTTGGTCTGAGACAGACGGTCTGAGACAGACGGTCTGAGACAGACGGTCTGAGACAGACGGTCTGAGACAGACGGTCTGAGACAGACGGTCTGAGACAGACGGTCTGAGACAGACGGGCTGAGACAGACGGTCGGAGACAGACGGTCTGACACAGACGGTCTGAGACAGACAATCTGAGACAGACCGTTTGAGACAGACGGTCTGAGACAGACGGCCTGAGACAGACGGTCTGAGACAGACGTTCTGAGACAGGCGGTCTGAGACAGACGGACGGAGACTGACGGACTGAGACAGACGGACTGAGACAGACGGACTGAGACAGACGGTCTGAGACACACGGACTGAGACTGTTGGTCTGAGACAGACGGTCTGAGACAGAAGGACTGAGGCATTCGGACTGAGGCTAACGGTCTGAGACAGACGGACTGAGACATACGGTCTGAGACGGACGATCTCAGACAGACGGTCTGAGACAGACGGTCTGAGACAGACGGTCTGAGACAGACGGTCTGAGACAGACGGGCTGAGACAGACGGTCGGAGACAGACGGTCTGACACAGACGGTCTGAGACAGACAATCTGAGACAGACCGTCTGAGACAGACGGTCTGAGACAGACGGCCTGAGACAGACGGTCTGAGACAGACGTTCTGAGACAGGCGGTCTGAGACAGACGGACGGAGACTGACGGACTGAGACAGACGGACTGAGACAGACGGTTTGAGACACACGGACTGAGACTGTTGGTCTGAGACAGACGGTCTGAGACAGAAGGACTGAGGCATTCGGACTGAGGCTAACGGTCTGAGACAGACGGACTGAGACATACGGTCTGAGACGGACGATCTCAGACAGACGGTCTGAGACAGACGGTCTGAGACAGACGGTCTGAGACAGACGGTCTGAGACAGACGGTCTGAGACAGACGGTCTGAGACAGACGGTCTGAGACAGACGGTCTGAGACAGACGGGCTGAGACAGACGGTCTGAGACAGACGGTCTGACACAGACGGTCTGAGACAGACAATCTGAGACAGACCGTCTGAGACAGACGGTCTGAGACAGACGGCCTGAGACAGACGGTCTGAGACAGACGTTCTGAGACAGACGGTCTGAGACAGACGGTCCTAGACGGACGGATTGAGACAGACGGTCTGAGATAGACGGTCTGAGACAGACAGTCTGAGACAGACGGTCTGAGACAGACGGTCTGAGACAGGCGGTTGAGACAGACAATCTGAGACAGACCGTCGGAGACAGGTGGTCTGAGACAGACGGCCTGAGACAGACGGATTGAGACAGACGGACTGAGACAGGCGGACGGAGACTGACGGACTGAGACAGACGGACTGAGACAGACGGTCTGAGATAGGCGGTCTGAGATAGACGGACGGAGACTGACGGACTGAGACAGACGGACTGAGACAGACGGTCTGAGACACACGGACTGAGACTGTTGGTCTGAGACAGACGGTCTGAGACAGACGGTCTGAGACAGACGGTCTGAGACAGACGGTCTGAGACAGACGGTCTGAGACAGACGGTCTGAGACAGACGGGCTGAGACAGACGGTCGGAGACAGACGGTCTGACACAGACGGTCTGAGACAGACAATCTGAGACAGACCGTTTGAGACAGACGGTCTGAGACAGACGGCCTGAGACAGACGGTCTGAGACAGACGTTCTGAGACAGGCGGTCTGAGACAGACGGACGGAGACTGACGGACTGAGACAGACGGACTGAGACAGACGGTCTGAGACACACGGACTGAGACTGTTGGTCTGAGACAGACGGTCTGAGACAGAAGGACTGAGGCATTCGGACTGAGGCTAACGGTCTGAGACAGACGGACTGAGACATACGGTCTGAGACGGACGATCTCAGACAGACGGTCTGAGACAGACGGTCTGAGACAGACGGTCTGAGACAGACGGTCTGAGACAGACGGTCTGAGACAGACGGGCTGAGACAGACGGTCTGAGACAGACGGTCTGAGACAGACGTTCTGAGACAGACGGTCTGAGACAGACGGTCGTAGACGGACGGATTGAGACAGACGGTCTGAGATAGACGGTCTGAGACAGACAGTCTGAGACAGACGGTCTGAGACAGACCGTCGGAGACAGGTGGTCTGAGACAGACGGCCTGAGACAGACGGATTGAGACAGACGGACTGAGACAGGCGGACGGAGACTGACGGACTGAGACAGACGGACTGAGACAGACGGTCTGAGACAGGCGGTCTGAGACAGACGGACGGAGACTGACGGACTGAGACAGACGGACTGAGACAGACGGTCTGAGACACACGGACTGCGACTGTTGGTCTGAGACAGACGGTCTGAGACAGAAGGACTGAGGCATTCGGACTGAGGCTAACGGTCTGAGACAGACGGACTGAGACATACGGTCTGAGACGGACGATCTCAGACAGACGGTCTGAGACAGACGGTCTGAGACAGACGGTCTGAGACAGACGGTCTGAGACAGAAGGACTGAGGCATTCGGACTGAGGCTAACGGTCTGAGACAGACGGACTGAGACATACGGTCTGAGACGGACGATCTCAGACAGACGGTCTGAGACAGACGGTCTGAGACAGACGGTCTGAGACAGACGGTCTGAGACAGACGGTCTGAGACAGACGGTCTGAGTCAGACGGGCTGAGACAGACGGTCTGAGACAGACGGTCTGACACAGACGGTCTGAGACAGACAATCTGAGACAGACCGTCTGAGACAGACGGTCTGAGACAGACGGCCTGAGACAGACGGTCTGAGACAGACGTTCTGAGACAGACGGTCTGAGACAGACGGTCGTAGACGGACGGATTGAGACAGACGGTCTGAGATAGACGGTCTGAGACAGACAGTCTGAGACAGACGGTCTGAGACAGACGGTCTGAGACAGGCGGTTGAGACAGACAATCTGAGACAGACCGTCGGAGACAGGTGGTCTGAGACAGACGGCCTGAGACAGACGGATTGAGACAGACGGACTGAGACAGGCGGACGGAGACTGACGGACTGAGACAGACGGACTGAGACAGACGGTCTGAGACAGGCGGTCTGAGACAGACGGACGGAGACTGACGGACTGAGACAGACGGACTGAGACAGACGGTCTGAGACACACGGACTGAGACTGTTGGTCTGAGACAGACGGTCTGAGACAGAAGGACTGAGGCATTCGGACTGAGGCTAACGGTCTGAGACAGACGGACTGAGACATACGGTCTGAGACGGACGATCTCAGACAGACGGTCTGAGACAGACGGTCTGAGACAGACGGTCTGAGACAGACGGTCTGAGACAGACGGGCTGAGACAGACGGTCGGAGACAGACGGTCTGACACAGACGGTCTGAGACAGACAATCTGAGACAGACCGTCTGAGACAGACGGTCTGAGACAGACGGCCTGAGACAGACGGTCTGAGACAGACGTTCTGAGACTGGCGGTCTGAGACAGACGGACGGAGACTGACGGACTGAGACAGACGGACTGAGACAGACGGTTTGAGACACACGGACTGAGACTGTTGGTCTGAGACAGACGGTCTGAGACAGAAGGACTGAGGCATTCGGACTGAGGCTAACGGTCTGAGACAGACGGACTGAGACATACGGTCTGAGACGGACGATCTCAGACAGACGGTCTGAGACAGACGGTCTGAGACAGACGGTCTGAGACAGACGGTCTGAGACAGACGGTCTGAGACAGACGGTCTGAGACAGACGGTCTGAGACAGACGGGCTGAGACAGACGGTCTGAGACAGACGGTCTGACACAGACGGTCTGAGACAGACAATCTGAGACAGACCGTCTGAGACAGACGGTCTGAGACAGACGGCCTGAGACAGACGGTCTGAGACAGACGTTCTGAGACAGACGGTCTGAGACAGACGGTCCTAGACGGACGGATTGAGACAGACGGTCTGAGATAGACGGTCTGAGACAGACAGTCTGAGACAGACGGTCTGAGACAGACGGTCTGAGACAGGCGGTTGAGACAGACAATCTGAGACAGACCGTCGGAGACAGGTGGTCTGAGACAGACGGCCTGAGACAGACGGATTGAGACAGACGGACTGAGACAGGCGGACGGAGACTGACGGACTGAGACAGACGGACTGAGACAGACGGTCTGAGACAGGCGGTCTGAGACAGACGGACGGAGACTGACGGACTGAGACAGACGGACTGAGACAGACGGTCTGAGACACACGGACTGAGACTGTTGGTCTGAGACAGACGGTCTGAGACAGACGGTCTGAGACAGACGGTCTGAGACAGACGGGCTGAGACAGACGGTCGGAGACAGACGGTCTGACACAGACGGTCTGAGACAGACAATCTGAGACAGACCGTTTGAGACAGACGGTCTGAGACAGACGGCCTGAGACAGACGGTCTGAGACAGACGTTCTGAGACAGGCGGTCTGAGACAGACGGACGGAGACTGACGGACTGAGACAGACGGACTGAGACAGACGGTCTGAGACACACGGACTGAGACTGTTGGTCTGAGACAGACGGTCTGAGACAGAAGGACTGAGGCATTCGGACTGAGGCTAACGGTCTGAGACAGACGGACTGAGACATACGGTCTGAGACGGACGATCTCAGACAGACGGTCTGAGACAGACGGTCTGAGACAGACGGTCTGAGACAGACGGTCTGAGACAGACGGTCTGAGACAGACGGGCTGAGACAGACGGTCTGAGACAGACGGTCTGACACAGACGGTCTGAGACAGACAATCTGAGACAGACCGTCTGAGACAGACGGTCTGAGACAGACGGCCTGAGACAGACGGTCTGAGACAGACGTTCTGAGACAGACGGTCTGAGACAGACGGTCCTAGACGGACGGATTGAGACAGACGGTCTGAGATAGACGGTCTGAGACAGACAGTCTGAGACAGACGGTCTGAGACAGACGGTCTGAGACAGGCGGTTGAGACAGACAATCTGAGACAGACCGTCGGAGACAGGTGGTCTGAGACAGACGGCCTGAGACAGACGGATTGAGACAGACGGACTGAGACAGGCGGACGGAGACTGACGGACTGAGACAGACGGACTGAGACAGACGGTCTGAGACAGGCGGTCTGAGACAGACGGACGGAGACTGACGGACTGAGACAGACGGACTGAGACAGACGGTCTGAGACACACGGACTGCGACTGTTGGTCTGAGACAGACGGTCTGAGACAGAAGGACTGAGGCATTCGGACTGAGGCTAACGGTCTGAGACAGACGGACTGAGACATACGGTCTGAGACGGACGATCTCAGACAGACGGTCTGAGACAGACGGTCTGAGACAGACGGTCTGAGACAGACGGTCTGAGACAGACGGTCTGAGACAGACGGTCTGAG
This sequence comes from Coelioxys conoideus, assembly GCA_947623535.1. Lineage (NCBI taxonomy): Eukaryota > Metazoa > Arthropoda > Insecta > Hymenoptera > Megachilidae > Coelioxys > Coelioxys conoideus. Next base: position 16,217,190 of record OX392451.1, read on the forward strand.
ACAGACGGTCTGAGACAGACGGGCTGAGACAGACGGTCTGAGACAGACGGTCTGACACAGACGGTCTGAGACAGACAATCTGAGACAGACCGTCGGAGACAGGTGGTCTGAGACAGACGGCCTGAGACAGACGGTCTGAGACAGGCGGTCTGAGACAGACGGACGGAGACTGACAGACTGAGACAGACGGACTGAGACAGACGGTCTGAGACAGACGGACTGAGACTGTTGGTCTGAGACAGACGGTCTGAGACAGACGGTCTGAGGCAGACGGTCTGAGACAGACGGTCTGAGACAGACGGTCTGAGACAGACGGTCTGAGACAGACGGTCTGAGACAGACGGTCTGAGACAGACAGATTGAGACAAACGGTCTGAGACAGACGGTATGGGACAGACGGCCTGAGACATACGGACTGAGACTGCCGGACTGAGACTGACGGACAGGGACAGGCGAACAGACGCTGCCGGATAGCGGCAGGCGGATTGAGACGGACGGTCTGAGACAAACGGTCTGAGACAGACGTTCTGAGACGGACGTTCTGAGACAGACGGTCTGAGACAGGCGGTCCTAGACGGACGGATTGAGACAGACGGTCTGAGATAGACGGCCTGAGACAGACGGTCTGAGACAGACGGTCTGAGACAGACGGTCTGAGACAGACAGTCTGAGACATACGGTCTGAGACAGACGGTCTGAGACAGACGGTCTGAGACAGACGGTCTGAGACAGACAATCTGAGACAGACCGTCGGAGACAGGTGGTCTGAGACAGACGGCCTGAGACAGACCGTCTGAGACATACGGTCTGAGACAGACGGTCTGAGACAGACAATCTGAGACAGACCGTCTGAGACACGTGGTCTGAGACAGACGGCCTGAGACAGACGGTCTGAGACAAGCGGTCTGAGACAGACGGACGGAGACTGACGGACTCAGACAGACGGACTGAGGCAGACGGTCTGAGACAGACGGACTGAGACTGTTGGTCTGAGACAGACGGTCTGAGACAGAAGGACTGAGGCAGGCGGACTGAGGCTAACGGTCTGAGACAGACGGACTGAGACATACGGACTGAGACTGACGGACAGGGACAGGCGAACAGACGCTGCCGGATAGCGGCAAGGGGATTGAGACGGACGGTCTGAGACAGACGGTCTGAGACAGACGGTCTGAGACAGACGGTCTGAGACAGGCGGTCTGAGACAGACAATCTGAGACAGACCGTCGGAGACAGGTGGTCTGAGACAGACGGCCTGAGACAGACGGATTGAGACAGACGGACTGAGACAGGAAGACTGAGACAGACGGACAGGGCGGACGATCTGAGGCAGACCGTCTGAGACAGGTGGTCTTAGACGGACGGATTGAGACAGACGGTCTGAGACAGACGGTCTGAGACATACGGTCTGAGACAGACGGTCTGAGACAGACAATCTGAGACAGACCGTCTGAGACAGGTGGTCTGAGACAGACGGCCTGAGACAGACGGTCTGAGACAGGCGGTCTGAGACAGACGGACGGAGACTGACGGACTGAGACAGACGGACTGAGACAGACGGTCTGAGACAGACGGACTGAGACTGTTGGTCTGAGACAGACGGTCTGAGACATACGGACTGAGACTGACGGACAGGGACAGGCGAACAGACGCTGCCCGATAGCGGCAGGCGGATTGAGACGGACGGTCTGAGACAGACGGTCTGAGACAGACGGCCTGAGACAGACGGTCTGAGACAGACGTTCTGAGACAGACGGTCTGAGACAGACGGTCCTAGACGGACGGATTGAGACAGACGGTCTGAGATAGACGGTCTGAGACAGACAGTCTGAGACAGACGGTCTGAGACAGACGGTCTGAGACAGGCGGTCTGAGACAGACAATCTGAGACAGACCGTCGGAGACAGGTGGTCTGAGACAGACGGCCTGAGACAGACGGATTGAGACAGACGGACTGAGACAGGCGGACGGAGACTGACGGACTGAGACAGACGGACTGAGACAGACGGTCTGAGACAGGCGGTCTGAGACAGACGGACGGAGACTGACGGACTGAGACAGACGGACTGAGACAGACGGTCTGAGACACACGGACTGAGACTGTTGGTCTGAGACAGACGGTCTGAGACAGAAGGACTGAGGCATTCGGACTGAGGCTAACGGTCTGAGACAGACGGACTGAGACATACGGTCTGAGACGGACGATCTCAGACAGACGGTCTGAGACAGACGGTCTGAGACAGACGGTCTGAGACAGACGGTCTGAGACAGACGGTCTGAGACAGACGGTCTGAGACAGACGGGCTGAGACAGGCGGTCTGAGACAGACGGTCCTAGACGGACGGATTGAGACAGACGGTCTGAGATAGACGGTCTGAGACAGACAGTCTGAGACAGACGGTCTGAGACAGACGGTCTGAGACAGACGGTCTGAGACAGGCTTTTGAGACAGACAATCTGAGACAGACCGTCTGAGACAGGTGGTCTGAGACAGACGGCCTGAGACAGGTGGTCTGAGACAGACGGCCTGAGACAGACGGTCTGAGACAGGCGGTCTGAGACAGACGGACGGAGACTGACAGACTGAGACAGACGGACGGAGACAGACGGTCTGAGACAGACGGACTGAGACTGTTGGTCTGAGACAGACGGTCTGAGACAGACGGTCTGAGACAGACGGTCTGAGACAGACGGTCTGAGACAGACGGTCTGAGACAGACGGTCTGAGACAGACGGTCTGAGACGGACGGTCTGAGACAGACAGATTGAGACAAACGGTCTGAGACAGACGGTATGGGACAGACGGCCTGAGACATACGGACTGAGACTGCCGGACTGAGACTGACGGACAGGGACAGGCGAACAGACGCTGCCGGATAGCGGCAGGCGGATTGAGACGGACGGTCTGAGACAAACGGTCTGAGACAGACGTTCTGAGACGGACGGTCTGAGACAGACGGTCTGAGACAGACGGACTGAGACAGACGTTCTGAGACAGACGGTCTGAGACAGACAATCTGTGACAGACCGTCTGAGACAGACGGATTGAGACAGACGGTCTGAGACAGACGGTCTCAGACAGACGGTCTGAGACAGACGTTCTGAGACAGACGGTCTGAGACAGGCGGTCCTAGACGGACGGATTGAGACAGACGGTCTGAGATAGACGGCCTGAGACAGACGGTCTGAGACAGACGGTCTGAGACAGACGGTCTGAGACAGACGGTCTGACACAGACGGTCTGAGACAGACGGTCTGAGGCAGACAATCTGTGACAGACAATCTGAGACAGACCGTCTGACACAGGTAGTCTGAGACAGACGGCCTGAGACAGACGGTCTGAGACAGGCGGTCTGAGACAGACGGACGGAGACTGACGGACTGAGACAGACGGACTGAGACAGACGGTCTGAGACAGACGGTCTGAGATAGACGGACTGAGACAGCCGGACTAAGACTGTTGGTCTGAGACAGACGGATTGAGACAGACGGACTGAGACAGACGGACAGGGACAGGCGAACAGACGCTGCCCGACAGCGGCAGGCGGATTGAGACGGACGGTCTGAGACAGACGGATTGAGACAGACGGTCTGTGACAGACGGTCTGAGACAGGCGGTCTGAGACAGACGGACTGAGACAGGCGGACTGTGATAGACGTTCTGAGACAGACGGTCTGAGACAGACGATCCGAGACAGACGATCTGAGATCGGTGGTCTAAGACAGACGGACTGAGAGAGACGGACTGACACAGACGGTCTGAGACAGACAATCTGAGACAGACCGTCTGAGACAGGTGGTCTGAGACAGACGGCCTGCGACAGACGGTCTGAGACAGGCGGTCTGAGACAGACGTACGGAGACTGACGGACTGAGACGGACGGACTGAGACAGACGGTCTGAGACAGACGGACTGAGACTGTTGGTCTGAGACAGACGGTCTGGGACAGAAGGACTGAGGCAGGCGGACTGAGGCTAACGGTCTGAGACAGACGGACTGAGACATACGGACTGAGACTGCCGGACTGAGACTGACGGACAGGGACAGGCGAACAGACGCTGCCGGATAGCGGCAGGGGGATTGAGACGGACGGTCTGAGACAGACGGTCTGAGACAGACGGTCTAAGACAGACGGTCTCAGACAGGCGGTCTGAGACAGACAATCTGAGACAGACCGTCGGAGACAGGTGGTCTGAGACAGACGGCCTGAGACAGACGGATTGAGACAGACGGACTGAGACAGGCGGACTGAGACAGACGGTCTGAGACAGACGGTCTGAGACAGACGGTCTGAGACAGACGGTCTGAGACAGACAATCTGAGACAGACCGTCGGAGACAGGTGGTCTGAGACAGGTGGTCTGAGACAGACGGCCTGAGACAGACGGATTGATACAGACGGACTGAGACAGGCGGACTGAGACAGACGGACAGGGCAGACAATCTGAGACAGACCGTCTGAGACAGGTGGTCTTAGACGGACGGATTGAGACAGACGGTCTGAGACAGACGGTCTGAGACAGACGGTCTGAGACAGACGGTCTGAGACAGACGGTCTGAGACAGACGGTCTGAGACAGACGGTCTGAGACAGACGGTCTGAGACAGACGGTCTGAGACAGACGGTCTGAGACAGACGGTCTGAGACAGACGGTCTGAGACAGACGGTCTGAGACAGACGGTCTGAGACAGACGGTCTGAGACAGACAATCTGAGACAGACCGTCTGAGACAGGTGGTCTGAGACAGACGACCTGAGACAGACGGTCTGAGACAGGCGGTCTGAGACAGACGGACGGAGACTGACGGACTGAGACAGACGGACTGAGGCAGACGGTCTGAGACAGACGGACTGTGACTGTTGGTCTGAGACAGACGGTCTGAGACAGACAGATTGAGACAAACGGTCTGAGACAGACGGTATGGGACAGACGGCCTGAGACATACGGACTGAGACTGCCGGACTGAGACTGACGGACAGGGACAGGCGAACAGTCGCTGCCCGATAGCGGCAGGCGGATTGAGACGGACGGTCTGAGACAGACGGTCTGAGACAGACGGTCTGAGACAGACGGTCTGAGACAGACGGTCTGAGACAGACGGCCTGAGACAGACGTTCTGAGACAGACGGTCTGAGACAGACGGTCCTAGGCGGACGGATTGAGACAGACGGTCTGAGATAGACGGCCTGAGACAGACGGTCTGAGACAGACGGTCTGAGACAGACGGTCTGAGACAGAAGGACTGAGGCAGGCGGACTGAGGCTAACGGTCTGAGACAGACGGACTGAGACATACGGACTGAGACTGACGGACAGGGACAGGCGAACAGACGCTGCCGGATAGCGGCAGGGGGATTGAGACGGACGGTCTGAGACAGACGGTCTGAGACAGACGGTCTGAGACAGACGGTCTGAGACAGACAATCTGAGACAGACCGTCTGAGACAGGTGGTCTGAGACAGGCGGCCTCAGACAGACGGTCTGAGACAGGCGGTCTGAGACAGACGGACGGAGACTGACGGACTGAGACAGACGGACTGAGACAGACGGTCTGAGACAGACGGACTGAGACTGTTGGTCTGAGACAGACGGTCTGAGACTGAAGGACTGAGGCAGGCGGACTGAGGCTAACCGTCTGAGACAGACGGACTGAGACATACGGACTGAGACTGACGGACAGGGACAGGCGAACAGACGCTGCCGGATAGCGGCAGGGGGATTGAGACGGACGGTCTGAGACAGACGGTCTGAGACAGACGGTCTGAGACAGACGGTCTGAGACAGACGGTCTGAGACAGGCGGTCTGAGACAGACAATCTGAGACAGACCGTCTGAGACAGGTGGTCTGAGACAGACGGCCTGCGACAGACGGTCTGAGACAGGCGGTCTGAGACAGACGTACGGAGACTGACGGACTGAGACGGACGGACTGAGACAGACGGTCTGAGACAGACGGACTGAGACTGTTGGTCTGAGACAGACGGTCTGGGACAGAAGGACTGAGGCAGGCGGACTGAGGCTAACGGTCTGAGACAGACGGACTGAGACATACGGACTGAGACTGCCGGACTGAGACTGACGGACAGGGACAGGCGAACAGACGCTGCCGGATAGCGGCAGGGGGATTGAGACGGACGGTCTGAGACAGACGGTCTGAGACAGACGATCCGAGACAGACGATCTGAGATCGGTGGTCTAAGACAGACGGACTGAGAGAGACGGACTGACACAGACGGTCTGAGACAGACAATCTGAGACAGACCGTCTGAGACAGGTGGTCTGAGACAGACGGCCTGCGACAGACGGTCTGAGACAGGCGGTCTGAGACAGACGTACGGAGACTGACGGACTGAGACGGACGGACTGAGACAGACGGTCTGAGACAGACGGACTGAGACTGTTGGTCTGAGACAGACGGTCTGGGACAGAAGGACTGAGGCAGGCGGACTGAGGCTAACGGTCTGAGACAGACGGACTGAGACATACGGACTGAGACTGCCGGACTGAGACTGACGGACAGGGACAGGCGAACAGACGCTGCCGGATAGCGGCAGGGGGATTGAGACGGACGGTCTGAGACAGACGGTCTGAGACAGACGGTCTAAGACAGACGGTCTCAGACAGGCGGTCTGAGACAGACAATCTGAGACAGACCGTCGGAGACAGGTGGTCTGAGACAGACGGCCTGAGACAGACGGATTGAGACAGACGGACTGAGACAGGCGGACTGAGACAGACGGTCTGAGACAGACGGTCTGAGACAGACGGTCTGAGACAGACGGTCTGAGACAGACAATCTGAGACAGACCGTCGGAGACAGGTGGTCTGAGACAGACGGCCTGAGACAGACGGCCTGAGACAGACGGATTGAAACAGACGGACTGAGACAGGCGGACTGAGGCTAACGGTCTGAGACAGACGGACTGAGACATACGGACCGAGACTGACGGACAGGGACAGGCGAACAGACGCTGCCGGATAGCGGCAGGGGGAATGAGACGGACGGTCTGAGACAGACGGTCTGAGACAGACGGTCTGAGACAGACGGTCTGAGACAGACGGTCTGAGACAGACAATCTGAGACAGACCGTCTGAGACAGGCGGCCTCAGACAGACGGTCTGAGACAGGCGGTCTGAGACAGACGGACGGAGACTGACGGACTGAGACAGACGGACTGAGACAGACGGTCTGAGACAGACGGACTGAGACTGTTGGTCTGAGACAGACGGTCTGAGACAGAAGGACTGAGGCAGGCGGACTGAGGCTAACGGTCTGAGACAGACGGACTGAGACATACGGACTGAGACTGACGGACAGGGACAGGCGAACAGACGCTGCCGGATAGCGGCAGGGGGATTGAGACGGACGGTCTGAGACAGACGGTCTGAGACAGACGGTCTGAGACAGACGGTCTGAGACAGACGGTCTGAGACAGACGGTCTGAGACAGGCGGTCTGAGACAGACAATCTGAGACAGACCGTCTGAGACAGGTGGTCTGAGACAGACGGCCTGCGACAGACGGTCTGAGACAGGCGGTCTGAGACAGACGTACGGAGACTGACGGACTGAGACGGACGGACTGAGACAGACGGTCTGAGACAGACGGACTGAGACTGTTGGTCTGAGACAGACGGTCTGGGACAGAAGGACTGAGGCAGGCGGACTGAGGCTAACGGTCTGAGACAGACGGACTGAGACATACGGACTGAGACTGCCGGACTGAGACTGACGGACAGGGACAGGCGAACAGACGCTGCCGGATAGCGGCAGGGGGATTGAGACGGACGGTCTGAGACAGACGGTCTGAGACAGACGGTCTAAGACAGACGGTCTCAGACAGGCGGTCTGAGACAGACAATCTGAGACAGACCGTCGGAGACAGGTGGTCTGAGACAGACGGCCTGAGACAGACGGATTGAGACAGACGGACTGAGACAGGCGGACTGAGACAGACGGTCTGAGACAGACGGTCTGAGACAGACGGTCTGAGACATACGGTCTGAGACAGACGGTCTGAGACAGACAATCTGATACAGACCGTCTGAGACAGGTGGTCTGAGACAGACGGCCTGAGACAGACGGTCTGAGACAGACGGTCTGAGACAGGCGGTCTGAGACAGACGGACGGAGACTGACGGACTGAGACAGACGGACTGAGACAGACGGTCTGAGACAGACGGACTGAGACTGTTGGTCTGAGACAGACGGTCTGAGACATACGGACTGAGACTGCCGGACTGAGACTGACGGACAGGGACAGTCGAACAGACGCTGCCCGATAGCGGCAGGCGGATTGAGACGGACGGTCTGAGACAGACGGTCTGAGACAGACGGTCTGAGACAGACGGTCTGAGACAGACGGTCTGAGACAGACGGTCTGAGACAGACGGTCTGAGACAGACGTTCTGAGACAGACGGTCTGAGACAGACGGTCCTAGACGGACGGATTGAGACAGACGGTCTGAGATAGACGGCCTGAGACAGACGGTCTGAGACAGACGGTCTGAGACAGACGGTCTGAGACAGACGGTCTGAGACAGACGGTCTGAGACAGACGGTCTGAGACAGACGGTCTGAGACAGACAATCTGAGACAGACCGTCTGAGACAGGTGGTCTGAGACAGGCGGCCTCAGACAGACGGTCTGAGACAGGCGGTCTGAGACAGACGGACGGAGACTGACGGACTGAGACAGACGGACTGAGACAGACGGTCTGAGACAGACGGACTGAGACTGTTGGTCTGAGACAGACGGTCTGAGACAGAAGGACTGAGGCAGGCTGACTGAGGCTAACGGTCTGAGACAGACGGACTGAGACTGACGGACAGGGACAGGCGAACAGACGCTGCCGGATAGCGGCAGGGGGATTGAGACGGACGGTCTGAGACAGACGGTATGAGACAGACGGTCTTAGACAGACGGTCTGAGACAGACGGTCTGAGACAGACGGTCTGAGACAGACGGTCTGAGACAGACGGTCTGAGACAGGTGGTCTGAGACAGACAATCTGAGACAGACCGTCGGAGACAGGTGGTCTGAGACAGACGGCCTGAGACAGACGGATTGAGACAGACGGACTGAGACAGGCGGTCTGAGACAGACAATCTGAGACAGACCGTCTGAGACAGGTGGTCTGAGACAGACGGCCTGAGACAGACGGTCTGAGACAGGCGGTCTGAGACAGACGGTCTGAGACATACGGTTTGAGACGGACGGTCTGAGACAGACAATCTGAGACAGACCGTCTGAGACAGGCGGTCTGAGACAGACGGACGGAGACTGACGGACTGAGACAGACGGACTGAGACAGACGGTCTGAGACAGACGGACTGAGACTGTTGGTCTGAGACAGACGGTCTGAGACATACGGACTGAGACTGCCGGACTGAGACTGACGGACAGGGACAGTCGAACAGACGCTGCCCGATAGCGGCAGGCGGATTGAGACGGACGGTCTGAGACAGACGGTCTGAGACAGACGTTCTGAGACAGACGGTCTGAGACAGACGGTCCTAGACGGACGGATTGAGACAGACGGTCTGAGATAGACGGCCTGAGACAGACGGTCTGAGATAGACGGACTGAGACAGACGGACTAAGACTGTTGGTCTGAGACAGACGGATTGAGACACACGGAGTGAGACAGACGGACAGGGACAGGCGAACAGACGCTGCCCGATAGCGGCATGCGGATTGAGACGGACGGTCTGAGACAGACGGATTGAGACAGACGGTCTGTGACAGACGGTCTGAGACAGGCGGTCTGAGACAGACGGTCTGAGACAGACGGTCTGAGACAGACGGTCTGAGACAGACGGTCTGAGACAGACGGTCTATGACAGACGGTCTGAGACAGACGGTCTGAGACAGGCGGTCTGAGACAGACAATCTGAGACAGACCGTCGGAGACAGGTGGCCTGAGACAGACGGCCTGAGACAGACGGATTGAGACAGACGGACTGAGACAGGCGGACTGAGACAGACGGACTGAGACTGTTGGTCTGAGACAGACGTTCTGAGACAGACGGTCTGAGACAGACGGTCCTAGACGGACGGATTGAGACAGACGGTCTGAGATAGACGGCCTGAGACAGACGGTCTGAGACAGACGGTCTGAGACAGACGGTCTGAGACAGACGGTCTGAGACAGACGGTCTGAGACAGACGGTCTGAGACAGACAATCTGAGACAGACCGTCTGAGACAGGTGGTCTGAGACAGGCGGCCTGAGCCAGACGGTCTGAGACAGATGGTCTGAGACAGACGGTCTGAGACAGACGGTCTGAGACAGACGGTCTGAGACAGACGGTCTGAGACAGACGGTCTGAGACAGGCGGTCTGAGACAGACAATCTGAGACAGACCGTCGGAGACAGGTGGTCTGAGACAGACGGCCTGAGGCAGACGGATTGAGACAGACGGACTGAGACAGGCGGACGGAGACTGACGGACTGAGACAGACGGACTGAGACAGACGGTCTGAGACAGGCGGTCTGAGACAGACGGACGGAGACTGACGGACTGAGACAGACGGACTGAGACAGACGGTCTGTGACACACGGACTGAGACTGTTGGTCTGAGACAGACGGTCTGAGACAGAAGGACTGAGGCATTCGGACTGAGGCTAACGGTCTGAGACAGACGGACTGAGACATACGGTCTGAGACGGACGATCTCAGACAGACGGTCTGAGACAGACGGTCTGAGACAGACGGTCTGAGACAGACGGTCTGAGACAGACGGTCTGAGACAGACGGGCTGAGACAGACGGTCTGAGACAGACGGTCTGACACAGACGGACTAAGACTGTTGGTCTGTGACAGACGGATTGAGACAGACGGACTGAGACAGACGGACAGGGACAGGCGAACAGACGCTGCCCGATAGCGGCAGGCGGATTGAGACGGACGGTCTGAGACAGACGGATTGAGACAGACGGTCTGTGACAGACGGTCTGAGACAGGCGGTCTGAGACAGACGGACTGAGACAGGCGGACTGTGATAGACGTTCTGAGACAGACGGTCTGAGACAGACGATCCGAGACAGACGATCTGAGATCGGTGGTCTAAGACGGACGGACTGAGAGAGACGGACTGACACAGACGGTCTGAGACAGACAATCTGAGACAGACCGTCTGAGACAGGTGGTCTGAGACAGACGGCCTGCGACAGACGGTCTGAGACAGGCGGTCTGAGACAGACGTACGGAGACTGACGGACTGAGACGGACGGACTGAGACAGACGGTCTGAGACAGACGGACTGAGACTGTTGGTCTGAGACAGACGGTCTGGGACAGAAGGACTGAGGCAGGCGGACTGAGGCTAACGGTCTGAGACAGACGGACTGAGACATACGGACTGAGACTGCCGGACTGAGACTGACGGACAGGGACAGGCGAACAGACGCTGCCGGATAGCGGCAGGGGGATTGAGACGGACGGTCTGAGACAGACGGTCTGAGACAGACGGTCTGAGACAGACGGTCTAAGACAGACGGTCTGAGACAGACGGTCTCAGACAGGCGGTCTGAGACAGACAATCTGAGACAGACCGTCGGATACAGGTGGTCTGAGACAGACGGCCTGAGACAGACGGATTGAGACAGACGGACTGAGACAGGCGGACTGAGACAGACGGACAGGGCAGACGATCTGAGACAGACCGTCTGAGACAGGTGGTCTTAGACGGACGGATTGAGACAGACGGTCTGAGACAGACGGTCTGAGACAGACGGTCTGAGACAGACGGTCTGAGACAGACGGTCTGAGACAGACAATCTGAGACAGTCCGTCTGAGACAGGTGGTCTGAGACAGACGGCCTGAGACAGACTGTCTGAGACAGGCGGTCTGAGACAGACGGACGGAGACTGACGCACTGAGACAGACGGACTGAGACAGACGGTCTGAGACAGACGGACTGAGACTGTTGGTCTGAGACAGACGGTCTGAGACAGAAGCTCTGAGGCAGACAGATTGAGACAAACGGTCTGAGACAGACGGTATGGGACAGACGGCCTGAGGCATACGGACTGAGACTGCCGGACTGAGACTGACGGACAGGGACAGGCGAACAGTCGCTGCCCGATAGCGGCAGGCGGATTGAGACGGACGGTCTGAGACAGACGGTCTGAGACAGACGGTCTGAGACAGACGGTCTGAGACAGACGGTCTGAGACAGACGGTCTGAGACAGACGGTCTGAGACAGACGGTCTGAGACAGACGTTCTGAGACAGACGGTCTGAGACAGACGGTCCTAGACGGACGGATTGAGACAGACGGTCTGAGACAGACGGCCTGAGACAGACGGATTGAGACAGACGGACTGAGACAGGCGGACGGAGACTGACGGACTGAGACAGACGGACTGAGACAGACGGTCTGAGACAGGCGGTCTGAGACAGACGGACGGAGACTGACGGACTGAGACAGACGGACTGAGACAGACCGTCTGAGACACACGGACTGAGACTGTTGGTCTGAGACAGACGGTCTGAGACAGAAGGACTGAGGCATTCGGACTGAGGCTAACGGTCTGAGACAGACGGACTGAGACATACGGTCTGAGACGGACGATCTCAGACAGACGGTCTGAGACAGACGGTCTGAGACAGACGGTCTGAGACAGACGGTCTGAGACAGACGGTCTGAGACAGACGGTCTGAGACAGACGGGCTGAGACAGACGGTCTGAGACAGACGGTCTGACAAAGACGGACTAAGACTGTTGGTCTGAGACAGACGGATTGAGACAGACGGACTGAGACAGACGGACAGGGACAGGCGAACAGACGCTGCCCGATAGCGGCAGGCGGATTGAGACGGACGGTCTGAGACAGACGGATTGAGACAGACGGACTGAGACAGGCGGACTGTGATAGACGTTCTGAGACAGACGGTCTGAGACAGACGATCCGAGACAGACGATCTGAGATCGGTGGTCTAAGACAGACGGACTGAGAGAGACGGACTGAGACATACGGACTGAGACTGCCGGACTGAGACTGACGGACAGGGACAGGCGAACAGACGCTGCCGGATAGCGGCAGGGGGATTGAGACGGACGGTCTGAGACAGACGGTCTGAGACAGACGGTCAGAGACAGACGGTCTAAGACAGACGGTCTGAGACAGGCGGTGTCAGACAGGCGGTCTGAGACAGACAATCTGAGACAGACCGTCGGAGACAGGTGGTCTGAGACAGACGGCCTGAGACAGACGGATTGAGACAGACGGACTGAGACAGGCGGACTGAGACAGACGGACAGGGCAGACGATCTGAGACAGACCGTCTGAGACAGGTGGTCTTAGACGGACGGATTGAGACAGACGGTCTGAGACAGACGGTCTGAGACAGACGGTCTGAGACAGACGGTCTGAGACAGACGGTCTGAGACAGACGGTCTGAGACAGACGGTCTGAGACAGACAATCTGAGACAGACCGTCTGAGACAGGTGGTCTGAGACAGACGGCCTGAGACAGACGGTCTGAGACAGGCGGTCTGAGACAGACGGACGGAGACTGACGGACTGAGACAGACGGACTGAGACAGACGGTCTGAGACAGACGGACTGAGACTGTTGGTCTGAGACAGACGGTCTGAGACAGAAGGACTGAGGCAGGCGGACTGAGGCTAACGGTCTGAGACAGACGGACTGAGACATACGGACTGAGACTGACGGACAGGGACAGGCGAACAGACGCTGCCGGATAGCGGCAGGGGGATTGAGACGGCCGGTCTGAGACAGACGGTCTGAGACAGACGGTCTGAGACAGACGGTCTGAGACAGGCGGTCTGAGACAGACAATCTGAGGCAGACCGTCGGAGACAGGTGGTCTGAGACAGACTTCCTGAGACAGACGGTCTGAGACAGACGGTCTGAGACATACGGTCTGAGACAGACGGTCTGAGACAGACAATCTGAGACAGACCGTCTGAGACAGGTGGTCTGAGACAGACGGCCTGAGACAGACGGTCTGAGACAGGCGGTCTGAGACAGACGGACGGAGACTGACGGACTGAGACAGACGGACTGAGACAGACGGTCTGAGACAGACGGACTGAGACTGTTGGTCTGAGACAGACGGTCTGAGACAGACGGTCTGAGACAGACAGATTGAGACAAACGGTCTGAGACAGACGGTATGGGATAGACGGCCTGAGACATACGGACTGAGACTGCCGGACTGAGACTGACGGACAGGGACAGGCGAACAGACGCTGCCCGATAGCGGCAGGCGGATTTAGACGGACGGAATGAGACAGACGGTCTGAGACAGACGGTCCCAGACGGACGGATTGAGACAGACGGTCTGAGATGGACGGCCTGAGACAGACGGTCTGAGATAGACGGACTGAGACAGACGGTCTGAGACAGACGGTCTGAGACAGACGGTCTGAGACAGACGGTCTGAGACAGACGGTCTGAGACAGACGGTCTGAGACAGACGGTCTGAGACAGACGGTCTGAGACAGACAATCTGAGACAGACCGTCTGAGACAGGTGGTCTGAGACAGGCGGCCTGAGACAGACGGTCTGAGACAGGCGGTCTGAGACAGACGGACGGAGACTGACGGACTGAGACAGACGGACTGAGACAGACGGTCTGAGACAGACGGACTGAGACTGTTGGTCTGAGACAGACGGTCTGAGACAGACGTTCTGAGACAGACGGTCTGAGACAGACGGTCTGAGACAGACGTTCTGAGACAGACGGTCTGAGACAGGCGGTCCTAGACGGACGGATTGAGAGAGACGGTCTGAGATAGACGGCCTGAGACAGACGGTCTGAGACAGACGGTCTGAGACAGACGGTCTGAGACAGACGGTCTGACACAGACGGTCTGAGACAGACGGTCTGAGGCAGACAATCTGAGACAGACAATCTGAGACAGACCGTCTGAGACAGGTGGTCTGAGACAGGCGGCCTGAGACAGACGGTCTGAGACAGACGGTCTGAGACAGACGGTCTGAGACAGACGGTCTGAGACAGACGGTCTGAGACAGACGGTCTGAGACAGACGGTCTGAGACAGACGGTCTGAGACAGGCGGTCTGAGACAGACAATCTGAGACAGACCGTCGGAGACAGGTGGTCTGAGACAGACGGCCTGAGACAGACGGATTGAGACAGACGGACTGAGACAGGCGGACGGAGACTGACGGACTGAGACAGACGGACTGAGACAGACGGTCTGAGACAGGCGGTCTGAGACAGACGGACGGAGACTGACGGACTGAGACAGACGGACTGAGACAGACGGTCTGAGACAGACGGACTGAGACTGTTGGTCTGAGACAGACGGTCTGAGACAGAAGGACTGAGGCAGGCGGACTGAGGCTAACGGTCTGAGACAGACGGACTGAGACATACGGACTGAGACTGACGGACAGGGACAGGCGAACAGACGCTGCCGGATAGCGGCAGGGGGATTGAGACGGCCGGTCTGAGACAGACGGTCTGAGACAGACGGTCTGAGACAGACGGTCTGAGACAGGCGGTCTGAGACAGACAATCTGAGGCAGACCGTCGGAGACAGGTGGTCTGAGACAGACTTCCTGAGACAGACGGTCTGAGACAGACGGTCTGAGACATACGGTCTGAGACAGACGGTCTGAGACAGACAATCTGAGACAGACCGTCTGAGACAGGTGGTCTGAGACAGACGGCCTGAGACAGACGGTCTGAGACAGGCGGTCTGAGACAGACGGACGGAGACTGACGGACTGAGACAGACGGACTGAGACAGACGGTCTGAGACAGACGGACTGAGACTGTTGGTCTGAGACAGACGGTCTGAGACATACGGACTGAGACTGCCGGACTGAGACTGACGGACAGGGACAGTCGAACAGACGCTGCCCGATAGCGGCAGGCGGATTGAGACGGACGGTCTGAGACAGACGGTCTGAGACAGACGTTCTGAGACAGACGGTCTGAGACAGACGGTCCTAGACGGACGGATTGAGACAGACGGTCTGAGATAGACGGCCTGAGACAGACGGTCTGAGATAGACGGACTGAGACAGACGGACTAAGACTGTTGGTCTGAGACAGACGGATTGAGACACACGGAGTGAGACAGACGGACAGGGACAGGCGAACAGACGCTGCCCGATAGCGGCATGCGGATTGAGACGGACGGTCTGAGACAGACGGATTGAGACAGACGGTCTGTGACAGACGGTCTGAGACAGGCGGTCTGAGACAGACGGTCTGAGACAGACGGTCTGAGACAGACGGTCTGAGACAGACGGTCTGAGACAGACGGTCTATGACAGACGGTCTGAGACAGACGGTCTGAGACAGGCGGTCTGAGACAGACAATCTGAGACAGACCGTCGGAGACAGGTGGCCTGAGACAGACGGCCTGAGACAGACGGATTGAGACAGACGGACTGAGACAGGCGGACTGAGACAGACGGACTGAGACTGTTGGTCTGAGACAGACGTTCTGAGACAGACGGTCTGAGACAGACGGTCCTAGACGGACGGATTGAGACAGACGGTCTGAGATAGACGGCCTGAGACAGACGGTCTGAGACAGACGGTCTGAGACAGACGGTCTGAGACAGACGGTCTGAGACAGACGGTCTGAGACAGACGGTCTGAGACAGACAATCTGAGACAGACCGTCTGAGACAGGTGGTCTGAGACAGGCGGCCTGAGCCAGACGGTCTGAGACAGATGGTCTGAGACAGACGGTCTGAGACAGACGGTCTGAGACAGACGGTCTGAGACAGACGGTCTGAGACAGACGGTCTGAGACAGGCGGTCTGAGACAGACAATCTGAGACAGACCGTCGGAGACAGGTGGTCTGAGACAGACGGCCTGAGGCAGACGGATTGAGACAGACGGACTGAGACAGGCGGACGGAGACTGACGGACTGAGACAGACGGACTGAGACAGACGGTCTGAGACAGGCGGTCTGAGACAGACGGACGGAGACTGACGGACTGAGACAGACGGACTGAGACAGACGGTCTGTGACACACGGACTGAGACTGTTGGTCTGAGACAGACGGTCTGAGACAGAAGGACTGAGGCATTCGGACTGAGGCTAACGGTCTGAGACAGACGGACTGAGACATACGGTCTGAGACGGACGATCTCAGACAGACGGTCTGAGACAGACGGTCTGAGACAGACGGTCTGAGACAGACGGTCTGAGACAGACGGTCTGAGACAGACGGGCTGAGACAGACGGTCTGAGACAGACGGTCTGACACAGACGGACTAAGACTGTTGGTCTGTGACAGACGGATTGAGACAGACGGACTGAGACAGACGGACAGGGACAGGCGAACAGACGCTGCCCGATAGCGGCAGGCGGATTGAGACGGACGGTCTGAGACAGACGGATTGAGACAGACGGTCTGTGACAGACGGTCTGAGACAGGCGGTCTGAGACAGACGGACTGAGACAGGCGGACTGTGATAGACGTTCTGAGACAGACGGTCTGAGACAGACGATCCGAGACAGACGATCTGAGATCGGTGGTCTAAGACGGACGGACTGAGAGAGACGGACTGACACAGACGGTCTGAGACAGACAATCTGAGACAGACCGTCTGAGACAGGTGGTCTGAGACAGACGGCCTGCGACAGACGGTCTGAGACAGGCGGTCTGAGACAGACGTACGGAGACTGACGGACTGAGACGGACGGACTGAGACAGACGGTCTGAGACAGACGGACTGAGACTGTTGGTCTGAGACAGACGGTCTGGGACAGAAGGACTGAGGCAGGCGGACTGAGGCTAACGGTCTGAGACAGACGGACTGAGACATACGGACTGAGACTGCCGGACTGAGACTGACGGACAGGGACAGGCGAACAGACGCTGCCGGATAGCGGCAGGGGGATTGAGACGGACGGTCTGAGACAGACGGTCTGAGACAGACGGTCTGAGACAGACGGTCTAAGACAGACGGTCTGAGACAGACGGTCTCAGACAGGCGGTCTGAGACAGACAATCTGAGACAGACCGTCGGATACAGGTGGTCTGAGACAGACGGCCTGAGACAGACGGATTGAGACAGACGGACTGAGACAGGCGGACTGAGACAGACGGACAGGGCAGACGATCTGAGACAGACCGTCTGAGACAGGTGGTCTTAGACGGACGGATTGAGACAGACGGTCTGAGACAGACGGTCTGAGACAGACGGTCTGAGACAGACGGTCTGAGACAGACGGTCTGAGACAGACAATCTGAGACAGTCCGTCTGAGACAGGTGGTCTGAGACAGACGGCCTGAGACAGACTGTCTGAGACAGGCGGTCTGAGACAGACGGACGGAGACTGACGCACTGAGACAGACGGACTGAGACAGACGGTCTGAGACAGACGGACTGAGACTGTTGGTCTGAGACAGACGGTCTGAGACAGAAGCTCTGAGGCAGACAGATTGAGACAAACGGTCTGAGACAGACGGTATGGGACAGACGGCCTGAGGCATACGGACTGAGACTGCCGGACTGAGACTGACGGACAGGGACAGGCGAACAGTCGCTGCCCGATAGCGGCAGGCGGATTGAGACGGACGGTCTGAGACAGACGGTCTGAGACAGACGGTCTGAGACAGACGGTCTGAGACAGACGGTCTGAGACAGACGGTCTGAGACAGACGGTCTGAGACAGACGGTCTGAGACAGACGTTCTGAGACAGACGG
Organism: Coelioxys conoideus; assembly: GCA_947623535.1. Classification (NCBI taxonomy): domain Eukaryota; kingdom Metazoa; phylum Arthropoda; class Insecta; order Hymenoptera; family Megachilidae; genus Coelioxys; species Coelioxys conoideus. Next base: position 16,235,868 of record OX392451.1, read on the forward strand.
TCTGAGACAGACGGTCCTAGACGGACGGATTGAGACAGACGGTCTGAGACAGACGGCCTGAGACAGACGGATTGAGACAGACGGACTGAGACAGGCGGACGGAGACTGACGGACTGAGACAGACGGACTGAGACAGACGGTCTGAGACAGGCGGTCTGAGACAGACGGACGGAGACTGACGGACTGAGACAGACGGACTGAGACAGACCGTCTGAGACACACGGACTGAGACTGTTGGTCTGAGACAGACGGTCTGAGACAGAAGGACTGAGGCATTCGGACTGAGGCTAACGGTCTGAGACAGACGGACTGAGACATACGGTCTGAGACGGACGATCTCAGACAGACGGTCTGAGACAGACGGTCTGAGACAGACGGTCTGAGACAGACGGTCTGAGACAGACGGTCTGAGACAGACGGTCTGAGACAGACGGGCTGAGACAGACGGTCTGAGACAGACGGTCTGACACAGACGGACTAAGACTGTTGGTCTGAGACAGACGGATTGAGACAGACGGACTGAGACAGACGGACAGGGACAGGCGAACAGACGCTGCCCGATAGCGGCAGGCGGATTGAGACGGACGGTCTGAGACAGACGGATTGAGACAGACGGACTGAGACAGGCGGACTGTGATAGACGTTCTGAGACAGACGGTCTGAGACAGACGATCCGAGACAGACGATCTGAGATCGGTGGTCTAAGACAGACGGACTGAGAGAGACGGACTGAGACATACGGACTGAGACTGCCGGACTGAGACTGACGGACAGGGACAGGCGAACAGACGCTGCCGGATAGCGGCAGGGGGATTGAGACGGACGGTCTGAGACAGACGGTCTGAGACAGACGGTCAGAGACAGACGGTCTAAGACAGACGGTCTGAGACAGGCGGTGTCAGACAGGCGGTCTGAGACAGACAATCTGAGACAGACCGTCGGAGACAGGTGGTCTGAGACAGACGGCCTGAGACAGACGGATTGAGACAGACGGACTGAGACAGGCGGACTGAGACAGACGGACAGGGCAGACGATCTGAGACAGACCGTCTGAGACAGGTGGTCTTAGACGGACGGATTGAGACAGACGGTCTGAGACAGACGGTCTGAGACAGACGGTCTGAGACAGACGGTCTGAGACAGACGGTCTGAGACAGACGGTCTGAGACAGACGGTCTGAGACAGACAATCTGAGACAGACCGTCTGAGACAGGTGGTCTGAGACAGACGGCCTGAGACAGACGGTCTGAGACAGGCGGTCTGAGACAGACGGACGGAGACTGACGGACTGAGACAGACGGACTGAGACAGACGGTCTGAGACAGACGGACTGAGACTGTTGGTCTGAGACAGACGGTCTGAGACAGAAGGACTGAGGCAGGCGGACTGAGGCTAACGGTCTGAGACAGACGGACTGAGACATACGGACTGAGACTGACGGACAGGGACAGGCGAACAGACGCTGCCGGATAGCGGCAGGGGGATTGAGACGGCCGGTCTGAGACAGACGGTCTGAGACAGACGGTCTGAGACAGACGGTCTGAGACAGGCGGTCTGAGACAGACAATCTGAGGCAGACCGTCGGAGACAGGTGGTCTGAGACAGACTTCCTGAGACAGACGGTCTGAGACAGACGGTCTGAGACATACGGTCTGAGACAGACGGTCTGAGACAGACAATCTGAGACAGACCGTCTGAGACAGGTGGTCTGAGACAGACGGCCTGAGACAGACGGTCTGAGACAGGCGGTCTGAGACAGACGGACGGAGACTGACGGACTGAGACAGACGGACTGAGACAGACGGTCTGAGACAGACGGACTGAGACTGTTGGTCTGAGACAGACGGTCTGAGACAGACGGTCTGAGACAGACAGATTGAGACAAACGGTCTGAGACAGACGGTATGGGATAGACGGCCTGAGACATACGGACTGAGACTGCCGGACTGAGACTGACGGACAGGGACAGGCGAACAGACGCTGCCCGATAGCGGCAGGCGGATTTAGACGGACGGAATGAGACAGACGGTCTGAGACAGACGGTCCCAGACGGACGGATTGAGACAGACGGTCTGAGATGGACGGCCTGAGACAGACGGTCTGAGATAGACGGACTGAGACAGACGGTCTGAGACAGACGGTCTGAGACAGACGGTCTGAGACAGACGGTCTGAGACAGACGGTCTGAGACAGACGGTCTGAGACAGACGGTCTGAGACAGACGGTCTGAGACAGACAATCTGAGACAGACCGTCTGAGACAGGTGGTCTGAGACAGGCGGCCTGAGACAGACGGTCTGAGACAGGCGGTCTGAGACAGACGGACGGAGACTGACGGACTGAGACAGACGGACTGAGACAGACGGTCTGAGACAGACGGACTGAGACTGTTGGTCTGAGACAGACGGTCTGAGACAGACGTTCTGAGACAGACGGTCTGAGACAGACGGTCTGAGACAGACGTTCTGAGACAGACGGTCTGAGACAGGCGGTCCTAGACGGACGGATTGAGAGAGACGGTCTGAGATAGACGGCCTGAGACAGACGGTCTGAGACAGACGGTCTGAGACAGACGGTCTGAGACAGACGGTCTGACACAGACGGTCTGAGACAGACGGTCTGAGGCAGACAATCTGAGACAGACAATCTGAGACAGACCGTCTGAGACAGGTGGTCTGAGACAGGCGGCCTGAGACAGACGGTCTGAGACAGACGGTCTGAGACAGACGGTCTGAGACAGACGGTCTGAGACAGACGGTCTGAGACAGACAATCTGAGACAGACCGTCTGAGACAGGTGGTCTGAGACAGGCGGCCTGAGACAGACGGTCTGAGACAGGTGGTCTGAGACAGACGGCCTGAGACAGACGGTCTGAGACAGGCGGTCTGAGACAGACGGACGGAGACTGACGGACTGAGACAGACGGACTGAGACAGACGGTCTGAGACAGACGGACTGAGACTGTTGGTCTGAGACAGACGGTCTGAGACAGACGGTCTGAGACAGACAGATTGAGACAAACGGTCTGAGACAGACGGTATGGGATAGACGGCCTGAGACATACGGACTGAGACTGCCGGACTGAGACTGACGGACAGGGACAGGCGAACAGACGCTGCCCGATAGCGGCAGGCGGATTTAGACGGACGGAATGAGACAGACGGTCTGAGACAGACGGTCCCAGACGGACGGATTGAGACAGACGGTCTGAGATGGACGGCCTGAGACAGACGGTCTGAGATAGACGGACTGAGACAGACGGTCTGAGACAGACGGTCTGAGACAGACGGTCTGAGACAGACGGTCTGAGACAGACGGTCTGAGACAGACGGTCTGAGACAGACGGTCTGAGACAGACGGTCTGAGACAGACGGTCTGAGACAGACGGTCTGAGACAGACAATCTGAGACAGACCGTCTGAGACAGGTGGTCTGAGACAGGCGGCCTGAGACAGACGGTCTGAGACAGGCGGTCTGAGACAGACGGACGGAGACTGACGGACTGAGACAGACGGACTGAGACAGACGGTCTGAGACAGACGGACTGAGACTGTTGGTCTGAGACAGACGGTCTGAGACAGACGTTCTGAGACAGACGGTCTGAGACAGGCGGAACTAGACGGACGGATTGAGAGAGACGGTCTGAGATAGACGGCCTGAGACAGACGGTCTGAGACAGACGGTCTGAGACAGACGGTCTGAGACAGACGGTCTGACACAGACGGTCTGAGACAGACGGTCTGAGGCAGACAATCTGAGACAGACAATCTGAGACAGACCGTCTGAGACAGGTGGTCTGAGACAGGCGGCCTGAGACAGGCGGTCTGAGACAGACGGTCTGAGACAGACGGTCTGAGACAGACGGTCTGATACAGACGGTCTGAGACAGACAATCTGAGACAGACCGTCTGAGACAGGTGGTCTGAGACAGGCGGCCTGAGACAGACGGTCTGAGACAGGCGGTCTGAGACAGACGGTCTGAGACAGACGGTCTGAGACAGACGGTATGAGACAGACGGTCTGAGACAGGCGGTCTGAGACAGACAATCTGAGACAGACCGTCGGAGACAGGTGGTCTGAGACAGACGGCCTGAGACAGACGGATTGAGACAGACGGACTGAGACAGGCGGACGGAGACTGACGGACTGAGACAGACGGACTGAGACAGACGGTCTGAGACAGGCGGTCTGAGACAGACGGACGGAGACTGACGGACTGAGACAGACGGACTGAGACAGACGGTCTGAGACACACGGACTGAGACTGTTGGTCTGAGACAGACGGTCTGAGACAGAAGGACTGAGGCATTCGGACTGAGGCTAACGGTCTGAGACAGACGGACTGAGACATACGGTCTGAGACGGACGATCTCAGACAGACGGTCTGAGACAGACGGTCTGCGACAGACGGTCTGAGACAGACGGTCTGAGACAGACGGTCTGAGACAGACGGTCTGAGACAGACGGTCTGAGACAGACGGGCTGAGACAGACGGTCTGAGACTGACGGTCTGACACAGACGGACTAAGACTGTTGGTCTGAGACAGACGGATTGAGACAGACGGTCTGTGACAGACGGTCTGAGACAGGCGGTCTGAGACAGACGGACTGAGACAGGCGGACTGTGATAGACGTTCTGAGACAGACGGTCTGAGACAGACGATCCGAGACAGACGATCTGAGATCGGTGGTCTAAGACAGACGGACTGAGAGAGACGGACTGAGACATACGGACTGAGACTGCCGGACTGAGACTGACGGACAGGGACAGGCGAACAGACGCTGCCGGATAGCGGCAGGGGGATTGAGACGGACGGTCTGAGACAGACGGTCTGAGACAGACGGTCTGAGACAGACGGTCTAAGACAGACGGTCTGAGACAGACGGTCTCAGACAGGCGGTCTGAGACAGACAATCTGAGACAGACCGTCGGAGACAGGTGGTCTGGAACAGACGGCCTGAGACAGACGGATTGAGACAGACGGACTGAGACAGGCGGACTGAGACAGACGGACAGGGCAGACGATCTGAGACAGACCGTCTGAGACAGGTGGTCTTAGACGGACGGATTGAGACAGACGGTCTGAGACAGACGGTCTGAGACAGACGGTCTGAGACAGACGGTCTGTGACAGACGGTCTGAGACAGACGGTCTGAGACAGACGGTCTGAGACAGACAATCTGAGACAGACCGTCTGAGACAGGTGGTCCGAGACAGACGGCCTGAGACAGACGGTCTGAGACAGGCGGTCTGAGACAGACGGACGGAGACAGACGGACTGAGACAGACGGACTGAGACAGACGGTCTGAGACAGACGGACTGAGACTGTTGGTCTGAGACAGACGGTCTGAGACAGAAGGACTGAGGCAGGCGGACTGAGGCTAACGGTCTGAGACAGACGGACTGAGACATACGGACTGAGACTGACGGACAGGGACAGGCGAACAGACGCTGCCGGATAGCGGCAGGGGGATTGAGACGGCCGGTCTGAGACAGACGGTCTGAGACAGACGGTCTGAGACAGGCGGTCTGAGACAGACAATCTGAGACAGACCGTCGGAGACAGGTGGTCTGAGACAGACTTCCTGAGACAGACGGTCTGAGACAGACGGTCTGAGACATACGGTCTGAGACAGACGGTCTGAGACAGACAATCTGAGACAGACCGTCTGAGACAGGTGGTCTGAGACAGACGGCCTGAGACAGACGGTCTGAGACAGGCGGTCTGAGACAGACGGACGGAGATTGACGGACTGAGACAGACGGACTGAGACAGACGGTCTGAGACAGACGGACTGAGACTGTTGGTCTGATACAGACGGTCTGAGACAGACGGTCTGAGACAGACAGATTGAGACAAACGGTCTGAGACAGACGGTATGGGACAGACGGCCTGAGACATACGGACTGAGACTGCCGGACTGAGACTGACGGACAGGGACAGGCGAACAGACGCTGCCCGATAGCGGCAGGCGGATTTAGACGGACGGTCTGAGACAGACGGTCTGAGACAGACGGTCTGAGACAGACGGTCCCAGACGGACGGATTGAGACAGACGGTCTGAGATGGACGGCCTGAGACAGACGGTCTGAGATAGACGGACTGAGACAGACGGTCTGAGACAGACGGTCTGAGACAGACGGTCTGAGACAGACGGTCTGAGACAGACGGTCTGAGACAGACGGTCTGAGACAGACAATCTGAGACAGACCGTCTGAGACAGGTGGTCTGAGACAGGCGGCCTGAGACAGACGGTCTGAAACAGGCGGTCTGAGACAGACGGACGGAGACTGACGGACTGAGACAGACGGACTGAGACAGACGGTCTGAGACAGACGGACTGAGACTGTTGGTCTGAGACAGACGGTCTGAGACAGACGTTCTGAGACAGACGGTCTGAGACAGGCGGTCCTAGACGGACGGATTGAGAGAGACGGTCTGAGATAGACGGCCTGAGACAGACGGTCTGAGACAGACGGTCTGAGACAGACGGTCTGAGACAGACGGTCTGACACAGACGGTCTGAGACAGACGGTCTGAGACAGGCGGCCTGAGACAGAAGGTCTGAGACAGGCGGTCTGAGACAGACGGACTGAGACAGACGGACTGAGACAGACGGTCTGAGACAGACGGACAGGGACAGACGGACTGAGACAGACGGACTGAGACTGATGGTCTGAGACAGACGGTCTGAGACAGACGGTCTGAGACAGGCGGTCTGAGACAGACGGACTGAGACAGACGGACTGTGACTGATGGTCTGAGACAGACGGCCTGAGACAGACGGATTGAGACAGACGGTCTGAGACAGACGGATCGAGACAGACGGTCTGAGACACACGGTCTGAGACAGACGGCCTGAGACAGACGGTCTGAGAGAGACGGCCTGAGGCAGACGGTCTGAGACATGCGGTCTGAGACAGACGGACTGAGACTGACGGTATTAGAAAGATGGTCTGAGACAGGCGGTCTAAGACAGACGGTCTGAGACAGACGGCCTGACACAGACAGTCTGATACAGACGGTCCGAGACAGACGATCTGAGACAGGTGGTCTAAGACAGACGGACTGAGAGAGACGGACTGAGACTGCCGGACTGCGACAGACCGACTGAGACAGACGGTCTGAGACAGACGGATTGAGACAGACGGACTGAGACAGACGGTCTGAGACAGACGGTCTGAGACAGACGGTCTGAGACAGACGGTCTGAGACAGACGGTCTGAGACAGACGGTCTGAGACAGACGGTCTGAGACAGACGGTCTGAGACAGGCGGTCAGAGACAGACGGTCTGAGACAGGCGGTCTGAGACGGACGGATTGAGACAGACGGCCTGAGACAGGCGGCCTGAGACAGACGGCCTGAGACAGACGGATTGAGACAGTCGGACTGAGACAAGCGGTCTGAGACAGGCGGTCTGGGACAGACGGTCTGAGGCAGACGGACTGTGACTGATGGTCTGAGACAGACGGCCTGAGACAGACGGATTGAGACACACGGTCTGAGACAGACGGATCGAGACAGACGGTCTGAGGCAGACGGTCTGAGACAGACGGCCTGAGACAGACGGTCTGAGACAGACGGATTGAGACAGACGGACTGAGACAGACGGTCTGAGACAGACGGAATGAGACACACGGTCTGAGACAGACGGACTGACACAGGCGGTCTGAGGCAGGCGGTCTGAGACAGGCGGTCTGAGACAGACGGACTGAGACAGACGGACTGTGACTGATGGTCTGAGACAGACGGCCTGAGACAGACGGATTGAGACACACGGTCTGAGACAGACGGATCGAGACAGACGGTCTGAGGCAGACGGTCTCAGACAGACGGCCTGAGACAGACGGTCTGAGACAGACGGTCTGAGACAGGCGGTCAGAGACAGACGGTCTGAGACAGACGGTCTGAGACAGGCGGATCGAGACAGACGGTCTGAGACAGACGGTCTGAGACAGACGGCCTGAGACAGACGGTCTGAGACAGACGGCCTGAGGCAGACGGTCTGAGACATGCGGTCTGAGACAGACGGACTGAGACAGACGGACTGAGACAGACGGTCTGAGACAGACGGACAGGGACAGACGGACTGAGACTGACGGACTGAGACTGATGGTCTGAGACAGACGGTGTGAGACAGACGGTCTGAGACAGACGGTCTGAGACAGACGGTCTGAGACAGACGGTCTGAGACAGACGGTCTGAGACAGACGGCCTGAGGCAGACGGTCTGAGACATGCGGTCTGAGACAGACGGACTGAGACAGACGGACTGAGACAGACGGTCTGAGACAGACGGACAGGGACAGACGGACTGAGACAGACGGACTGAGACTGATCGTCTGAGACAGACGGTGTGAGACAGACGGTCTGAGACAGACGGTCTGAGACAGACGGTCTGAGACAGACGGTCTGAGACAGACGGTCTGAAACAGGCGGTCAGAGACAGACGGTCTGAGACAGGCGGTCTGAGACGGACGGATTGAGACAGACGGTCTGAGACAGGCGGCCTGAGACAGACGGCCTGAGACAGACGGATTGAGACAGTCGGACTGAGACAGGCGGTCTGAGACAGGCGGTCTGAGACAGGCGGTCTGAGACGGACGGATTGAGACAGACGGTCTGAGACAGGCGGCCTGAGACAGACGGTCTGAGACATGCGGTCTGAGACAGACGGACTGAGACAGACGGACTGAGACAGACGGTCTGAGACAGACGGTCTGAGACAGACGGACAGGGACAGACGGACTGAGACAGACGGACCGAGACTGATGGTCCAAGACAGACGGTCTGAGACAGACGGTCTGAGACAGACGGTCTGAGACAGGCGGTCTGAGACGGACGGATTGAGACAGACGGTCTGAGACAGGCGGCCTGAGACAGACGGCCTGAGACAGACGGATTGAGACAGACGGACTGAGACAGGCGGACAGGGACAGGCAAACAGACGCTGCCCGATAGCGGCAGGCGGATTGAGACGAACGGTCTGAGACAGACGGTCTGAGAGAGACGGCCTGAGACAGACGGTCTGAGATAGACGGTCTGAGACAGACGGCCTGACACAGACAGTCTGATACAGACGGCCCGAGACAGACGAACTGAGACAGGTGGTCTAAGACAGACGGACTGAGAGAGACGGACTGAGACTGCCGGACTGCGACAGACCGACTGAGACAGACGGTCTGAGACAGACGGTATGAGACAGGCGGTCTGAGACGGTCGGTCTGAGACAGACGGACTGAGACAGACGGACTGAGACAGACGGTCTGAGACAGACGGACAGGGACAGACGGACTGAGACAGACCGACTGAGACTGATGGTCTGAGACAGACGGTCTGGGACAGACGGTCTGAGACAGACGGTCTGAGACAGACGGTCTGAGACAGACGGTCTGAGACAGACGGTCTGAGACAGACGGTCTGAGACAGACGGTCTGAGACAAACGGTCATGACAGACGATCTGAGACAGACGGTCTGAGACAGACGGTCAGAGACAGACGGTCAGAGACAGCCGGACTGAGACAGGCGGTCTGAGACGGACGGATTGAGACAGACGGTCTGAGACAGGCGGCCTGAGACAGACGGCCTGAGACAGACGGATTGAGACAGTCGGACTGAGACAGGCGGTCTGAGACAGGCGGTCTGGGACAGACGGTCTGAGGCAGACGGTCTGAGACAGACGGTCTGAGACAGACGGCCTGAGGCAGACGGCCTGAGACATGCGGTCTGAGACAGACGGACTGAGACAGACGGACTGAGACAGGCGGTCTGAGACAGACGGACAGGGACAGACGGACTGAGACAGACGGACTGAGACTGATGGTCTGAGACAGACGGTCTGAGACAGACGGTCTGAGACAGACGGTCTGAGACAGACGGTCTGAGACAGCCGGTCTGAGACAGGCGGTCTGAGACGGACGGATTGAGACAGACGGTCTGAGACAGGCGGCCTGAGACAGACGGCCTGAGACAGACGGATTGAGACAGACGGACTGAGACAGGCGGACAGGGACAGGCAAACAGACGCTGCCCGATAGCGGAAGGCGGATTGAGACGGACGGTCTGAGACAGGCGGTCTGAGACGGTCGGTCTGTGACAGACGGACTGAGACAGACGGACTGAGACAGACGGTCTGAGACAGACGGACAGGGACAGACGGACTGAGACAGACCGACTGAGACTGACGGCCTGAGACAGACGGTCTGAGACAGACGGACAGGGACAGACGGACTGAGACAGACCGACTGAGACTGACGGCCTGAGACAGACGGTCTGAGACAGACGGCCTCAGACTGACGGTCCCAGACAGACGGTCCGAGACAGACGGTCCGAGACAGACGGTCTAAGTCAGACGGATTGAGACAGACGGACTGAGACAGGCGGACAGGGACAGGCAAACAGACGCTGCCCGATAGCGGAAGGCGGATTGAGACGGACGGTCTGAGACAGGCGGTCTGAGACGGTCGGTCTGTGACAGACGGACTGAGACAGACGGACTGAGACAGACGGTCTGAGACAGACGGACAGGGACAGACGGACTGAGACAGACCGACTGAGACTGACGGCCTGAGACAGACGGTCTGAGACAGACGGCCTCAGACTGACGGTCCCAGACAGACGGTCCGAGACAGACGGTCTAAGTCAGACGGATTGAGACAGACGGACTGAGACAGACGGACTGAGACAGACGGTCTGAGACAGACGGCCTGAGACAGACTATCTGAGACAGACCGTCTGAGACCGGTGGTCTGAGAGAGACCGTCTGAGACAGGCGGTCTGGAACAGACGGTCTGAGACAGACGGTCTGAGACAGACGGCCTGAGACAGACGGCCTGAGACAGACCGATTGCGACAGTCGGACTGAGACAGGCGGACTGAGACAGGCGGTCTGGAACAGACGGTCTGAGACAGACGGTCTGAGACAGACGGCCTGAGGCAGACGGTCTTAGACATGCGGTCTGAGACAGACGGACTGAGACAGACGGACTGAGACAGACGGTCTGAGACAGACGGACAGGGACAGACGGACTGAGAAAGACGGACTGATACTGATGGTCTGAGACAGACGGTCTGAGACAGACGGTCTGAGACAGACGGTCTGAGGCAGACGGACTGAGACAGACGGTCTGAGACAGACGGTCTGAGACAGACGGTCTGAGACAGACGGTCTGCGACAGGCGGTCTGAGACGGACGGATTGAGACAGACGGTCTGAGACAGGCGGCCTGAGACAGACGGCCTGAGACAGACGGATTGAGACAGACGGACTGAGACAGGCGGACAGGGACAGGCAAACAGACGCTGCCCGATAGCGGCAGGCGGATTGAGACGGACGGTCTGAGACGGACGGTCTGAGACAGACGGACTGAGGCAGGCGAACGGAGACTGACGGTCTGAGACAGACGGATTGTGACAGACGGTATGGGACAGACGGCCTGAGACAGACAGTCTGATGCCGAGGGATTGAGGCAGACGGCCTGAGACAGACGGTCTGAGAGAGACGGCCTGGGACAGACAGTCTGAGACAGGCGGTCCGAGACAGACGGTCTGAGACAGACGGTCTGAGATAGACGGTCTGAGACAGACGGCCTGACACAGACAGTCTGATACAGACGGTCCGAGACAGACGATCTGAGACAGGTGGTCTAAGACAGACGGACTGAGAGAGACGGACTGGGACTGCCGGACTGCGACAGACCGACTGAGACAGACGGTCTGAGACAGACGGATTGAAACAGACGGACTGAGACAGACGGACTGAGACAGACGGAATGAGACACACGGTCTGAGACAGACGGACTGACACAGGCGGTCTGAGACAGGCGGTCTGAGACAGGCGGTCTGAGACAGGCGGTCTGAGACAGACGGACTGAGGCAGACGGTCTGAGACAGACGGACTGAGACAGACGGCCTGAGACAGACGGTCTGAGACAGACGGTCTGGGACAGACGGTCTGAGACAGACGGTCTGAGACAGACGGTCTGAGACAGACGGTCTGAGACAGACGGTCTGAGACAGACGGTCTGAGACAGACGGTCTGAGACAGACGGTCTGAGACAGACGGTCTGAGACAGACGGTCTGAGACAGACGGTCTGAGACAGACGGTCTGAGACAGACGGTCTGAGACAGACGGTCTGAGACAAACGGTCATGACAGACGGTCTGAGACAGACGGATTGAGACAGACGGTCTGAGACAGGCGGCCTGAGACAGACGGACTGACACAGGCGGTCTGAGACAGACGGATTGAGACAGACGGACTGAGACAGGCGGACAGGGACAGGCAAACAGACGCTGCCCGATAGCGGAAGGCGGATTGAGACGGACGGTCTGAGACAGGCGGTCTGAGACGGTCGGTCTGTGACAGACGGCCTGAGGCAGACGGTCTGAGACATGCGGTCTGAGACAGACGGACTGAGACAGACGGACTGAGACAGACGGTCTGAGACAGACGGACAGGGACAGACGGCCTGAGGCAGACGGTCTGAGACATGCGGTCTGAGACAGACGGACTGAGACAGACGGACTGAGACAGACGGTCTGAGACAGACGGACAGGGACAGACGGACTGAGACAGACGGACTGAGACTGATGGTCTGAGACAGACGGTCTGAGACAGACGGTCTGAGACAGACGGTCTGAGACAGACGGTCTGAGACAGACGGTCTGAGACAGACGGTCTGAGACAGACGGTCTGAGACAGACGGTCTGAGACAGGCGGTCTGAGACAGACGGATTGAGACAGACGGACTGAGACAGGCGGCCTGAGACAGACGGCCTGAGACAGACGGATTGAGACAGACGGACTGAGACAGGCGGACAGGGACAGGCAAACAGACGCTGCCCGATAGCGGAAGGCGGATTGAGACGGACGGTCTGAGACAGGCGGTCTGAGACGGTCGGTCTGTGACAGACGGACTGAGACAGACGGACTGAGACAGACGGTCTGAGACAGACGGACAGGGACAGACGGACTGAGACAGACCGACTGAGACTGACGGCCTGAGACAGACGGTCTGAGACAGACGGCCTCAGACTGACGGTCCCAGACAGACGGTCCGAGACAGACGGTCTAAGTCAGACGGATTGAGACAGACGGACTGAGACAGACGGACTGAGACAGACGGTCTGAGACAGACGGCCTGAGACAGACTATCTGAGACAGACCGTCTGAGACCGGTGGTCTGAGAGAGACCGTCTGAGACAGGTGGTCTGAGACAGACGGTCTGAGACAGGCGGTCTGAGACAGACGGACTGAGACTGACGGTATTAGAAAGATGGTCTGAGACAGGCGGTCTAAGACAGACGGATTGTGACAGACGGTATGGGACAGACGGCCTGAGACAGACAGTCTGATGCCGAGGGATTGAGACAGACGGCCTGAGACAGACGGTCTGAGACAGACGGTCTGAGATAGACGGTCTGATACAGACGGCCTGACACAGACAGCCTGATACAGACGGTCCGAGACAGACGATCTGAGACAGGTGGTCAAAGACAGACGGACTGAGAGAGACGGACTGAGACTGCCGGACTGCGACAGACCGACTGAGACAGACGGTCTGAGACAGACGGATTGAGACAGACGGACTGAGACAGACGGACTGAGACAGACGGAATGAGACACACGGTCTGAGACAGACGGACTGACACAGGTGGTCTGAGACAGGCGGTCTGAGACAGGCGGTCTGAGACAGACGGACTGAGACAGACGGACTGTGACTGATGGTCTGAGACAGACGGCCTGAGACAGACGGCCTGAGACAGACCGATTGCGACAGTCGGACTGAGACAGGCGGACTGAGACAGGCGGTCTGGAACAGACGGTCTGAGACAGACGGTCTGAGACAGACGGCCTGAGGCAGACGGTCTTAGACATGCGGTCTGAGACAGACGGACTGAGACAGACGGACTGAGACAGACGGTCTGAGACAGACGGACAGGGACAGACGGACTGAGAAAGACGGACTGATACTGATGGTCTGAGACAGACGGTCTGAGACAGACGGTCTGAGACAGACGGTCTGAGGCAGACGGACTGAGACAGACGGTCTGAGACAGACGGTCTGAGACAGACGGTCTGAGACAGGCGGTCTGAGACGGACGGATTGAGACAGACGGTCTGAGACAGGCGGCCTGAGACAGACGGCCTGAGACAGACGGATTGAGACAGACGGACTGAGACAGGCGGACAGGGACAGGCAAACAGACGCTGCCCGATAGCGGCAGGCGGATTGAGACGGACGGTCTGAGACAGACGGTCTGAGACAGACGGCCTCAGACAGACGGTCCGAGACAGACGGTCTAAGTCAGACGGATTGAGACAGACGGACTGAGACAGACGGACTGAGACAGACGGCCTGAGACAGACGGCCTGAGACTGACGGTATTAGAAAGATGGTCTGATACAGGCGGTCTAAGACAGACGGATTGTGACAGACGGTATGGGACAGACGGCCTGAGACAGACAGTCTGATGCCGAGGGATTGAGACAGACGGCCTGAGACAGACGGTCTGAGACAGACGGTCTGAGATAGACGGTCTGATACAGACGGCCTGACACAGACAGTCTGATACAGACGGTCCGAGACAGACGATCTGAGACAGGTGGTCGAAGACAGACGGACTGAGAGAGACGGACTGATACTGCCGGACTGCGACAGACCGACTGAGACAGACGGTCTGAGACAGACGGATTGAGACAGACGGACTGAGACAGACGGACCGAGACAGACGGAATGAGACACACGGTCTGAGACAGACGGACTGACACAGGCGGTCTGAGACAGGCGGTCTGAGACAGGCGGTCTGAGACAGACGGACTGAGACAGACGGACTGTGACTGATGGTCTGAGACAGACGGCCTGAGACAGACGGCCTGAGACAGACCGATTGCGACAGTCGGACTGAGACAGGCGGACTGAGACAGGCGGTCTGGAACAGACGGTCTGAGACAGACGGTCTGAGACAGACGGCCTGAGGCAGACGGTCTTAGACATGCGGTCTGAGACAGACGGACTGAGACAGACGGACTGAGACAGACGGTCTGAGACAGACGGACAGGGACAGACGGACTGAGAAAGACGGACTGAGACTGATGGTCTGAGACAGACGGTCTGAGACAGACGGTCTGAGACAGACGGTCTGAGGCAGACGGACTGAGACAGACGGTCTGAGACAGACGGTCTGAGACAGACGGTCTGAGACAGGCGGTCTGAGACGGACGGATTGAGACAGACCGTCTGAGACAGGCGGCCTGAGACAGACGGCCTGAGACAGACGGATTGAGACAGACGGACTGAGACAGGCGGACAGGGACAGGCAAACAGACGCTGCCCGATAGCGGCAGGCGGATTGAGACGGACGGTCTGAGACAGACGGACTGAGACAGACGGACCGAGACAGACGGAATGAGACACACGGTCTGAGACAGACGGACTGACACAGGCGGTCTGAGACAGGCGGTCTGAGACAGGCGGTCTGAGACAGACGGACTGAGACAGACGGACTGTGACTGATGGTCTGAGACAGACGGCCTGAGACAGACGGCCTGAGACAGACCGATTGCGACAGTCGGACTGAGACAGGCGGACTGAGACAGGCGGTCTGGAACAGACGGTCTGAGACAGACGGTCTGAGACAGACGGCCTGAGGCAGACGGTCTTAGACATGCGGTCTGAGACAGACGGACTGAGACAGACGGACTGAGACAGACGGTCTGAGACAGACGGACAGGGACAGACGGACTGAGAAAGACGGACTGAGACTGATGGTCTGAGACAGACGGTCTGAGACAGACGGTCTGAGACAGACGGTCTGAGGCAGACGGACTGAGACAGACGGTCTGAGACAGACGGTCTGAGACAGACGGTCTGAGACAGGCGGTCTGAGACGGACGGATTGAGACAGACCGTCTGAGACAGGCGGCCTGAGACAGACGGCCTGAGACAGACGGATTGAGACAGACGGACTGAGACAGGCGGACAGGGACAGGCAAACAGACGCTGCCCGATAGCGGCAGGCGGATTGAGACGGACGGTCTGAGACAGACGGTCTGAGACAGACGGCCTCAGACAGACGGTCCGGGACAGACGGTCCGAGACAGACGGTCCGAGACGGACGGTCTGAGACAGACGGACTGAGGCAGGCGAACGGAGACAGACGGCCTCAGACAGACGGTCCGGGACAGACGGTCCGAGACAGACGGTCCGAGACGGACGGTCTGAGACAGACGGACTGAGGCAGGCGAACGGAGACTGACGGTCTGAGACAGACGGATTGTGACAGACGGTATGGGACAGACGGCCTGAGACAGACAGTCTGATGCCGAGGGATTGAGGCAGACGGCCTGAGACAGACGGTCTGAGAGAGACGGCCTGGGACAGACAGTCTGAGACAGGCGGTCTGAGACAGACGGTCTGAGACAGACGGTCTGAGACGGACGGATTGAGACAGACGGTCTGAGACAGGCGGCCTGAGACAGACGGCCTGAGGCAGACGGTCAGAGACATGCGGTCTGAGACAGACGGACCGAGACAGACGGACTGAGACAGACGGTCTGAGACAGACAGTCTGAGACAGGCGGCCTGAGACAGACGGTCTGAGAGAGACGGTCTGAGAGAGACGGCCTGAGACAGACGGTCTGAGATAGACGGTCTGAGACAGACGGCCTGACACAGACAGTCTGATACAGACGGTCCGAGACAGACGATCTGAGACAGGTGGTCTAAGACAGACGGACTGAGAGAGACGGACTGAGACTGCCGGACTGCGACAGACCGACTGAGACAGACGGTCTGAGACAGACGGTCTGAGACAGACGGTCTGCGACAGACGGTCTGAGACAGGCGGTCTGAGACGGACGGATTGAGACAGACGGTCTGAGACAGGCGGCCTGAGACAGACGGCCTGAGACAGACGGATTGAGACAGACGGACTGAGACAGGCGGACAGGGACAGGCAAACAGACGCTGCCCGATAGCGGCAGGCGGATTGAGACGGACGGTCTGAGACAGACGGTCTGAGAGAGACGGCCTGAGACAGACGGTCTGAGATAGACGGTCTGAGACAGACGGCCTGACACAGACAGTCTGATACAGACGGTCCGAGACAGACGATCTGAGACAGGTGGTCTAAGACAGACGGACTGAGAGAGACAGACTGAGACTGCCGGACTGCGACAGACCGACTGAGACAGACGGTCTGAGACAGACGGTCTGAGACAGGCGGTCTGAGACGGTCGGTCTGAGACAGACGGACTGAGACAGACGGACTGAGACAGACGGTCTGAGACAGACGGACAGGGACAGACGGACTGAGACAGACCGACTGAGACTGATGGTCTGAGACAGACGGTCTGAGACAGACGGTCTGAGACAGGCGGTCTGAGACAGACGGTCTGAGACAGGCGGTCTGAGACGGACGGATTGAGACAGACGGTCTGAGACAGACGGTCTGAGACAGGCGGTCTGAGACGGACGGATTGAGACAGACGGTCTGAGACAGGCGGCCTGAGACAGACGGCCTGAGGCAGACGGTCAGAGACATGCGGTCTGAGACAGACGGACCGAGACAGACGGACTGAGACAGACGGTCTGATACAGACGGTCCGAGACAGACGGACTGAGACAGACCGACTGAGACTGATGGTCTGAGACAGACGGTCTGAGACAGACGGTCTGAGACAGGCGGTCTGAGACAGACGGTCTGAGACAGGCGGTCTGAGACGGACGGATTGAGACAGACGGTCTGAGACAGACGGTCTGAGACAGGCGGTCTGAGACGGACGGATTGAGACAGACGGTCTGAGACAGGCGGCCTGAGACAGACGGCCTGAGGCAGACGGTCAGAGACATGCGGTCTGAGACAGACGGACCGAGACAGACGGACTGAGACAGACGGTCTGAGACAGACGGTCTGAGACAGGCGGCCTGAGACAGACGGACGGAGACAGACGGTCTGAGACAGGCGGTCTGAGACGGACGGATTGAGACAGACGGTCTGAGAGAGACGGCCTGAGAGAGACGGCCTGAGACAGACGGTCTGAGATAGACGGTCTGAGACAGACGGCCTGACACAGACAGTCTGATACAGACGGTCCGAGACAGACGATCTGAGACAGGTGGTCTAAGACAGACGGACTGAGAGAGACGGACTGAGACTGCCGGACTGCGACAGACCGACTGAGACAGACGGTCTGAGACAGACGGTCTGAGACAGGCGGTCTGAGACGGTCGGTCTGAGACAGACGGACTGAGACAGACGGACTGAGACAGACGGTCTGAGACAGACGGACAGGGACAGACGGACTGAGACAGACCGACTGAGACTGATGGTCTGAGACAGACGGTCTGAGACAGACGGTCTGAGACAGGCGGTCTGAGACAGACGGTCTGAGACAGGCGGTCTGAGACGGACGGATTGAGACAGACGGTCTGAGACAGACGGTCTGAGACAGGCGGTCTGAGACGGACGGATTGAGACAGACGGTCTGAGACAGGCGGCCTGAGACAGACGGCCTGAGACAGACGGACGGAGACAGACGGTCTGAGACAGGCGGTCTGAGACGGACGGATTGAGACAGACGGTCTGAGAGAGACGGCCTGAGAGAGGCGGCCTGAGACAGACGGTCTGAGATAGACGGTCTGAGACCGACGGCCTGACACAGACAGTCTGATACAGACGGTCCGAGACAGACGATCTGAGACAGGCGGTCTGAGACGGACGGATTGAGACAGACGGTCTGAGACAGGCGGCCTGAGACAGACGGCCTGTGGCAGACGGTCAGAGACATGCGGTCTGAGACAGACGGACCGAGACAGACGGACTGAGACAGACGGTCTGAGACAGACGGTCTGAGACAGGCGGCCTGAGACAGACGGACGGAGACAGACGGTCTGAGACAGGCGGTCTGAGACGGACGGATTGAGACAGACGGTCTGAGACAGGCGGCCTGAGACAGACGGCCTGAGACAGACGGATTGAGACAGACGGACTGAGACAGGCGGACAGGGACAGGCAAACAGACGCTGCCCGATAGCGGCAGGCGGATTGAGACGGACGGTCTGAGACAGACGGTCTGAGAGAGACGGCCTGAGACAGACGGTCTGAGATAGACGGTCTGAGACAGACGGCCTGACACAGACAGTCTGATACAGACGGTCCGAGACAGACGATCTGAGACAGGTGGTCTAAGACAGACGGACTGAGAGAGACGGACTGAGACTGCCGGACTGCGACAGACCGACTGAGACAGACGGTCTGAGACAGACGGTCTGAGACAGACGGTCTGCGACAGACGGTCTGAGACAGGCGGTCTGAGACGGACGGATTGAGACAGACGGTCTGAGACAGGCGGCCTGAGACAGACGGCCTGAGACAGACGGATTGAGACAGACGGACTGAGACAGGCGGACAGGGACAGGCAAACAGACGCTGCCCGATAGCGGCAGGCGGATTGAGACGGACGGTCTGAGACAGACGGTCTGAGAGAGACGGCCTGAGACAGACGGTCTGAGATAGACGGTCTGAGACAGACGGCCTGACACAGACAGTCTGATACAGACGGTCCGAGACAGACGATCTGAGACAGGTGGTCTAAGACAGACGGACTGAGAGAGACAGACTGAGACTGCCGGACTGCGACAGACCGACTGAGACAGACGGTCTGAGACAGACGGTCTGAGACAGGCGGTCTGAGACGGTCGGTCTGAGACAGACGGACTGAGACAGACGGACTGAGACAGACGGTCTGAGACAGACGGACAGGGACAGACGGACTGAGACAGACCGACTGAGACTGATGGTCTGAGACAGACGGTCTGAGACAGACGGTCTGAGACAGGCGGTCTGAGACAGACGGTCTGAGACAGGCGGTCTGAGACGGACGGATTGAGACAGACGGTCTGAGACAGACGGTCTGAGACAGGCGGTCTGAGACGGACGGATTGAGACAGACGGTCTGAGACAGGCGGCCTGAGACAGACGGCCTGAGGCAGACGGTCAGAGACATGCGGTCTGAGACAGACGGACCGAGACAGACGGACTGAGACAGACGGTCTGATACAGACGGTCCGAGACAGACGGACTGAGACAGACCGACTGAGACTGATGGTCTGAGACAGACGGTCTGAGACAGACGGTCTGAGACAGGCGGTCTGAGACAGACGGTCTGAGACAGGCGGTCTGAGACGGACGGATTGAGACAGACGGTCTGAGACAGACGGTCTGAGACAGGCGGTCTGAGACGGACGGATTGAGACAGACGGTCTGAGACAGGCGGCCTGAGACAGACGGCCTGAGGCAGACGGTCAGAGACATGCGGTCTGAGACAGACGGACCGAGACAGACGGACTGAGACAGACGGTCTGAGACAGACGGTCTGAGACAGGCGGCCTGAGACAGACGGACGGAGACAGACGGTCTGAGACAGGCGGTCTGAGACGGACGGATTGAGACAGACGGTCTGAGAGAGACGGCCTGAGAGAGACGGCCTGAGACAGACGGTCTGAGATAGACGGTCTGAGACAGACGGCCTGACACAGACAGTCTGATACAGACGGTCCGAGACAGACGATCTGAGACAGGTGGTCTAAGACAGACGGACTGAGAGAGACGGACTGAGACTGCCGGACTGCGACAGACCGACTGAGACAGACGGTCTGAGACAGACGGTCTGAGACAGGCGGTCTGAGACGGTCGGTCTGAGACAGACGGACTGAGACAGACGGACTGAGACAGACGGTCTGAGACAGACGGACAGGGACAGACGGACTGAGACAGACCGACTGAGACTGATGGTCTGAGACAGACGGTCTGAGACAGACGGTCTGAGACAGGCGGTCTGAGACAGACGGTCTGAGACAGGCGGTCTGAGACGGACGGATTGAGACAGACGGTCTGAGACAGACGGTCTGAGACAGGCTGTCTGAGACGGACGGATTGAGACAGACGGTCTGAGACAGGCGGCCTGAGACAGACGGCCTGAGACAGACGGACGGAGACAGACGGTCTGAGACAGGCGGTCTGAGACGGACGGATTGAGACAGACGGTCTGAGAGAGACGGCCTGAGAGAGGCGGCCTGAGACAGACGGTCTGAGATAGACGGTCTGAGACCGACGGCCTGACACAGACAGTCTGATACAGACGGTCCGAGACAGACGATCTGAGACAGGCGGTCTGAGACGGACGGATTGAGACAGACGGTCTGAGACAGGCGGCCTGAGACAGACGGCCTGTGGCAGACGGTCAGAGACATGCGGTCTGAGACAGACGGACCGAGACAGACGGACTGAGACAGACGGTCTGAGACAGACGGTCTGAGACAGGCGGCCTGAGACAGACGGACGGAGACAGACGGTCTGAGACAGGCGGTCTGAGACGGACGGATTGAGACAGACGGTCTGAGACAGGCGGCCTGAGACAGACGGCCTGAGACAGACGGATTGAGACAGACGGACTGAGACAGGCGGACAGGGACAGGCAAACAGACGCTGCCCGATAGCGGCAGGCGGATTGAGACGGACGGTCTGAGACAGACGGTCTGAGAGAGACGGCCTGAGACAGACGGTCTGAGATAGACGGTCTGAGACAGACGGCCTGACACAGACAGTCTGATACAGACGGTCCGAGACAGACGATCTGAGACAGGTGGTCTAAGACAGACGGACTGAGAGAGACGGACTGAGACTGCCGGACTGCGACAGACCGACTGAGACAGACGGTCTGAGACAGACGGTCTGAGACAGACGGTCTGCGACAGACGGTCTGAGACAGGCGGTCTGAGACGGACGGATTGAGACAGACGGTCTGAGACAGGCGGCCTGAGACAGACGGCCTGAGACAGACGGATTGAGACAGACGGACTGAGACAGGCGGACAGGGACAGGCAAACAGACGCTGCCCGATAGCGGCAGGCGGATTGAGACGGACGGTCTGAGACAGACGGTCTGAGAGAGACGGCCTGAGACAGACGGTCTGAGATAGACGGTCTGAGCCAGACGGCCTGACACAGACAGTCTGATACAGACGGTCCGAGACAGACGATCTGAGACAGGTGGTCTAAGACAGACGGACTGAGAGAGACGGACTGAGACAGACGGTCTGAGACAGGCGGTCTGAGACGGTCGGTCTGAGACAGACGGACTGAGACAGACGGACTGAGACAGACGGTCTGAGACAGACGGACAGGGACAGACGGACTGAGACAGACCGACTGAGACTGATGGTCTGAGACAGACGGTCTGAGACAGATGGTCTGAGACAGGCGGTCTGAGACAGACGGTCTGAGACAGGCGGTCTGAGACGGACGGATTGAGACAGACGGTCTGAGACAGACGGTCTGAGACAGGCGGTCTGAGACGGACGGATTGAGACAGACGGTCTGAGACAGGCGGCCTGAGACAGACGGCCTGAGGCAGACGGTCAGAGACATGCGGTCTGAGACAGACGGACCGAGACAGACGGACTGAGACAGACGGTCTGAGACAGACGGTCTGAGACAGGCGGCCTGAGACAGACGGACGGAGACAGACGGTCTGAGACAGGCGGTCTGAGACGGACGGATTGAGACAGACGGTCTGAGAGAGACGGCCTGAGAGAGACGGCCTGAGACAGACGGTCTGAGATAGACGGTCTGAGACAGACGGCCTGACACAGACAGTCTGATACAGACGGTCCGAGACAGACGATCTGAGACAGGTGGTCTAAGACAGACGGACTGAGAGAGACGGACTGAGACTGCCGGACTGCGACAGACCGACTGAGACAGACGGTCTGAGACAGACGGTCTGAGACAGGCGGTCTGAGACGGTCGGTCTGAGACAGACGGACTGAGACAGACGGACTGAGACAGACGGTCTGAGACAGACGGACAGGGACAGACGGACTGAGACAGACCGACTGAGACTGATGGTCTGAGACAGACGGTCTGAGACAGACGGTCTGAGACAGGCGGTCTGAGACAGACGGTCTGAGACAGGCGGTCTGAGACGGACGGATTGAGACAGACGGTCTGAGACAGACGGTCTGAGACAGGCGGTCTGAGACGGACGGATTGAGACAGACGGTCTGAGACAGGCGGCCTGAGACAGACGGCCTGAGGCAGACGGTCAGAGACATGCGGTCTGAGACAGACGGACCGAGACAGACGGACTGAGACAGACGGTCTGAGACAGACGGTCTGAGACAGGCGGCCTGAGACAGACGGTCTGAGACAGGCGGTCTGAGACGGACGGATTGAGACAGACGGTCTGAGACAGGCGGCCTGAGACAGACGGACTGATACAGACGGATTGAGACAGACGGACTGAGATAGGCGGACAGGGACAGGCAAACAGACGCTGCCCGATAGCGGCAGGCGGATTGAGACGGACGGTCTGAGACAGACGGTCTGAGAGAGACGGCCTGAGACAGACGGTCCGAGACAGACGGTCTGAGACAGACGGTCTGAGACAGACGGTCCGAGACAGACGGTCTGAGACAGACGGTCTGAGACAGACGGTCAGAAACAGACGGTCTGAGACAGGCGGTCTGAGACGGACGGATTGAGACAGACGGTCTGAGACAGGCGGCCTGAGACAGACGGCCTGATACAGACGGTCTGAGACAGACGGCCTCAGACTGACGGTCCCAGACAGACGGTCCGAGACAGACGGTCTAAGACAGACGGATTGAGACAGACGGACTGAGACAGACGGACTGAGACAGACGGTCTGAGACTGACGGCCTGAGACAGACTATCTGAGACAGACCGTCTGAGACCGGTGGTCTGAGACAGACCTTCTGAGACAGGTGGTCTGAGACAGATGATCTGAGAGAGACGGCCTGAGACAGACGGTCTGAGACAGGCGGTCTGAGACAGACGGACTGAGACTGACGGTATTAGAAAGACGGTCTGAGACAGGCGGTCTAAGACAGACGGATTGAGACAGACGGACTGAGACAGACGGACTGAGACTGACGGACACGGACAGGCGAACAGACGCTGCCGGATAGCGGCAGGCGGATTGAGACGGACGGTCTGAGACAGACGGTCTGAAACGGACGATCTCAGACAGACGGTCTGAGACAGACGGTCTGAGACAGACGGCCTGAGACAGACTATCTGAGACAGATCGTCTGCGACCGGTGGTCTCAGACAGACCGTCTGAGACAGGTGGTCTGAGACAGATGGTCTGAGACAGACGGTCTGAGACAGACGGATCGAGACAGACGGTCTGAGACAGACGGCCTGAGACAGACGGTCTGAAACAGACGGCCTGAGGCAGACGGTCTGAGACATGCGGTCTGAGACAGACGGACTGAGACAGACAGTCTGAGACAGACGGACAGGGACAGACGGACTGATACAGACGGACTGAGACAGACGGTCTGAGACAGACGGTCTGAGACAGACGGTCCGAGACAGACGGTCCGAGACAGACGGTCTGAGACAGACGGTCAGAGACAGACGGACTGAAACAGACGGTCTGAGACAGACGGTCTGAGACAGACGGTCAGAGACAGACGGACTGAGACAGGCGGTCTGAGACGGACGGATTGAGACAGACGGTCTGAGACAGGCGGCCTGAGACAGACGGCCTGAGACAGACGGATTGAGACAGTCGGACTGAGACAGGCGGTCTGAGACAGGAGGTCTGGGACAGACGGTCTGAGGCAGACGGTCTGAGACAGACGGCCTGAGGCAGACGGTCAGAGACATGCGGTCTGAGACAGACGGACCGAGACAGACGGACTGAGACAGACGGTCTGAGACAGACGGACAGGGACAGACGGACTGAGACAGACGGACTGAGACTGATGGTCTGAGACAGACGGTCTGAGACAGACGGTCTGAGACAAACGGTCAGAGACAGACGGTCTGAGACAGACGGTCTGAGACAGACGGTCTGAGACAGACGGTCTGAGACAGACGGTCTGAGACAGACGGTCTGAGGCAGACGGTCAGAGACAGACGGCCTGACACAGATAGTCTGATACAGACGGTCCGAGACAGACGATCTGAGACAGGTGGTCTAAGACAGACGGACTGAGAGAGACGGACTGAGACTGCCGGACTGCGACAGACCGACTGAGACAGACGGTCTGAGACAGACGGTCAGAGACAGGCGGTCTGAGACGGTCGGTCTGAGACAGACGGACTGAGACAGACGGACTGAGACAGACGGTCTGAGACAGACGGACAGGGACAGACGGACTGAGACAGACCGACTGAGACTGATGGTCTGAGACAGACGGTCTGAGACAGACGGTCTGAGACAGGCGGTCTGAGACAGACGGTCTGAGACAGGCGGTCTGAGACGGACGGATTGAGACAGACGGTCTGAGACAGACGGTCTGAGACAGGCGGTCTGAGACGGACGGATTGAGACAGACGGTCTGAGACAGGCGGCCTGAGACAGACGGCCTGAGGCAGACGGTCAGAGACATGCGGTCTGAGACAGACGGACCGAGACAGACGGACTGAGACAGACGGTCTGAGACAGACGGTCTGAGACAGGCGGCCTGAGACAGACGGACGGAGACAGACGGTCTGAGACAGGCGGTCTGAGACGGACGGATTGAGACAGACGGTCTGAGAGAGACGGCCTGAGAGAGACGGCCTGAGACAGACGGTCTGAGATAGACGGTCTGAGACAGACGGCCTGACACAGACAGTCTGATACAGACGGTCCGAGACAGACGATCTGAGACAGGTGGTCTAAGACAGACGGACTGAGAGAGACGGACTGAGACTGCCGGACTGCGACAGACCGACTGAGACAGACGGTCTGAGACAGACGGTCTGAGACAGGCGGTCTGAGACGGTCGGTCTGAGACAGACGGACTGAGACAGACGGACTGAGACAGACGGTCTGAGACAGACGGACAGGGACAGACGGACTGAGACAGACCGACTGAGACTGATGGTCTGAGACAGACGGTCTGAGACAGACGGTCTGAGACAGGCGGTCTGAGACAGACGGTCTGAGACAGGCGGTCTGAGACGGACGGATTGAGACAGACGGCCTGAGACAGACGGATTGAGACAGACGGACTGAGACAGGCGGACAGGGACAGGCAAACAGACGCTGCCCGATAGCGGCAGGCGGATTGAGACGGACGGTCTGAGACAGACGGTCTGAGAGAGACGGCCTGAGACAGACGGTCTGAGATAGACGGTCTGAGACAGACGGCCTGACACAGACAGTCTGATACAGACGGTCCGAGACAGACGATCTGAGACAGGTGGTCTAAGACAGACGGACTGAGAGAGACGGACTGAGACTGCCGGACTGCGACAGACCGACTGAGACAGACGGTCTGAGACTGACGGTCTGAGACAGGCGGTCTGAGACGGTCGGTTTGAGACAGACGGACTGAGACAGACGGACTGAGACAGACGGCCTGAGGCAGACGGTATGAGACATGCGGTCTGAGACAGACGGACTGAGACAGACGGACTGAGACAGACGGTCTGAGACAGACGGACAGGGACAGACGGACTGAGACAGACGGACTGAGACTGATGGTCTGAGACAGACGGTCTGAGACAGACGGTCTGAGACAGACGGTCTGAGACAGACGGTCTGAGACAGACGGTCTGAGACAGACGGTCTGAGACAGACGGTCTGAGACAGACGGTCTGAGACAGACGGTCTGAGACGGACGGATTGAGACAGACGGTCTGAGACAGACGGTCTGAGACAGGCGGTCTGAGACGGACGGATTGAGACAGACGGTCTGAGACAGGCGGCCTGAGACAGACGGCCTGAGGCAGACGGTCAGAGACATGCGGTCTGAGACAGACGGACCGAGACAGACGGACTGAGACAGACGGTCTGAGACAGACGGTCTGAGACAGGCGGCCTGAGACAGACGGTCTGAGACAGGCGGTCTGAGACGGATGGATTGAGACAGACGGTCTGAGACAGGCGGCCTGAGACAGACGGACTGATACAGACGGATTGAGACAGACGGACTGAGACAGGCGGACAGGGACAGGCAAACAGACGCTGCCCGATAGCGGCAGGCGGATTGAGACGGACGGTCTGAGACAGACGGTCTGAGAGAGACGGCCTGAGACAGACGGTCCGAGAGAGACGGTCTGAGACAGACGGTCTGAGACAGACGGTCCGAGACAGACGGTCTGAGACAGACGGTCTGAGACAGACGGTCAGAGACAGACGGTCTGAGACAGGCGGTCTGAGACGGACGGATTGAGACAGACGGTCTGAGACAGGCGGCCTGAGACAGACGGCCTGATACAGACGGTCTGAGACAGACGGCCTCAGACTGACGGTCCCAGACAGACGGTCCGAGACAGACGGTCTAAGACAGACGGATTGAGACAGACGGACTGAGACAGACGGACTGAGACAGACGGTCTGAGACAGACGGCCTGAGACAGACTATCTGAGACAGACCGTCTGAGACCGGTGGTCTGAGACAGACCTTCTGAGACAGGTGGTCTGAGACAGATGATCTGAGAGAGACGGCCTGAGACAGACGGTCTGAGACAGGCGGTCTGAGACAGACGGACTGAGACTGACGGTATTAGAAAGACGGTCTGAGACAGGCGGTCTAAGACAGACGGATTGAGACAGACGGACTGAGACAGACGGACTGAGACTGACGGACACGGACAGGCGAACAGACGCTGCCGGATAGCGGCAGGCGGATTGAGACGGACGGTCTGAGACAGACGGTCTGAAACGGACGATCTCAGACAGACGGTCTGAGACAGACGGTCTGAGACAGACGGCCTGAGACAGACTATCTGAGACAGATCGTCTGCGACCGGTGGTCTCAGACAGACCGTCTGAGACAGGTGGTCTGAGACAGATGGTCTGAGACAGACGGTCTGAGACAGACGGATCGAGACAGACGGTCTGAGACAGACGGCCTGAGACAGACGGTCTGAAACAGACGGCCTGAGGCAGACGGTCTGAGACATGCGGTCTGAGACAGACGGACTGAGACAGACAGTCTGAGACAGACGGACAGGGACAGACGGACTGAGACAGACGGACTGAGACAGACGGTCTGAGACAGACGGTCTGAGACAGACGGTCCGAGACAGACGGTCTGAGACAGACGGTCTGAGACAGACGGTCAGAGACAGACGGACTGAAACAGACGGTCTGAGACAGACGGTCTGAGACAGACGGTCAGAGACAGACGGACTGAGATAGGCGGTCTGAGACGGACGGATTGAGACAGACGGTCTGAGACAGGCGGCCTGAGACAGACGGCCTGAGACAGACGGATTGAGACAGTCGGACTGAGACAGGCGGTCTGAGACAGGCGGTCTGGGACAGACGGTCTGAGGCAGACGGTCTGAGACAGACGGCCTGAGGCAGACGGTCAGAGACATGCGGTCTGAGACAGACGGACCGAGACAGACGGACTGAGACAGACGGTCTGAGACAGACGGACAGGGACAGACGGACTGAGACAGACGGACTGAGACTGATGGTCTGAGACAGACGGTCTGAGACAGACGGTCTAAGACAAACGGTCAGAGACAGACGGTCTGAGACAGACGGTCTGAGACAGACGGTCTGAGACAGACGGTCTGAGACAGACGGTCTGAGACAGACGGTCTGAGACAGACGGTCTGAGGCAGACGGTCAGAGACAGACGGCCTGACACAGACAGTCTGATACAGACGGTCCGAGACAGACGATCTGAGACAGGTGGTCTAAGACAGACGGACTGAGAGAGACGGACTGAGACTGCCGGACTGCGACAGACCGACTGAGACAGACGGTCTGAGACAGACGGTCAGAGACAGGCGGTCTGAGACGGTCGGTCTGAGACAGACGGACTGAGACAGACGGACTGAGACAGACGGTCTGAGACAGACGGACAGGGACAGACGGACTGAGACAGACCGACTGAGACTGATGGTCTGAGACAGACGGTCTGAGACAGACGGTCTGAGACAGGCGGTCTGAGACAGACGGTCTGAGACAGGCGGTCTGAGACGGACGGATTGAGACAGACGGTCTGAGACAGACGGTCTGAGACAGGCGGTCTGAGACGGACGGATTGAGACAGACGGTCTGAGACAGGCGGCCTGAGACAGACGGCCTGAGGCAGACGGTCAGAGACATGCGGTCTGAGACAGACGGACCGAGACAGACGGACTGAGACAGACGGTCTGAGACAGACGGTCTGAGACAGGCGGCCTGAGACAGACGGACGGAGACAGACGGTCTGAGACAGGCGGTCTGAGACGGACGGATTGAGACAGACGGTCTGAGAGAGACGGCCTGAGAGAGACGGCCTGAGACAGACGGTCTGAGATAGACGGTCTGAGACAGACGGCCTGACACAGACAGTCTGATACAGACGGTCCGAGACAGACGATCTGAGACAGGTGGTCTAAGACAGACGGACTGAGAGAGACGGACTGAGACTGCCGGACTGCGACAGACCGACTGAGACAGACGGTCTGAGACAGACGGTCTGAGACAGGCGGTCTGAGACGGTCGGTCTGAGACAGACGGACTGAGACAGACGGACTGAGACAGACGGTCTGAGACAGACGGACAGGGACAGACGGACTGAGACAGACCGACTGAGACTGATGGTCTGAGACAGACGGTCTGAGACAGACGGTCTGAGACAGGCGGTCTGAGACAGACGGTCTGAGACAGGCGGTCTGAGACGGACGGATTGAGACAGACGGCCTGAGACAGACGGATTGAGACAGACGGACTGAGACAGGCGGACAGGGACAGGCAAACAGACGCTGCCCGATAGCGGCAGGCGGATTGAGACGGACGGTCTGAGACAGACGGTCTGAGAGAGACGGCCTGAGACAGACGGTCTGAGATAGACGGTCTGAGACAGACGGCCTAACACAGACAGTCTGATACAGACGGTCCGAGACAGACGATCTGAGACAGGTGGTCTAAGACAGACGGACTGAGAGAGACGGACTGAGACTGCCGGACTGCGACAGGCCGACTGAGACAGACGGTCTGAGACTGACGGTCTGAGACAGGCGGTCTGAGACGGTCGGTTTGAGACAGACGGACTGAGACAGACGGACTGAGACAGACGGCCTGAGGCAGACGGTCTGAGACATGCGGTCTGAGACAGACGGACTGAGACAGACGGACTGAGACAGACGGTCTGAGACAGACGGTCTGAGACAGACGGACAGGGACAGACGGACTGAGACAGACGGACTGAGACTGATGGTCTGAGACAGACGGTCTGAGACAGACGGTCTGAGACAGACGGTCTGAGACAGACGGTCTGAGACAGACGGTCTGAGACAGACGGTCTGAGACAGACGGTCTGAGACAGACGGTCTGAGACAGACGGTCTGAGACAGACGGTCTGAGACAGACGGTCTGAGACAGACGGTCTGAGACAGGCGGTCTGAGACAGACAGTCTGATACAGACGGTCCGAGACAGACGATCTGAGACAGGTGGTCTAAGACAGACGGACTGAGAGAGACGGACTGAGACTGCCGGACTGCGACAGACCGACTGAGACAGACGGTCTGCGACAGACGGTCTGAGACAGACGGACTGAGACAGACGGACTGAGACAGACGGTCTGAGACAGACGGACAGGGACAGACGGACTGAGACAGACCGTCTGAGACTGATGGTCTGAGACAGACGGTCTGAGACAGACGGTCTGAGACAGACGGTCTGAGACAGACGGATTGAGACAGACGGTCTGAGACAGGCGGCCTGAGACAGACGGCCTGAGACAGACGGTCTGAGACAGACTGCCTCAGACTGACGGTCCCAGACAGACGGTCCGAGACATACGGTCTAAGACAGACGGATTGAGACAGACGGACTGAGACAGACGGACTGAGACAGACGGACTGAGACTGACGGACACGGACAGGCGAACAGACGCTGCCGGATAGCGGCAGGCGGATTGAGACGGACGGTCTGAGACAGACGGTCTGAAACGGACGATCTCAGACAGACGGTCTGAGACAGACGGTCTGAGACAGACGGCCTGAGACAGACTATCTGAGACAGATCGTCTGAGACCGGTGGTCTGAGACAGACCGTCTGAGACAGGTGGTCTGAGACAGACGGCCTGAGACAGACGGCCTGAGACAGACGGATTGAGACAGTCGGACTGAGACAGGCGGTCTGAGACAGGCGGTCTGGGACAGACGGTCTGAGGCAGACGGTCTGAGACAGACGGTCTGAGACAGACGGCCTGAGGCAGACGGTCTGAGACAGACGGTCTGAGACAGACGGCCTGAGGCAGACGGTCTGAGACGGACGGATTGAGACAGACGGTCTGAGACAGGCGGCCTGAGACAGACGGCCTGAGACAGACGGATTGAGACAGGCGGTCTGAGACGGACGGATTGAGACAGACGGACTGAGACAGGCGGACAGGGACAGGCAAACAGACGCTGCCCGATAGCGGCAGGCGGATTGAGACGGACGGTCTGAGACAGACGGTCTGAGAGAGACGGCCTGAGACAGACGGTCTGAGATAGACGGTCTGAGACAGACGGTCTGACACAGACAGTCTGATACAGACGGTCCGAGATAGACGATCTGAGACAGGTGGTCTAAGACAGACGGACTGAGAGAGACGGACTGAGACTGCCGGACTGCGACAGACCGACTGAGACAGACGGTCTGGGACAGACGGTCTGAGGCAGACGGTCTGAGACAGACGGCCTGAGGCAGACGGTCAGAGACATGCGGTCTGAGACAGACGGACCGAGACAGACGGACTGAGACAGACGGTCTGAGACAGACGGACAGGGACAGACGGACTGAGACAGACGGACTGAGACTGATGGTCTGAGACAGACGGTCTGAGACAGACGGTCTGAGACAGACGGTCTGAGACAGACGGTCTGAGACAGACGGTCTGAGACAGACGGTCAGCGACAGACGGACTGAGACAGGCGGTCTGAGACGGACGGATTGAGACAGACGGTCTGAGACAGGCGGCCTGAGACAGACGGCCTGAGACAGACGGATTGAGACAGTCGGAGTGAGACAGGCGGTCTGAGACAGGCGGTCTGGGACAGACGGTCTGAGGCAGACGGTCTGAGACAGACGGTCTGAGACAGACGGCCTGAGGCAGACGGTCTGAGACATGCGGTCTGAGACAGACGGACTGAGACAGACGGACTGAGACAGACGGTCTGAGACAGACGGACAGGGACAGACGGACTGAGACAGACGGACTGAGACTGATGGTCTGAGACAGACGGTCTGAGACAGACGGTCTGAGACAGACGGTCTGAGACAGACGGTCTGAGACAGACGGTCTGAGACAGACGGTCTGAGACAGACGGTCTGAGACAGGCGGTCTGAGACGGACGGATTGAGACAGACGGTCTGAGACAGACGGCCTGAGACAGACGGTCTGAAACAGACGGCCTGAGGCAGACGGTCTGAGACATGCGGTCTGAGACAGACGGACTGAGACAGACAGTCTGAGACAGACGGACAGGGACAGACGGACTGAGAGAGACGGACTGAGACAGACGGTCTGAGACAGACGGTCTGGGACAGACGGTCTGAGACAAACGGTCAGAGACAGACGGTCTGAGACAGACGGTCTGAGACAGACGGTCTGAGACAGACGGTCTGAGACAGACGGTCTGAGACAGACGGTCTGAGACAGACGGTCAGAGACAGACGGACTGAGACAGGCGGTCTGAGACGGACGGATTGAGACAGACGGTCTGAGACAGGCGGCCTGAGACAGACGGCCTGAGACAGACGGATTGAGACAGTCGGACTGAGACAGGCGGTCTGAGGCAGGCGGTCTGGGACAGACGGTCTGAGACAGACGGCCTGAGGCAGACGGTCTGAGACAGACTGCCTCAGACTGACGGTCCCAGACAGACGGTCCGAGACATACGGTCTAAGACAGACGGATTGAGACAGACGGACTGAGACAGACGGACTGAGACAGACGGACTGAGACTGACGGACACGGACAGGCGAACAGACGCTGCCGGATAGCGGCAGGCGGATTGAGACGGACGGTCTGAGACAGACGGTCTGAAACGGACGATCTCAGACAGACGGTCTGAGACAGACGGTCTGAGACAGACGGCCTGAGACAGACTATCTGAGACAGATCGTCTGAGACCGGTGGTCTGAGACAGACCGTCTGAGACAGGTGGTCTGAGACAGACGGCCTGAGGCAGACGGTCAGAGACATGCGGTCTGACACAGACAGTCTGATACAGACGGTCCGAGACAGACGATCTGAGACAGGTGGTCTAAGACAGACGGACTGAGAGAGATGGACTGAGACTGCCGGACTGCGACAGACCGACTGAGACAGACGGTCTGAGACAGACGGATCGAGACAGACGGTCTGAGACAGACGGCCTGAGACAGACGGTCTGAAACAGACGGCCTGAGGCAGACGGTCTGAGACATGCGGTCTGAGACAGACGGACTGAGACAGACAGTCTGAGACAGACGGACAGGGACAGACGGACTGAGACAGACGGACTGAGACAGACGGTCTGAGACAGACGGTCTGGGACAGACGGTCTGAGACAAACGGTCAGAGACAGACGGTCTGAGACAGACGGTCTGAGACAGACGGTCTGAGACAGACGGTCTGAGACAGACGGTCTGAGACAGACGGTCTGAGACAGACGGTCTGAGACAGACGGTCTGAGACAGACGGTCTGAGACAGACGGTCAGAGACAGACGGACTGAGACAGGCGGTCTGAGACGGACGGATTGAGACAGACGGTCTGAGACAGGCGGCCTGAGACAGACGGCCTGAGACAGACGGATTGAGACAGTCGGACTGAGACAGGCGGTCTGAGGCAGGCGGTCTGGGACAGACGGTCTGAGACAGACGGCCTGAGGCAGACGGTCTGAGACAGACTGCCTCAGACTGACGGTCCCAGACAGACGGTCCGAGACATACGGTCTGAGACAGACGGACAGGGACAGACGGACTGAGACAGACGGACTGAGACTGATGGTCTGAGACAGACGGTCTGAGACAGACGGTCTGAGACAGACGGTCTGAGACAGACGGTCTGAGACAGACGGTCTGAGACAGACGGTCAGCGACAGACGGACTGAGACAGGCGGTCTGAGACGGACGGATTGAGACAGACGGTCTGAGACAGGCGGCCTGAGACAGACGGCCTGAGACAGACGGATTGAGACAGTCGGAGTGAGACAGGCGGTCTGAGACAGGCGGTCTGGGACAGACGGTCTGAGGCAGACGGTCTGAGACAGACGGTCTGAGACAGACGGCCTGAGGCAGACGGTCTGAGACATGCGGTCTGAGACAGACGGACTGAGACAGACGGACTGAGACAGACGGTCTGAGACAGACGGACAGGGACAGACGGACTGAGACAGACGGACTGAGACTGATGGTCTGAGACAGACGGTCTGAGACAGACGGTCTGAGACAGACGGTCTGAGTCAGACGGTCTGAGACAGACGGTCTGAGACAGACGGTCTGAGACAGACGGTCTGAGACAGGCGGTCTTAGACGGACGGATTGAGACAGACGGTCTGAGACAGGCGGCCTGAGACAGACGGCCTGAGACAGACGGATTGAGACAGACGGACTGAGACAGGCGGACAGGGACAGACAAACAGACGCTGCCCGATAGCGGCAGGCGGATTGAGACAGACGGTCTGAGACAGACGGTCTGAGAGAGACGGCCTGAGACAGACGGTCTGAGATAGACGGTCTGAGACAGACGGCCTGACACAGACAGTCTGATACAGACGGTCCGAGACAGACGATCTGAGACAGGTGGTCTAAGACAGACGGACTGAGAGAGATGGACTGAGACTGCCGGACTGCGACAGACCGACTGAGACAGACGGTCTGAGACAGACGGATCGAGACAGACGGTCTGAGACAGACGGCCTGAGACAGACGGTCTGAAACAGACGGCCTGAGGCAGACGGTCTGAGACATGCGGTCTGAGACAGACGGACTGAGACAGACAGTCTGAGACAGACGGACAGGGACAGACGGACTGAGAGAGACGGACTGAGACAGACGGTCTGAGACAGACGGTCTGGGACAGACGGTCTGAGACAAACGGTCAGAGACAGACGGTCTGAGACAGACGGTCTGAGACAGACGGTCTGAGACAGACGGTCTGAGACAGACGGTCTGAGACAGACGGTCTGAGACAGACGGTCTGAGACAGACGGTCTGAGACAGACGGTCTGAGACAGACGGTCAGAGACAGACGGACTGAGACAGGCGGTCTGAGACGGACGGATTGAGACAGACGGTCTGAGACAGGCGGCCTGAGACAGACGGCCTGAGACAGACGGATTGAGACAGTCGGACTGAGACAGGCGGTCTGAGGCAGGCGGTCTGGGACAGACGGTCTGAGACAGACGGCCTGAGGCAGACGGTCTGAGACAGACTGCCTCAGACTGACGGTCCCAGACAGACGGTCCGAGACATACGGTCTAAGACAGACGGATTGAGACAGACGGACTGAGACAGACGGACTGAGACAGACGGACTGAGACTGACGGACACGGACAGGCGAACAGACGCTGCCGGATAGCGGCAGGCGGATTGAGACGGACGGTCTGAGACAGACGGTCTGAAACGGACGATCTCAGACAGACGGTCTGAGACAGACGGTCTGAGACAGACGGCCTGAGACAGACTATCTGAGACAGATCGTCTGAGACCGGTGGTCTGAGACAGACCGTCTGAGACAGGTGGTCTGAGACAGACGGCCTGAGGCAGACGGTCAGAGACATGCGGTCTGACACAGACAGTCTGATACAGACGGTCCGAGACAGACGATCTGAGACAGGTGGTCTAAGACAGACGGACTGAGAGAGATGGACTGAGACTGCCGGACTGCGACAGACCGACTGAGACAGACGGTCTGAGACAGACGGATCGAGACAGACGGTCTGAGACAGACGGCCTGAGACAGACGGTCTGAAACAGACGGCCTGAGGCAGACGGTCTGAGACATGCGGTCTGAGACAGACGGACTGAGACAGACAGTCTGAGACAGACGGACAGGGACAGACGGACTGAGACAGACGGACTGAGACAGACGGTCTGAGACAGACGGTCTGGGACAGACGGTCTGAGACAAACGGTCAGAGACAGACGGTCTGAGACAGACGGTCTGAGACAGACGGTCTGAGACAGACGGTCTGAGACAGACGGTCTGAGACAGACGGTCTGAGACAGACGGTCTGAGACAGACGGTCTGAGACAGACGGTCTGAGACAGACGGTCAGAGACAGACGGACTGAGACAGGCGGTCTGAGACGGACGGATTGAGACAGACGGTCTGAGACAGGCGGCCTGAGACAGACGGCCTGAGACAGACGGATTGAGACAGTCGGACTGAGACAGGCGGTCTGAGGCAGGCGGTCTGGGACAGACGGTCTGAGACAGACGGCCTGAGGCAGACGGTCTGAGACAGACTGCCTCAGACTGACGGTCCCAGACAGACGGTCCGAGACATACGGTCTAAGACAGACGGATTGAGACAGACGGACTGAGACAGACGGACTGAGACAGACGGACTGAGACTGACGGACACGGACAGGCGAACAGACGCTGCCGGATAGCGGCAGGCGGATTGAGACGGACGGTCTGAGACAGACGGTCTGAAACGGACGATCTCAGACAGACGGTCTGAGACAGACGGTCTGAGACAGACGGCCTGAGACAGACTATCTGAGACAGATCGTCTGAGACCGGTGGTCTGAGACAGACCGTCTGAGACAGGTGGTCTGAGACAGACGGCCTGAGGCAGACGGTCAGAGACATGCGGTCTGAGACAGACGGTCTGAGACAGACGGTCTGAGACAGACGGTCTGAGACAGACGGTCTGAGACAGACGGTCTGAGACAGACGGTCAGAGACAGACGGACTGAGACAGGCGGTCTGAGACGGACGGATTGAGACAGACGGTCTGAGACAGGCGGCCTGAGACAGACGGCCTGAGACAGACGGCCTGAGACAGACGGATTGAGACAGTCGGACTGAGACAGGCGGTCTGAGACAGGCGGTCTGGGACAGACGGTCTGAGGCAGACGGTCTGAGACAGACGGTCTGAGACAGACGGCCTGAGGCAGACGGTCTGAGACAGACGGTCTGAGACAGACGGCCTGAGGCAGACGGTCTGAGACGGACGGATGGAGACAGACGGTCTGAGACAGGCGGCCTGAGACAGACGGCCTGAGACAGACGGATTGAGACAGGCGGTCTGAGACGGACGGATTGAGACAGACGGACTGAGACAGGCGGACAGGGACAGGCAAACAGACGCTGCCCGATAGCGGCAGGCGGATTGAGACGGACGGTCTGAGACAGACGGTCTGAGAGAGACGGCCTGAGACAGACGGTCTGAGATAGACGGTCTGAGACAGACGGTCTGAGACAGACGGTCAGAGACAGACGGACTGAGACAGGCGGTCTGAGACGGACGGATTGAGACAGACGGTCTGAGACAGGCGGCCTGAGAGAGATGGACTGAGACTGCCGGACTGCGACAGACCGACTGAGACAGACGGTCTGAGACAGACGGATCGAGACAGACGGTCTGAGACAGACGGCCTGAGACAGACGGTCTGAAACAGACGGCCTGAGGCAGACGGTCTGAGACATGCGGTCTGAGACAGACGGACTGAGACAGACAGTCTGAGACAGACGGACAGGGACAGACGGACTGAGACAGACGGACTGAGACAGACGGTCTGAGACAGACGGTCTGGGACAGACGGTCTGAGACAAACGGTCAGAGACAGACGGTCTGAGACAGACGGTCTGAGACAGACGGTCTGAGACAGACGGTCTGAGACAGACGGTCTGAGACAGACGGTCTGAGACAGACGGTCTGAGACAGACGGTCTGAGACAGACGGTCTGAGACAGACGGTCAGAGACAGACGGACTGAGACAGGCGGTCTGAGACGGACGGATTGAGACAGACGGTCTGAGACAGGCGGCCTGAGACAGACGGCCTGAGACAGACGGATTGAGACAGTCGGACTGAGACAGGCGGTCTGAGGCAGGCGGTCTGGGACAGACGGTCTGAGACAGACGGCCTGAGGCAGACGGTCTGAGACAGACTGCCTCAGACTGACGGTCCCAGACAGACGGTCCGAGACATACGGTCTAAGACAGACGGATTGAGACAGACGGACTGAGACAGACGGACTGAGACAGACGGACTGAGACTGACGGACACGGACAGGCGAACAGACGCTGCCGGATAGCGGCAGGCGGATTGAGACGGACGGTCTGAGACAGACGGTCTGAAACGGACGATCTCAGACAGACGGTCTGAGACAGACGGTCTGAGACAGACGGCCTGAGACAGACTATCTGAGACAGATCGTCTGAGACCGGTGGTCTGAGACAGACCGTCTGAGACAGGTGGTCTGAGACAGACGGCCTGAGGCAGACGGTCAGAGACATGCGGTCTGAGACAGACGGTCTGAGACAGACGGTCTGAGACAGACGGTCTGAGACAGACGGTCTGAGACAGACGGTCTGAGACAGACGGTCAGAGACAGACGGACTGAGACAGGCGGTCTGAGACGGACGGATTGAGACAGACGGTCTGAGACAGGCGGCCTGAGACAGACGGCCTGAGACAGACGGCCTGAGACAGACGGATTGAGACAGTCGGACTGAGACAGGCGGTCTGAGACAGGCGGTCTGGGACAGACGGTCTGAGGCAGACGGTCTGAGACAGACGGTCTGAGACAGACGGCCTGAGGCAGACGGTCTGAGACAGACGGTCTGAGACAGACGGCCTGAGGCAGACGGTCTGAGACGGACGGATGGAGACAGACGGTCTGAGACAGGCGGCCTGAGACAGACGGCCTGAGACAGACGGATTGAGACAGGCGGTCTGAGACGGACGGATTGAGACAGACGGACTGAGACAGGCGGACAGGGACAGGCAAACAGACGCTGCCCGATAGCGGCAGGCGGATTGAGACGGACGGTCTGAGACAGACGGTCTGAGAGAGACGGCCTGAGACAGACGGTCTGAGATAGACGGTCTGAGACAGACGGTCTGACACAGACAGTCTGATACAGACGGTCCGAGATAGACGATCTGAGACAGGTGGTCTAAGACAGACGGACTGAGAGAGACGGACTGAGACTGCCGGACTGCGACAGACCGACTGAGACAGACGGTCTGGGACAGACGGTCTGAGGCAGACGGTCTGAGACAGACGGCCTGAGACAGACGGTCTGAGACAGACGGTCAGAGACAGACGGACTGAGACAGGCGGTCTGAGACGGACGGATTGAGACAGACGGTCTGAGACAGGCGGCCTGAGACAGACGGCCTGAGACAGACGGATTGAGACAGTCGGAGTGAGACAGGCGGTCTGAGACAGGCGGTCTGAGACAGGCGGTCTGGGACAGACGGTCTGAGGCAGACGGTCTGAGACAGACGGTCTGAGACAGACGGCCTGAGGCAGACGGTCTGAGACATGCGGTCTGAGACAGACGGACTGAGACAGACGGACTGAGACAGACGGTCTGAGACAGACGGACAGGGACAGACGGACTGAGACAGACGGACTGAGACTGATGGTCTGAGACAGACGGTCTGAGACAGACGGTCTGAGACAGACGGTCTGAGACAGACGGTCTGAGACAGACGGTCTGAGACAGACGGTCTGAGACAGACGGTCTGAGACAGGCGGTCTGAGACGGACGGATTGAGACAGACGGTCTGAGACAGGCGGCCTGAGACAGACGGCCTGAGACAGACGGACTGAGACAGGCGGACAGGGACAGACAAACAGACGCTGCCCGATAGCGGCAGGCGGATTGAGACAGACGGTCTGAGACAGACGGTCTGAGAGAGACGGCCTGAGACAGACGGTCTGAGATAGACGGTCTGAGACAGACGGCCTGACACAGACAGTCTGATACAGACGGTCCGAGACAGACGATCTGAGACAGGTGGTCTAAGACAGACGGACTGAGAGAGATGGACTGAGACTGCCGGACTGCGACAGACCGACTGAGACAGACGGTCTGAGACAGACGGATCGAGACAGACGGTCTGAGACAGACGGCCTGAGACAGACGGTCTGAAACAGACGGCCTGAGGCAGACGGTCTGAGACATGCGGTCTGAGACAGACGGACTGAGACAGACAGTCTGAGACAGACGGACAGGGACAGACGGACTGAGACAGACGGACTGAGACAGACGGTCTGAGACAGACGGTCTGGGACAGACGGTCTGAGGCAGACGGTCTGAGACAGACGGCCTGAGGCAGACGGTCAGAGATATGCGGTCTGAGACAGACGGACCGAGACAGACGGACTGAGACAGACGGTCTGAGACAGACGGACAGGGACAGACGGACTGAAACAGACGGACAGAGACTGATGGTCTGAGACAGACGGTCTGAGACAGACGGTCTGAGACAAACGGTCAGAGACAGACGGTCTGAGACAGACGGTCTGAGACAGACGGTCTGAGACAGACGGTCTGAGACAGACGGTCTGAGACAGACGGTCTGAGACAGACGGTCTGAGACAGACGGTCTGAGACAGACGGTCAGAGACAGACGGACTGAGACAGGCGGTCTGAGACGGACGGATTGAGACAGACGGTCTGAGACAGGCGGCCTGAGACAGACGGCCTGAGACAGACGGATTGAGACAGTCGGACTGAGACAGGCGGTCTGAGGCAGGCGGTCTGGGACAGACGGTCTGAGACAGACGGCCTGAGACAGACGGTCTGAGACAGACGGTCTGAGACAGACGGCCTGAGGCAGACGGTCTGAGACATGCGGTCTGAGACGGACGGATTGAGACAGACGGTCTGAGACAGGCGGCCTGAGACAGACGGCCTGAGACAGACGGATTGAGACAGTCGGACTGAGACAGGCGGTCTGAGACAGGCGGTCTGGGACAGACGGTCTGAGGCAGACGGTCTGAGACAGACGGTCTGAGACAGACGGCCTGAGGCAGACGGTCTGAGACATGCGGTCTGAGACAGACGGACTGAGACAGACGGACTGAGACAGACGGTCTGAGACAGACGGACAGGGACAGACGGACTGAGACAGACGGACTGAGACTGATGGTCTGAGACAGACGGTCTGAGACAGACGGTCTGAGACAAACGGTCAGAGACAGACGGTCTGAGACAGACGGTCTGAGACAGACGGTCTGAGACAGACGGTCTGAGACAGACGGTCTGAGACAGACGGTCTGAGACAGACGGTCTGAGACAGACGGTCTGAGACAGACGGTCTGAGACAGACGGTCTGAGACAGACGGTCAGAGACAGACGGACTGAGACAGGCGGTCTGAGACGGACGGATTGAGACAGACGGTCTGAGACAGGCGGCCTGAGACAGACGGCCTGAGACAGACGGATTGAGACAGTCGGACTGAGACAGGCGGTCTGAGGCAGGCGGTCTGGGACAGACGGTCTGAGACAGACGGCCTGAGGCAGACGGTCTGAGACAGACTGCCTCAGACTGACGGTCCCAGACAGACGGTCCGAGACATACGGTCTAAGACAGACGGATTGAGACAGACGGACTGAGACAGACGGACTGAGACAGACGGACTGAGACTGACGGACACGGACAGGCGAACAGACGCTGCCGGATAGCGGCAGGCGGATTGAGACGGACGGTCTGAGACAGACGGTCTGAAACGGACGATCTCAGACAGACGGTCTGAGACAGACGGTCTGAGACAGACGGCCTGAGACAGACTATCTGAGACAGATCGTCTGAGACCGGTGGTCTGAGACAGACCGTCTGAGACAGGTGGTCTGAGACAGACGGCCTGAGGCAGACGGTCAGAGACATGCGGTCTGACACAGACAGTCTGATACAGACGGTCCGAGACAGACGATCTGAGACAGGTGGTCTAAGACAGACGGACTGAGAGAGATGGACTGAGACTGCCGGACTGCGACAGACCGACTGAGACAGACGGTCTGAGACAGACGGATCGAGACAGACGGTCTGAGACAGACGGCCTGAGACAGACGGTCTGAAACAGACGGCCTGAGGCAGACGGTCTGAGACATGCGGTCTGAGACAGACGGACTGAGACAGACAGTCTGAGACAGACGGACAGGGACAGACGGACTGAGACAGACGGACTGAGACAGACGGTCTGAGACAGACGGTCTGGGACAGACGGTCTGAGACAAACGGTCAGAGACAGACGGTCTGAGACAGACGGTCTGAGACAGACGGTCTGAGACAGACGGTCTGAGACAGACGGTCTGAGACAGACGGTCTGAGACAGACGGTCTGAGACAGACGGTCTGAGACAGACGGTCTGAGACAGACGGTCTGAGACAGACGGTCAGAGACAGACGGACTGAGACAGGCGGTCTGAGACGGACGGATTGAGACAGACGGTCTGAGACAGGCGGCCTGAGACAGACGGCCTGAGACAGACGGATTGAGACAGTCGGACTGAGACAGGCGGTCTGAGGCAGGCGGTCTGGGACAGACGGTCTGAGACAGACGGCCTGAGGCGGACGGTCTGAGACAGACTGCCTCAGACTGACGGTCCCAGACAGACGGTCCGAGACATACGGTCTAAGACAGACGGATTGAGACAGACGGACTGAGACAGACGGACTGAGACAGACGGACTGAGACTGACGGACACGGACAGGCGAACAGACGCTGCCGGATAGCGGCAGGCGGATTGAGACGGACGGTCTGAGACAGACGGTCTGAAACGGACGATCTCAGACAGACGGTCTGAGACAGACGGCCTGAGACAGACTATCTGAGACAGATCGTCTGAGACCGGTGGTCTGAGACAGACCGTCTGAGACAGGTGGTCTGAGACAGACGGCCTGAGGCAGACGGTCAGAGACATGCGGTCTGAGACAGACGGTCTGAGACAGACGGTCTGAGACAGACGGTCTGAGACAGACGGTCTGAGACAGACGGTCAGAGACAGACGGACTGAGACAGGCGGTCTGAGACGGACGGATTGAGACAGACGGTCTGAGACAGGCGGCCTGAGACAGACGGCCTGAGACAGACGGCCTGAGACAGACGGATTGAGACAGTCGGACTGAGACAGGCGGTCTGAGACAGGCGGTCTGGGACAGACGGTCTGAGGCAGACGGTCTGAGACAGACGGTCTGAGACAGACGGCCTGAGGCAGACGGTCTGAGACAGACGGTCTGAGACAGACGGCCTGAGGCAGACGGTCTGAGACGGACGGATTGAGACAGACGGTCTGAGACAGGCGGCCTGAGACAGACGGCCTGAGACAGACGGATTGAGACAGGCGGTCTGAGACGGACGGATTGAGACAGACGGACTGAGACAGGCGGACAGGGACAGGCAAACAGACGCTGCCCGATAGCGGCAGGCGGATTGAGACGGACGGTCTGAGACAGACGGTCTGAGAGAGACGGCCTGAGACAGACGGTCTGAGATAGACGGTCTGAGACAGACGGTCTGACACAGACAGTCTGATACAGACGGTCCGAGATAGACGATCTGAGACAGGTGGTCTAAGACAGACGGACTGAGAGAGACGGACTGAGACTGCCGGACTGCGACAGACCGACTGAGACAGACGGTCTGGGACAGACGGTCTGAGGCAGACGGTCTGAGACAGACGGCCTGAGACAGACGGTCTGAGACAGACGGTCAGAGACAGACGGACTGAGACAGGCGGTCTGAGACGGACGGATTGAGACAGACGGTCTGAGACAGGCGGCCTGAGACAGACGGCCTGAGACAGACGGATTGAGACAGTCGGAGTGAGACAGGCGGTCTGAGACAGGCGGTCTGAGACAGGCGGTCTGGGACAGACGGTCTGAGGCAGACGGTCTGAGACAGACGGTCTGAGACAGACGGCCTGAGGCAGACGGTCTGAGACATGCGGTCTGAGACAGACGGACTGAGACAGACGGACTGAGACAGACGGTCTGAGACAGACGGACAGGGACAGACGGACTGAGACAGACGGACTGAGACTGATGGTCTGAGACAGACGGTCTGAGACAGACGGTCTGAGACAGACGGTCTGAGACAGACGGTCTGAGACAGACGGTCTGAGACAGGCGGTCTGAGACGGACGGATTGAGACAGACGGTCTGAGACAGGCGGCCTGAGACAGACGGCCTGAGACAGACGGATTGAGACAGACGGACTGAGACAGGCGGACAGGGACAGACAAACAGACGCTGCCCGATAGCGGCAGGCGGATTGAGACAGACGGTCTGAGACAGACGGTCTGAGAGAGACGGCCTGAGACAGACGGTCTGAGATAGACGGTCTGAGACAGACGGCCTGACACAGACAGTCTGATACAGACGGTCCGAGACAGACGATCTGAGACAGGTGGTCTAAGACAGACGGACTGAGAGAGATGGACTGAGACTGCCGGACTGCGACAGACCGACTGAGACAGACGGTCTGAGACAGACGGATCGAGACAGACGGTCTGAGACAGACGGCCTGAGACAGACGGTCTG
Source organism: Coelioxys conoideus (assembly GCA_947623535.1). NCBI lineage: Eukaryota > Metazoa > Arthropoda > Insecta > Hymenoptera > Megachilidae > Coelioxys > Coelioxys conoideus. Next base: position 16,280,332 of record OX392451.1, read on the forward strand.
AAACAGACGGCCTGAGGCAGACGGTCTGAGACATGCGGTCTGAGACAGACGGACTGAGACAGACAGTCTGAGACAGACGGACAGGGACAGACGGACTGAGACAGACGGACTGAGACAGACGGTCTGAGACAGACGGTCTGGGACAGACGGTCTGAGGCAGACGGTCTGAGACAGACGGCCTGAGGCAGACGGTCAGAGACATGCGGTCTGAGACAGACGGACCGAGACAGACGGACTGAGACAGACGGTCTGAGACAGACGGACAGGGACAGACGGACTGAGACAGACGGTCTGAGACAGACGGTCTGAGACAGACGGTCTGAGACAGACGGTCTGAGACAGACGGTCAGAGACAGACGGACTGAGACAGACGGTCTGAGACAGACGGTCTGAGACAGACGGTCAGAGACAGACGGACTGAGACAGGCGGTCTGAGACGGACGGATTGAGACAGACGGTCTGAGACAGGCGGCCTGAGACAGACGGCCTGAGACAGACGGATTGAGACAGTCGGACTGGGACAGGCGGTCTGAGACAGGCGGTCTGGGACAGACGGTCTGAGGCAGACGGTCTGAGACAGACGGCCTGAGGCAGACGGTCAGAGACATGCGGTCTGAGACAGACGGACCGAGACAGACGGACTGAGACAGACGGTCTGAGACAGACGGACAGGGACAGACGGACTGAAACAGACGGACAGAGACTGATGGTCTGAGACAGACGGTCTGAGACAGACGGTCTGAGACAAACGGTCAGAGACAGACGGTCTGAGACAGACGGTCTGAGACAGACGGTCTGAGACAGACGGTCTGAGACAGACGGTCTGAGACAGACGGTCTGAGACAGACGGTCAGAGACAGACGGACTGAGACAGGCGGTCTGAGACGGACGGATTGAGACAGACGGTCTGAGACAGGCGGCCTGAGACAGACGGCCTGAGACAGACGGATTGAGACAGTCGGACTGAGACAGGCGGTCTGAGGCAGGCGGTCTGGGACAGACGGTCTGAGACAGACGGCCTGAGGCAGACGGTCTGAGACAGACGGTCTGAGACAGACGGCCTGAGGCAGACGGTCTGAGACATGCGGTCTGAGACAGACGGACTGAGACAGACGGCCTGAGACAGACGGTCTGAGATAGACGGTCTGAGACAGACGGCCTGAGACAGGCGGTCTGAGACGGACGGATTGAGACAGACGGTCTCAGACAGGCGGACTGAGAGAGACGGACTGAGACTGCCGGACTGCGACAGACCGACTGAGACAGACGGTCTGAGACAGACGGTCTGAGACAGGCGGTCTGAGACAGACGGTCTGAGACAGACGGTCTGAGACAGACGGTCTGAGACAGACGGTCTGAGACAGACGGTCTGAGACAGACGGTCCGAGACAGACGGTCTGAGACGGACGGTCTGAGACGGACGGTCTGAGACAGACGGTCAGAGACAGACGGTCTGAGACAGGCGGTCTGAGACGGACGGATTGAGACGGACGGATTGAGACAGACGGTCTGAGACAGGCGGCCTGAGACAGGCGGCCTGAGACAGACGGCCTGAGACAGACGGATTGAGACAGTCGGACTGAGACAGGCGGTCTGAGACAGGCGGTCTGAGACAGACGGTCTGAGACAGACGGTCTGAGACAGACGGTCTGAGACAGACGGTCAGAGACAGACGGACTGAGACAGGCGGTCTGAGACGGACGGATTGAGACAGACGGTCTGAGACAGGCGGCCTGAGACAGACGGTCTGAGACAGACGGACAGGGACAGACGGACTGAGACAGACGGACTGAGACTGATGGTCTGAGACAGAAGGTCTGAGACAGACGGTCTGAGACAGACGGTCTGAGACAGACGGTCTGAGACAGACGGTCTGAGACAGACGGTCAGAGACAGACGGACTGAGACAGGCGGTCTGAGACGGACGGATTGAGACAGACGGTCTGAGACAGGCGGCCTGAGACAGACGGCCTGAGACAGACGGATTGAGACAGTCGGACTGAGACAGGCGGTCTGAGACAGGCGGTCTGGGACAGACGGTCTGAGGCAGACGGTCTGAGACAGACGGTCTGAGACAGACGGTCTGAGACAGACGGCCTGAGGCAGACGGTCTGAGACATGCGGTCTGAGACAGACGGACTAAGACAGACGGACTGAGACAGACGGTCTGAGACAGACGGACAGGGACAGACGGACTGAGACAGACCGACTGAGACAGACGGTCTGAGACAGACGGTCTGAGACAGACGGTCTGAGACAGACGGTCTGAGACAGACGGTCTGAGACAGACGGTCTGAGACAGACGGTCTGAGACAGACGGTCTGAGACAGACGGTCTGAGACAGACGGTCCGAGACAGACGGTCTGAGACGGACGGTCTGAGACAGACGGTCAGAGACAGACGGTCTGAGACAGGCGGTCTGAGACGGACGGATTGAGACAGACGGTCTGAGACAGGCGGCCTGAGACAGGCGGCCTGAGACAGACGGCCTGAGACAGACGGATTGAGACAGTCGGACTGAGACAGGCGGTCTGAGACAGGCGGTCTGAGACAGACGGTCTGAGACAGACGGTCTGAGACAGACGGCCTGAGGCAGACGGTCTGAGACATGCGGTCTGAGACAGACGGACTGAGACAGACGGCCTGAGACAGACGGTCTGAGATAGACGGTCTGAGACAGACGGCCTGAGACAGGCGGTCTGAGACGGACGGATTGAGACAGACGGTCTCAGACAGGCGGACTGAGAGAGACGGACTGAGACTGCCGGACTGCGACAGACCGACTGAGACAGACGGTCTGAGACAGACGGTCTGAGACAGGCGGTCTGAGACAGACGGTCTGAGACAGACGGTCTGAGACAGACGGTCTGAGACAGACGGTCTGAGACAGACGGTCTGAGACAGACGGTCCGAGACAGACGGTCGGAGACGGACGGTCTGAGACGGACGGTCTGAGACAGACGGTCAGAGACAGACGGTCTGAGACAGGCGGTCTGAGACGGACGGATTGAGACGGACGGATTGAGACAGACGGTCTGAGACAGGCGGCCTGAGACAGGCGGCCTGAGACAGACGGCCTGAGACAGACGGATTGAGACAGTCGGACTGAGACAGGCGGTCTGAGACAGGCGGTCTGAGACAGACGGTCTGAGACAGACGGTCTGAGACGGACGGTCTGAGACAGACGGTCAGAGACAGACGGTCTGAGACAGGCGGTCTGAGACGGACGGATTGAGACAGACGGTCTGAGACAGGCGGCCTGAGACAGGCGGCCTGAGACAGACGGCCTGAGACAGACGGATTGAGACAGTCGGACTGAGACAGGCGGTCTGAGACAGGCGGTCTGAGACAGACGGTCTGAGACAGACGGTCTGAGACAGACGGTCTGAGACAGACGGTCAGAGACAGACGGACTGAGACAGGCGGTCTGAGACGGACGGATTGAGACAGACGGTCTGAGACAGGCGGCCTGAGACAGACGGCCTGAGACAGACGGATTGAGACAGTCGGACTGAGACAGGCGGTCTGAGACAGGCGATCTGGGACAGACGGTCTGAGACAGACGGCCTGAGGCAGACCGTCTGAGACAGACGGTCTGAGACAGACGGCCTGAGGCACACGGTCTGTGACATGCGGTCTGAGACAGACGGTCTGAGACAGACGGTCAGAGACAGACGGACTGAGACAGACGGTCTGAGACAGACGGTCTGAGACAGACGGTCAGAGACAGACGGACTGAGACAGGCGGTCTGAGACGGACGGATTGAGACAGACGGTCTGAGACAGGCGGCCTGAGACAGACGGTCTGAGACAGACGGATTGAGACAGTCGGACTGGGACAGGCGGTCTGAGACAGGCGGTCTGGGACAGACGGTCTGAGGCAGACGGTCTGAGACAGACGGCCTGAGGCAGACGGTCAGAGACATGCGGTCTGAGACAGACGGACCGAGACAGACGGACTGAGACAGACGGTCTGAGACAGACGGACAGGGACAGACGGACTGAAACAGACGGACAGAGACTGATGGTCTGAGACAGACGGTCTGAGACAGACGGTCTGAGACAAACGGTCAGAGACAGACGGTCTGAGACAGACGGTCTGAGACAGACGGTCTGAGACAGACGGTCTGAGACAGACGGTCTGAGACAGACGGTCTGAGACAGACGGTCTGAGACAGACGGTCAGAGACAGACGGACTGAGACAGGCGGTCTGAGACGGACGGATTGAGACAGACGGTCTGAGACAGGCGGCCTGAGACAGACGGCCTGAGACAGACGGATTGAGACAGTCGGACTGAGACAGGCGGTCTGAGGCAGGCGGTCTGGGACAGACGGTCTGAGACAGACGGCCTGAGGCAGACGGTCTGAGACAGACGGTCTGAGACAGACGGCCTGAGGCAGACGGTCTGAGACATGCGGTCTGAGACAGACGGACTGAGACAGACGGCCTGAGACAGACGGTCTGAGATAGACGGTCTGAGACAGACGGCCTGAGACAGGCGGTCTGAGACGGACGGATTGAGACAGACGGTCTCAGACAGGCGGACTGAGAGAGACGGACTGAGACTGCCGGACTGCGACAGACCGACTGAGACAGACGGTCTGAGACAGACGGTCTGAGACAGGCGGTCTGAGACAGACGGTCTGAGACAGACGGTCTGAGACAGACGGTCTGAGACAGACGGTCTGAGACAGACGGTCTGAGACAGACGGTCCGAGACAGACGGTCGGAGACGGACGGTCTGAGACGGACGGTCTGAGACAGACGGTCAGAGACAGACGGTCTGAGACAGGCGGTCTGAGACGGACGGATTGAGACGGACGGATTGAGACAGACGGTCTGAGACAGGCGGCCTGAGACAGGCGGCCTGAGACAGACGGCCTGAGACAGACGGATTGAGACAGTCGGACTGAGACAGGCGGTCTGAGACAGGCGGTCTGAGACAGACGGTCTGAGACAGACGGTCTGAGACAGACGGTCTGAGACAGACGGTCAGAGACAGACGGACTGAGACAGGCGGTCTGAGACGGACGGATTGAGACAGACGGTCTGAGACAGGCGGCCTGAGACAGACGGTCTGAGACAGACGGACAGGGACAGACGGACTGAGACAGACGGACTGAGACTGATGGTCTGAGACAGAAGGTCTGAGACAGACGGTCTGAGACAGACGGTCTGAGACAGACGGTCTGAGACAGACGGTCTGAGACAGACGGTCTGAGACAGACGGTCAGAGACAGACGGACTGAGACAGGCGGTCTGAGACGGACGGATTGAGACAGACGGTCTGAGACAGGCGGCCTGAGACAGACGGCCTGAGACAGACGGATTGAGACAGTCGGACTGAGACAGGCGGTCTGAGACAGGCGGTCTGGGACAGACGGTCTGAGGCAGACGGTCTGAGACAGACGGTCTGAGACAGACGGCCTGAGGCAGACGGTCTGAGACATGCGGTCTGAGACAGACGGACTAAGACAGACGGACTGAGACAGACGGTCTGAGACAGACGGACAGGGACAGACGGACTGAGACAGACCGACTGAGACAGACGGTCTGAGACAGACGGTCTGAGACAGACGGTCTGAGACAGACGGTCTGAGACAGACGGTCTGAGACAGACGGTCTGAGACAGACGGTCTGATACAGACGGTCTGAGACAGACGGTCTGAGACAGACGGTCTGAGACAGACGGTCCGAGACAGACGGTCTGAGACGGACGGTCTGAGACAGACGGTCAGAGACAGACGGTCTGAGACAGGCGGTCTGAGACGGACGGATTGAGACAGACGGTCTGAGACAGGCGGCCTGAGACAGACGGTCTGAGACAGACGGACAGGGACAGACGGACTGAGACAGACGGACTGAGACTGATGGTCTGAGACAGAAGGTCTGAGACAGACGGTCTGAGACAGACGGTCTGAGACAGACGGTCTGAGACAGACGGTCTGAGACAGACGGTCTGAGACAGACGGTCTGAGACAGACGGTCAGAGACAGACGGACTGAGACAGGCGGTCTGAGACGGACGGATTGAGACAGACGGTCTGAGACAGGCGGCCTGAGACAGACGGCCTGAGACAGACGGATTGAGACAGTCGGACTGAGACAGGCGGTCTGAGACAGGCGGTCTGGGACAGACGGTCTGAGGCAGACGGTCTGAGACAGACGGTCTGAGACAGACGGCCTGAGGCAGACGGTCTGAGACATGCGGTCTGAGACAGACGGACTAAGACAGACGGACTGAGACAGACGGTCTGAGACAGACGGACAGGGACAGACGGACTGAGACAGACCGACTGAGACAGACGGTCTGAGACAGACGGTCTGAGACAGACGGTCTGAGACAGACGGTCTGAGACAGACGGTCTGAGACAGACGGTCTGAGACAGACGGTCTGAGACAGACGGTCTGAGACAGACGGTCCGAGACAGACGGTCGGAGACGGACGGTCTGAGACGGACGGTCTGAGACAGACGGTCAGAGACAGACGGTCTGAGACAGGCGGTCTGAGACGGACGGATTGAGACGGACGGATTGAGACAGACGGTCTGAGACAGGCGGCCTGAGACAGGCGGCCTGAGACAGACGGCCTGAGACAGACGGATTGAGACAGTCGGACTGAGACAGGCGGTCTGAGACAGGCGGTCTGAGACAGACGGTCTGAGACAGACGGTCTGAGACAGACGGTCTGAGACAGGCGGCCTGAGACAGACGGTCTGAGACAGACGGACAGGGACAGACGGACTGAGACAGACGGACTGAGACTGATGGTCTGAGACAGAAGGTCTGAGACAGACGGTCTGAGACAGACGGTCTGAGACAGACGGTCTGAGACAGACGGTCTGAGACAGACGGTCTGAGACAGACGGTCTGAGACAGACGGTCAGAGACAGACGGACTGAGACAGGCGGTCTGAGACGGACGGATTGAGACAGACGGTCTGAGACAGGCGGCCTGAGACAGACGGCCTGAGACAGACGGATTGAGACAGTCGGACTGAGACAGGCGGTCTGAGACAGGCGGTCTGGGACAGACGGTCTGAGGCAGACGGTCTGAGACAGACGGTCTGAGACAGACGGCCTGAGGCAGACGGTCTGAGACATGCGGTCTGAGACAGACGGACTAAGACAGACGGACTGAGACAGACGGTCTGAGACAGACGGACAGGGACAGACGGACTGAGACAGACCGACTGAGACAGACGGTCTGAGACAGACGGTCTGAGACAGACGGTCTGAGACAGACGGTCTGAGACAGACGGTCTGAGACAGACGGTCTGAGACAGACGGTCTGAGACAGACGGTCTGAGACAGACGGTCCGAGACAGACGGTCGGAGACGGACGGTCTGAGACGGACGGTCTGAGACAGACGGTCAGAGACAGACGGTCTGAGACAGGCGGTCTGAGACGGACGGATTGAGACGGACGGATTGAGACAGACGGTCTGAGACAGGCGGCCTGAGACAGGCGGCCTGAGACAGACGGCCTGAGACAGACGGATTGAGACAGTCGGACTGAGACAGGCGGTCTGAGACAGGCGGTCTGAGACAGACGGTCTGAGACAGACGGTCTGAGACAGACGGTCTGAGACAGACGGTCAGAGACAGACGGACTGAGACAGGCGGTCTGAGACGGACGGATTGAGACAGACGGTCTGAGACAGGCGGCCTGAGACAGACGGTCTGAGACAGACGGACAGGGACAGACGGACTGAGACAGACGGACTGAGACTGATGGTCTGAGACAGAAGGTCTGAGACAGACGGTCTGAGACAGACGGTCTGAGACAGACGGTCTGAGACAGACGGTCTGAGACAGACGGTCTGAGACAGACGGTCAGAGACAGACGGACTGAGACAGGCGGTCTGAGACGGACGGATTGAGACAGACGGTCTGAGACAGGCGGCCTGAGACAGACGGCCTGAGACAGACGGATTGAGACAGTCGGACTGAGACAGGCGGTCTGAGACAGGCGGTCTGGGACAGACGGTCTGAGGCAGACGGTCTGAGACAGACGGTCTGAGACAGACGGCCTGAGGCAGACGGTCTGAGACATGCGGTCTGAGACAGACGGACTAAGACAGACGGACTGAGACAGACGGTCTGAGACAGACGGACAGGGACAGACGGACTGAGACAGACCGACTGAGACAGACGGTCTGAGACAGACGGTCTGAGACAGACGGTCTGAGACAGACGGTCTGAGACAGACGGTCTGAGACAGACGGTCTGAGACAGACGGTCTGATACAGACGGTCTGAGACAGACGGTCTGAGACAGACGGTCTGAGACAGACGGTCCGAGACAGACGGTCTGAGACAGACGGTCTGAGACAGACGGTCTGAGACAGACGGTCTGAGACAGACGGACAGGGACAGACGGACTGAGACAGACCGACTGAGACAGACGGTCTGAGACAGACGGTCAGAGACAGACGGACTGAGACAGGCGGTCTGAGACGGACGGATTGAGACAGACGGTCTGAGACAGGCGGCCTGAGACAGACGGCCTGAGACAGACGGATTGAGACAGTCGGACTGAGACAGGCGGTCTGAGACAGGCGATCTGGGACAGACGGTCTGAGACAGACGGCCTGAGGCAGACCGTCTGAGACAGACGGTCTGAGACAGACGGCCTGAGGCAGACGGTCTGAGACATGCGGTCTGAGACAGACGGACTGAGACAGACGGCCTGAGACAGACGGTCTGAGATAGACGGTCTGAGACAGACGGCCTGACACAGACAGTCTGATACAGACGGTCCGAGACAGACGATCTGAGACAGGTGGTCTAAGACAGACGGACTGAGAGAGACGGACTGAGACTGCCGGACTGCGACAGACCGACTGAGACAGACGGTCTGAGACAGACGGTCTGAGACAGACGAACAGGGACAGACAGACTGAGACAGACCGACTGAGACTGATGGTCTGAGACAGACGGTCTGAGACAGACGGTCTGAGACAGGCGGTCTGAGACAGACGGTCTGAGACAGACGGTCTGAGACAGACGGTCTGAGACAGACGGTCCGAGACAGACGGTCTGAGACGGACGGTCTGAGACAGACGGTCAGAGACAGACGGTCTGAGACAGGCGGTCTGAGACGGACGGATTGAGACAGACGGTCTGAGACAGGCGGCCTGAGACAGGCGGCCTGAGACAGACGGCCTGAGACAGACGGATTGAGACAGTCGGACTGAGACAGGCGGTCTGAGACAGGCGGTCTGGGACAGACGGTCTGAGGCAGACGGTCTGAGACAGACGGCCTGAGGCAGACGGTCAGAGACATGCGGTCTGAGACAGACGGACCGAGACAGACGGACTGAGACAGACGGTCTGAGACAGACGGACAGGGACAGACGGACTGAGACAGACGGACTGAGACTGATGGTCTGAGACAGAAGGTCTGAGACAGACGGTCTGAGACAGACGGTCTGAGACAGACGGTCTGAGACAGACGGTCTGAGACAGACGGTCTGAGACAGACGGTCAGAGACAGACGGACTGAGACAGGCGGTCTGAGACGGACGGATTGAGACAGACGGTCTGAGACAGGCGGCCTGATACAGACGGCCTGAGACAGACGGATTGAGACAGTCGGACTGAGACAGGCGGTCTGAGACAGGCGGTCTGGGACAGACGGTCTGAGGCAGACGGTCTGAGACAGACGGTCTGAGACAGACGGCCTGAGGCAGACGGTCTGAGACATGCGGTCTGAGACAGACGGACTGAGACAGACGGACTGAGACAGACGGTCTGAGACAGACGGACAGGGACAGACGGACTGAGACAGACGGACTGAGACTGATGGTCTGAGACAGACGGTCTGAGACAGACGGTCTGAGACAGACGGTCTGAGACAGACGGTCTGAGACAGACGGTCTGAGACAGACGGTCTGAGACAGACGGTCTGAGACAGACGGTCTGAGACAGACGGTCTGAGACAGACGGTCTGAGACAGACGGTCTGAGACAGACGGTCTGAGACAGACGGTCTGAGACAGGCGGTCTGAGACGGACGGATTGAGACAGACGGTCTGAGACAGGCGGCCTGAGACAGACGGCCTGAGACAGACGGATTGAGACAGACGGACTGAGACAGGCGGACAGGGACAGGCGGTCTGAGACGGACGGTCTGAGACAGGCGGCCTGAGACAGACGGCCTGAGACAGACGGATTGAGACAGTCGGACTGAGACAGGCGGTCTGAGACAGGCGGTCTGGGACAGACGGTCTGAGGCAGACGGTCTGAGACAGACGGCCTGAGGCAGACGGTCAGAGACATGCGGTCTGAGACAGACGGACCGAGACAGACGGACTGAGACAGACGGTCTGAGACAGACGGACAGGGACAGTCGGACTGAGACAGACGGACTGAGACTGATGGTCTGAGACAGACGGTCTGAGACAGACGGTCTGAGACAAACGGTCAGAGACAGACGGTCTGAGACAGACGGCCTGAGGCAGACGGTCTGAGACAGACGGTCTGAGACAGACGGCCTGAGGCAGACGGTCTGAGACATGCGGTCTGAGACAGACGGACTGAGACAGACGGTCTGAGACAAACGGTCAGAGACAGACGGTCTGAGACAGACGGTCAGAGACAGACGGACTGAGACAGGCGGTCTGAGACGGACGGATTGAGACAGACGGTCTGAGACAGGCGGCCTGAGACAGACGGCCTGAGACAGACGGATTGAGACAGTCGGACTGAGACAGGCGGTCTGAGACAGGCGGTCTGGGACAGACGGTCTGAGGCAGACGGTCTGAGACAGACGGTCTGAGACAGACGGCCTGAGGCAGACGGTCTGAGACAGACGGTCTGAGACAGACGGCCTGAGGCAGACGGTCTGAGACATGCGGTCTGAGACAGACGGACTGAGACAGACGGTCTGAGACAGACGGTCTGAGACAGGCGGTCTGAGACAGGCGGTCTGGGACAGACGGTCTGAGGCAGACGGTCTGAGACAGACGGTCTGAGACAGACGGTCCGAGACAGACGGTCTGAGACGGACGGTCTGAGACAGACGGTCAGAGACAGACGGTCTGAGACAGGCGGTCTGAGACGGACGGATTGAGACAGACGGTCTGAGACAGACGGATTGAGACAGTCGGACTGAGACAGGCGGTCTGAGACAGGCGGTCTGGGACAGACGGTCTGAGGCAGACGGTCTGAGACAGACGGCCTGAGGCAGACGGTCAGAGACATGCGGTCTGAGACAGACGGACCGAGACAGACGGACTGAGACAGACGGTCTGAGACAGACGGACAGGGACAGACGGACTGAGACAGACGGACTGAGACTGATGGTCTGAGACAGAAGGTCTGAGACAGACGGTCTGAGACAGACGGTCTGAGACAGACGGTCTGAGACAGACGGTCTGAGACAGACGGTCTGAGACAGACGGTCAGAGACAGACGGACTGAGACAGGCGGTCTGAGACGGACGGATTGAGACAGACGGTCTGAGACAGGCGGCCTGATACAGACGGCCTGAGACAGACGGATTGAGACAGTCGGACTGAGACAGGCGGTCTGAGACAGGCGGTCTGGGACAGACGGTCTGAGGCAGACGGTCTGAGACAGACGGTCTGAGACAGACGGCCTGAGGCAGACGGTCTGAGACATGCGGTCTGAGACAGACGGACTGAGACAGACGGACTGAGACAGACGGTCTGAGACAGACGGACAGGGACAGACGGACTGAGACAGACGGACTGAGACTGATGGTCTGAGACAGACGGTCTGAGACAGACGGTCTGAGACAGACGGTCTGAGACAGACGGTCTGAGACAGACGGTCTGAGACAGACGGTCTGAGACAGACGGTCTGAGACAGACGGTCTGAGACAGACGGTCTGAGACAGACGGTCTGAGACAGACGGTCTGAGACAGACGGTCTGAGACAGACGGTCTGAGACAGGCGGTCTGAGACGGACGGATTGAGACAGACGGTCTGAGACAGGCGGCCTGAGACAGACGGCCTGAGACAGACGGATTGAGACAGACGGACTGAGACAGGCGGACAGGGACAGGCGGTCTGAGACGGACGGTCTGAGACAGGCGGCCTGAGACAGACGGCCTGAGACAGACGGATTGAGACAGTCGGACTGAGACAGGCGGTCTGAGACAGGCGGTCTGGGACAGACGGTCTGAGGCAGACGGTCTGAGACAGACGGCCTGAGGCAGACGGTCAGAGACATGCGGTCTGAGACAGACGGACCGAGACAGACGGACTGAGACAGACGGTCTGAGACAGACGGACAGGGACAGTCGGACTGAGACAGACGGACTGAGACTGATGGTCTGAGACAGACGGTCTGAGACAGACGGTCTGAGACAAACGGTCAGAGACAGACGGTCTGAGACAGACGGCCTGAGGCAGACGGTCTGAGACAGACGGTCTGAGACAGACGGCCTGAGGCAGACGGTCTGAGACATGCGGTCTGAGACAGACGGACTGAGACAGACGGTCTGAGACAAACGGTCAGAGACAGACGGTCTGAGACAGACGGTCAGAGACAGACGGACTGAGACAGGCGGTCTGAGACGGACGGATTGAGACAGACGGTCTGAGACAGGCGGCCTGAGACAGACGGCCTGAGACAGACGGATTGAGACAGTCGGACTGAGACAGGCGGTCTGAGACAGGCGGTCTGGGACAGACGGTCTGAGGCAGACGGTCTGAGACAGACGGTCTGAGACAGACGGCCTGAGGCAGACGGTCTGAGACAGACGGTCTGAGACAGACGGCCTGAGGCAGACGGTCTGAGACATGCGGTCTGAGACAGACGGACTGAGACAGACGGTCTGAGACAGACGGTCTGAGACAGGCGGTCTGAGACAGGCGGTCTGGGACAGACGGTCTGAGGCAGACGGTCTGAGACAGACGGTCTGAGACAGACGGTCCGAGACAGACGGTCTGAGACGGACGGTCTGAGACAGACGGTCAGAGACAGACGGTCTGAGACAGGCGGTCTGAGACGGACGGATTGAGACAGACGGTCTGAGACAGGCGGCCTGAGACAGGCGGCCTGAGACAGACGGCCTGAGACAGACGGATTGAGACAGTCGGACTGAGACAGGCGGTCTGAGACAGGCGGTCTGGGACAGACGGTCTGAGACAGACGGTCTGAGACAGACGGTCTGAGACAGACGGTCTGAGACAGACGGTCTGAGACAGGCGGCCTGAGACAGGCGGCCTGAGACAGACGGTCTGAGACAGACGGTCTGAGACAGACGGTCTGAGACAGACGGTCTGAGACAGGCGGTCTGAGACGGACGGATTGAGACAGACGGTCTGAGACAGGCGGCCTGAGACAGGCGGCCTGAGACAGACGGCCTGAGACAGACGGATTGAGACAGTCGGACTGAGACAGGCGGTCTGAGACAGGCGGTCTGGGACAGACGGTCTGAGGCAGACGGTCTGAGACAGACGGCCTGAGGCAGACGGTCAGAGACAGACGGTCTGAGACAGACGAACAGGGACAGACGGACTGAGACAGACCGACTGAGACTGATGGTCTGAGACAGACGGTCTGAGACAGACGGTCTGAGACAGGCGGTCTGAGACAGACGGTCTGAGACAGACGGTCTGAGACAGACGGTCTGAGACAGACGGTCCGAGACAGACGGTCTGAGACGGACGGTCTGAGACAGACGGTCAGAGACAGACGGTCTGAGACAGGCGGTCTGAGACGGACGGATTGAGACAGACGGTCTGAGACAGGCGGCCTGAGACAGGCGGCCTGAGACAGACGGCCTGAGACAGACGGATTGAGACAGTCGGACTGAGACAGGCGGTCTGAGACAGGCGGTCTTGGACAGACGGTCTGAGGCAGACGGTCTGAGACAGACGGCCTGAGGCAGACGGTCAGAGACATGCGGTCTGAGACAGACGGACCGAGACAGACGGACTGAGACAGACGGTCTGAGACAGACGGACAGGGACAGACGGACTGAGACAGACGGACTGAGACTGATGGTCTGAGACAGAAGGTCTGAGACAGACGGTCTGAGACAGACGGTCTGAGACAGACGGTCTGAGACAGACGGTCTGAGACAGACGGTCTGAGACAGACGGTCTGAGACAGACGGTCAGAGACAGACGGACTGAGACAGGCGGTCTGAGACGGACGGATTGAGACAGACGGTCTGAGACAGGCGGCCTGATACAGACGGCCTGAGACAGACGGATTGAGACAGTCGGACTGAGACAGGCGGTCTGAGACAGGCGGTCTGGGACAGACGGTCTGAGGCAGACGGTCTGAGACAGACGGTCTGAGACAGACGGCCTGAGGCAGACGGTCTGAGACATGCGGTCTGAGACAGACGGACTGAGACAGACGGACTGAGACAGACGGTCTGAGACAGACGGACAGGGACAGACGGACTGAGACAGACGGACTGAGACTGATGGTCTGAGACAGACGGTCTGAGACAGACGGTCTGAGACAGACGGTCTGAGACAGACGGTCTGAGACAGACGGTCTGAGACAGACGGTCTGAGACAGACGGTCTGAGACAGACGGTCTGAGACAGACGGTCTGAGACAGACGGTCTGAGACAGACGGTCTGAGACAGGCGGTCTGAGACGGACGGATTGAGACAGACGGTCTGAGACAGGCGACCTGAGACAGACGGCCTGAGACAGACGGATTGAGACAGACGGACTGAGACAGGCGGACAGGGACAGGCGGTCTGAGACGGACGGTCTGAGACAGGCGGCCTGAGACAGACGGCCTGAGACAGACGGATTGAGACAGTCGGACTGAGACAGGCGGTCTGAGACAGGCGGTCTGGGACAGACGGTCTGAGGCAGACGGTCTGAGACAGACGGCCTGAGGCAGACGGTCAGAGACATGCGGTCTGAGACAGACGGACCGAGACAGACGGACTGAGACAGACGGTCTGAGACAGACGGACAGGGACAGTCGGACTGAGACAGACGGACTGAGACTGATGGTCTGAGACAGACGGTCTGAGACAGACGGTCTGAGACAAACGGTCAGAGACAGACGGTCTGAGACAGACGGCCTGAGGCAGACGGTCTGAGACAGACGGTCTGAGACAGACGGCCTGAGGCAGACGGTCTGAGACATGCGGTCTGAGACAGACGGACTGAGACAGACGGTCTGAGACAAACGGTCAGAGACAGACGGTCTGAGACAGACGGTCAGAGACAGACGGACTGAGACAGGCGGTCTGAGACGGACGGATTGAGACAGACGGTCTGAGACAGGCGGCCTGAGACAGACGGCCTGAGACAGACGGATTGAGACAGTCGGACTGAGACAGGCGGTCTGAGACAGGCGGTCTGGGACAGACGGTCTGAGGCAGACGGTCTGAGACAGACGGTCTGAGACAGACGGCCTGAGGCAGACGGTCTGAGACAGACGGTCTGAGACAGACGGCCTGAGGCAGACGGTCTGAGACATGCGGTCTGAGACAGACGGACTGAGACAGACGGTCTGAGACAGACGGTCTGAGACAGGCGGTCTGAGACAGGCGGTCTGGGACAGACGGTCTGAGGCAGACGGTCTGAGACAGACGGCCTGAGGCAGACGGTCAGAGACATGCGGTCTGAGACAGACGGACCGAGACAGACGGACTGAGACAGACGGTCTGAGACAGACGGACAGGGACAGACGGACTGAGACAGACGGACTGAGACTGATGGTCTGAGACAGACGGTCTGAGACAGACGGTCTGAGACAGACGGTCTGAGACAAACGGTCAGAGACAGACGGTCTGAGACAGACGGTCTGAGACAGACGGTCTGAGACAGACGGTTAGAGACAGACGGACTGAGACAGGCGGTCAGAGACGGACGGATTGAGACAGACGGTCTGAGACAGGCGGCCTGAGACAGACGGCCTGAGACAGACGGATTGAGACAGTCGGACTGAGACAGGCGGTCTGAGACAGGCGGTCTGGGACAGACGGTCTGAGGCAGACGGTCTGAGACAGACGGTCTGAGACAGACCGCCTGAGGCAGACGGTCTGAGACAGACTGTCTGAGACAGACGGCCTGAGGCAGACGGTCTGAGACATGCGGTCTGTGACAGACGGACTGAGACAGACGGTCTGAGACAGACGGTCTGAGACAGACGGCCTGAGACAGACGGTCTGAGATAGACGGTCTGAGACAGACGGCCTGACACAGACAGTCTGATACAGACGGTCCGAGACAGACGATCTGAGACAGGTGGTCTAAGACAGACGGACTGAGAGAGATGGACTGAGACTGCCGGACTGCGACAGACCGACTGAGACAGACGGTCTGAGACAGACGGATCGAGACAGACGGTCTGAGACAGACGGCCTGAGACAGACGGTCTGAAACAGACGGCCTGAGGCAGACGGTCTGAGACATGCGGTCTGAGACAGACGGACTGAGACAGACAGTCTGAGACAGACGGACAGGGACAGACGGACTGAGACAGACGGACTGAGACAGACGGTCTGAGACAGACGGTCTGAGACAGACGGTCTGAGACAGACGGTCTGAGACAGACGGTCTGAGACAGACGGTCTGAGACAGGCGGTCTGAGACGGACGGATTGTGACAGACGTTCTGAGACAGGCGGCCTGAGACAGACGGCCTGAGACAGACGGATTGAGACAGACGGACTGAGACAGGCGGACAGGGACAGGCAAACAGACGCTGCCCGATAGCGGCAGGCGGATTGAGACGGACGGTCTGAGACAGACGGTCTGAGAGAGACGGCCTGAGACAGACGGTCTGAGATAGACGGTCTGAGACAGACGGCCTGACACAGACAGTCTGATACAGACGGTCCGAGACAGACGGTCTGAGACAGACGGTCAGAGACAGACGGACTGAGACAGGCGGTCTGAGACGGACGGATTGAGACAGACGGTCTGAGACAGGCGGCCTGAGAGAGATGGACTGAGACTGCCGGACTGCGACAGACCGACTGAGACAGACGGTCTGAGACAGACGGATCGAGACAGACGGTCTGAGACAGACGGCCTGAGACAGACGGTCTGAAACAGACGGCCTGAGGCAGACGGTCTGAGACATGCGGTCTGAGACAGACGGACTGAGACAGACAGTCTGAGACAGACGGACAGGGACAGACGGACTGAGACAGACGGACTGAGACAGACGGTCTGAGACAGACGGTCTGAGACAGACGGTCTGAGACAGACGGTCTGAGACAGACGGTCTGAGACAGACGGTCAGAGACAGACGGACTGAGACAGACGGTCTGAGACAGACGGTCTGAGACAGACGGTCAGAGACAGACGGACTGAGACAGGCGGTCTGAGACGGACGGATTGAGACAGACGGTCTGAGACAGGCGGCCTGAGACAGACGGCCTGAGACAGACGGATTGAGACAGTCGGACTGAGACAGGCGGTCTGAGACAGGCGGTCTGGGACAGACGGTCTGAGGCAGACGGTCTGAGACAGACGGCCTGAGGCAGACGGTCAGAGACATGCGGTCTGAGACAGACGGACCGAGACAGACGGACTGAGACAGACGGTCTGAGACAGACGGACAGGGACAGTCGGACTGAGACAGACGGACTGAGACTGATGGTCTGAGACAGACGGTCTGAGACAGACGGTCTGAGACAAACGGTCAGAGACAGACGGTCTGAGACAGACGGCCTGAGGCAGACGGTCTGAGACAGACGGTCTGAGACAGACGGCCTGAGGCAGACGGTCTGAGACATGCGGTCTGAGGCAGACGGACTGAGACAGACGGTCTGAGACAAACGGTCAGAGACAGACGGTCTGAGACAGACGGTCAGAGACAGACGGACTGAGACAGGCGGTCTGAGACGGACGGATTGAGACAGACGGTCTGAGACAGGCGGCCTGAGACAGACGGCCTGAGACAGACGGATTGAGACAGGCGATCTGAGACAGGCGGTCTGGGACAGACGGTCTGAGGCAGACGGTCTGAGACAGACGGTCTGAGACAGACGGCCTGAGGCAGACGGTCTGAGACAGACGGCCTGAGGCAGACGGTCAGAGACAGACGGACTGAGACAGGCGGTCTGAGACGGACGGATTGAGACAGACGGTCTGAGACAGGCGGCCTGAGACAGACGGCCTGAGACAGACGGATTGAGACAGTCGGACTGAGACAGGCGGTCTGAGACAGGCGGTCTGGGACAGACGGTCTGAGGCAGACGGTCTGAGACAGACGGTCTGAGACAGACGGCCTGAGGCAGACGGTCTGAGACAGACGGTCTGAGACAGACGGCCTGAGGCAGACGGTCTGAGACATGCGGTCTGAGACAGACGGACTGAGACAGACGGTCTGAGACAGACGGTCTGAGACAGGCGGTCTGAGACAGGCGGTCTGGGACAGACGGTCTGAGGCAGACGGACCGAGACAGACGGACTGAGACAGACGGTCTGAGACAGACGGACAGGGACAGACGGACTGAGACAGACGGACTGAGACTGATGGTCTGAGACAGACGGTCTGAGACAGACGGTCTGAGACAGACGGTCTGAGACAAACGGTCAGAGACAGACGGACTGAGACAGACGGTCTGAGACAGACGGTCTGAGACAGACGGTCAGAGACAGACGGACTGAGACAGGCGGTCTGAGACGGACGGATTGAGACAGACGGTCTGAGACAGGCGGCCTGAGACAGACGGCCTGAGACAGACGGATTGAGACAGTCGGACTGAGACAGGCGGTCTGAGACAGGCGGTCTGGGACAGACGGTCTGAGGCAGACGGTCTGAGACAGACGGCCTGAGGCAGACGGTCAGAGACATGCGGTCTGAGACAGACGGACCGAGACAGACGGACTGAGACAGACGGTCTGAGACAGACGGACAGGGACAGTCGGACTGAGACAGACGGACTGAGACTGATGGTCTGAGACAGACGGTCTGAGACAGACGGTCTGAGACAAACGGTCAGAGACAGACGGTCTGAGACAGACGGCCTGAGGCAGACGGTCTGAGACAGACGGTCTGAGACAGACGGCCTGAGGCAGACGGTCTGAGACATGCGGTCTGAGGCAGACGGACTGAGACAGACGGTCTGAGACAAACGGTCAGAGACAGACGGTCTGAGACAGACGGTCAGAGACAGACGGACTGAGACAGGCGGTCTGAGACGGACGGATTGAGACAGACGGTCTGAGACAGGCGGCCTGAGACAGACGGCCTGAGACAGACGGATTGAGACAGGCGATCTGAGACAGGCGGTCTGGGACAGACGGTCTGAGGCAGACGGTCTGAGACAGACGGTCTGAGACAGACGGCCTGAGGCAGACGGTCTGAGACAGACGGCCTGAGGCAGACGGTCTGAGACATGCGGTCTGAGACAGACGGACTGAGACAGACGGTCTGAGACAGACGGTCTGAGACAGACGGCCTGAGACAGACTATCTAAGACAGACGGTCTGAGACAGACGGTCTGAGACAGGCGGTCTGAGACGGACGGATTGAGACAGACGGTCTGAGACAGGCGGCCTGAGACAGACGGCCTGAGACAGACGGATTGAGACAGACGGACTGAGACAGGCGGACAGGGACAGGCGGTCTGAGACGGACGGTCTGAGACAGGCGGCCTGAGACAGACGGCCTGAGACAGACGGATTGAGACAGTCGGACTGAGACAGGCGGTCTGAGACAGGCGGTCTGGGACAGACGGTCTGAGGCAGACGGTCTGAGACAGACGGCCTGAGGCAGACGGTCAGAGACATGCGGTCTGAGACAGACGGACCGAGACAGACGGACTGAGACAGACGGTCTGAGACAGACGGACAGGGACAGACGGACTGAGACAGACGGACTGAGACTGATGGTCTGAGACAGACGGTCTGAGACAGACGGTCTGAGACAAACGGTCAGAGACAGACGGTCTGAGACAGACGGTCTGCGACAGACGGTCTGAGACAGACGGTTAGAGACAGACGGACTGAGACAGGCGGTCTGAGACGGACGGATTGAGACAGACGGTCTGAGACAGGCGGCCTGAGACAGACGGTCTGAGACATGCGGTCTGAGACAGACGGACTGAGACAGACGGTCTGAGACAGACGGTCTGAGACAGACGGCCTGAGACAGACTATCTGAGACAGACGGTCTGAGACAGACGGTCTGAGACAGGCGGTCTGAGACGGACGGATTGAGACAGACGGTCTGAGACAGACGGTCTGAGACAGACGGCCTGAGGCAGACGGTCTGAGACATGCGGTCTGAGACAGACGGACTGAGACAGACGGTCTGAGACAAACGGTCAGAGACAGACGGTCTGAGACAGACGGTCAGAGACAGACGGACTGAGACAGGCGGTCTGAGACGGACGGATTGAGACAGACGGCCTGAGACAGGCGGCCTGAGACAGACGGCCTGAGACAGACGGATTGAGACAGTCGGACTGAGACAGGCGGTCTGAGACAGGCGGTCTGGGACAGACGGTCTGAGGCAGACGGTCTGAGACAGACGGTCTGAGACAGACGGCCTGAGGCAGACGGTCTGAGACAGACGGTCTGAGACAGACGGCCTGAGGCAGACGGTCTGAGACATGCGGTCTGAGACAGACGGACTGAGACAGACGGTCTGAGACAGACGGTCTGAGACAGGCGGTCTGAGACAGGCGGTCTGGGACAGACGGTCTGAGGCAGACGGTCTGAGACAGACGGCCTGAGGCAGACGGTCAGAGACATGCGGTCTGAGACAGACGGACCGAGACAGACGGACTGAGACAGACGGTCTGAGACAGACGGACAGGGACAGACGGACTGAGACAGACGGACTGAGACTGATGGTCTGAGACAGACGGTCTGAGACAGACGGTCTGAGACAGACGGTCTGAGACAAACGGTCAGAGACAGACGGTCTGAGACAGACGGTCTGAGACAGACGGTCTGAGACAGACGGTTAGAGACAGACGGACTGAGACAGGCGGTCAGAGACGGACGGATTGAGACAGACGGTCTGAGACAGGCGGCCTGAGACAGACGGCCTGAGACAGACGGATTGAGACAGTCGGACTGAGACAGGCGGTCTGAGACAGGCGGTCTGGGACAGACGGTCTGAGGCAGACGGTCTGAGACAGACGGTCTGAGACAGACCGCCTGAGGCAGACGGTCTGAGACAGACTGTCTGAGACAGACGGCCTGAGGCAGACGGTCTGAGACATGCGGTCTGAGACAGACGGACTGAGACAGACGGTCTGAGACAGACGGTCTGAGACAGACGGCCTGAGACAGACGGTCTGAGATAGACGGTCTGAGACAGACGGCCTGACACAGACAGTCTGATACAGACGGTCCGAGACAGACGATCTGAGACAGGTGGTCTAAGACAGACGGACTGAGAGAGATGGACTGAGACTGCCGGACTGCGACAGACCGACTGAGACAGACGGTCTGAGACAGACGGATCGAGACAGACGGTCTGAGACAGACGGCCTGAGACAGACGGTCTGAAACAGACGGCCTGAGGCAGACGGTCTGAGACATGCGGTCTGAGACAGACGGACTGAGACAGACAGTCTGAGACAGACGGACAGGGACAGACGGACTGAGACAGACGGACTGAGACAGACGGTCTGAGACAGACGGTCTGAGACAGACGGTCTGAGACAGACGGTCTGAGACAGACGGTCTGAGACAGACGGTCTGAGACAGGCGGTCTGAGACGGACGGATTGTGACAGACGTTCTGAGACAGGCGGCCTGAGACAGACGGCCTGAGACAGACGGATTGAGACAGACGGACTGAGACAGGCGGACAGGGACAGGCAAACAGACGCTGCCCGATAGCGGCAGGCGGATTGAGACGGACGGTCTGAGACAGACGGTCTGAGAGAGACGGCCTGAGACAGACGGTCTGAGATAGACGGTCTGAGACAGACGGCCTGACACAGACAGTCTGATACAGACGGTCCGAGACAGACGGTCTGAGACAGACGGTCAGAGACAGACGGACTGAGACAGGCGGTCTGAGACGGACGGATTGAGACAGACGGTCTGAGACAGGCGGCCTGAGAGAGATGGACTGAGACTGCCGGACTGCGACAGACCGACTGAGACAGACGGTCTGAGACAGACGGATCGAGACAGACGGTCTGAGACAGACGGTCAGAGACAGACGGACTGAGACAGGCGGTCTGAGACGGACGGATTGAGACAGACGGTCTGAGACAGGCGGCCTGAGACAGACGGCCTGAGACAGACGGATTGAGACAGTCGGACTGAGACAGGCGGTCTGAGACAGGCGGTCTGGGACAGACGGTCTGAGGCAGACGGTCTGAGACAGACGGCCTGAGGCAGACGGTCAGAGACATGCGGTCTGAGACAGACGGACCGAGACAGACGGACTGAGACAGACGGTCTGAGACAGACGGACAGGGACAGTCGGACTGAGACAGACGGACTGAGACTGATGGTCTGAGACAGACGGTCTGAGACAGACGGTCTGAGACAAACGGTCAGAGACAGACGGTCTGAGACAGACGGCCTGAGGCAGACGGTCTGAGACAGACGGTCTGAGACAGACGGCCTGAGGCAGACGGTCTGAGACATGCGGTCTGAGGCAGACGGACTGAGACAGACGGTCTGAGACAAACGGTCAGAGACAGACGGTCTGAGACAGACGGTCAGAGACAGACGGACTGAGACAGGCGGTCTGAGACGGACGGATTGAGACAGACGGTCTGAGACAGGCGGCCTGAGACAGACGGCCTGAGACAGACGGATTGAGACAGGCGATCTGAGACAGGCGGTCTGGGACAGACGGTCTGAGGCAGACGGTCTGAGACAGACGGTCTGAGACAGACGGCCTGAGGCAGACGGTCTGAGACAGACGGCCTGAGGCAGACGGTCTGAGACATGCGGTCTGAGACAGACGGACTGAGACAGACGGTCTGAGACAGACGGTCTGAGACAGACGGCCTGAGACAGACTATCTAAGACAGACGGTCTGAGACAGACGGTCTGAGACAGGCGGTCTGAGACGGACGGATTGAGACAGACGGTCTGAGACAGGCGGCCTGAGACAGACGGCCTGAGACAGACGGATTGAGACAGACGGACTGAGACAGGCGGACAGGGACAGGCGGTCTGAGACGGACGGTCTGAGACAGGCGGCCTGAGACAGACGGCCTGAGACAGACGGATTGAGACAGTCGGACTGAGACAGGCGGTCTGAGACAGGCGGTCTGGGACAGACGGTCTGAGGCAGACGGTCTGAGACAGACGGCCTGAGGCAGACGGTCAGAGACATGCGGTCTGAGACAGACGGACCGAGACAGACGGACTGAGACAGACGGTCTGAGACAGACGGACAGGGACAGACGGACTGAGACAGACGGACTGAGACTGATGGTCTGAGACAGACGGTCTGAGACAGACGGTCTGAGACAAACGGTCAGAGACAGACGGTCTGAGACAGACGGTCTGCGACAGACGGTCTGAGACAGACGGTTAGAGACAGACGGACTGAGACAGGCGGTCTGAGACGGACGGATTGAGACAGACGGTCTGAGACAGGCGGCCTGAGACAGACGGCCTGAGACAGACGGATTGAGACAGTCGGACTGAGACAGGCGGTCTGAGACAGGCGGTCTGGGACAGACGGTCTGAGGCAGACGGTCTGAGACAGACGGTCTGAGACAGACCGCCTGAGGCAGACGGTCTGAGACAGACGGTCTGAGACAGACGGCCTGAGGCAGACGGTCTGAGACATGCGGTCTGAGACAGACGGACTGAGACAGACGGTCTGAGACAGACGGTCTGAGACAGACGGCCTGAGACAGACTATCTGAGACAGACGGTCTGAGACAGACGGTCTGAGACAGGCGGTCTGAGACGGACGGATTGAGACAGACGGTCTGAGACAGGCGGCCTGAGACAGACGGCCTGAGACAGACGGATTGAGACAGACGGACTGAGACAGGCGGACAGGGACAGGCAAACAGACGCTGCCCGATAGCGGCAGGCGGATTGAGACGGACGTTCTGAGACAGACGGTCTGAGAGAGACGGCCTGAGACAGACGGTCTGAGATAGACGGTCTGAGACAGACGGCCTGACACAGACAGTCTGATACAGACGGTCCGAGACAGACGATCTGAGACAGGTGGTCTAAGACAGACGGACTGAGAGAGACGGACTGAGACTGCCGGACTGCGACAGACCCACTGAGACAGACGGTCTGAGACAGACGGACTGAGACAGGCGGTCTGAGACGGTCGGTCTGAGACAGACGGACTGAGACAGGCGGCCTGAGACAGACGGCCTGAGACAGACGGTCTGAGACAGACGGCCTCAGACTGACGGTCCCAGACAGACGGTCCGAGACAGACTATCTGAGACAGACCGTCTGAGACCGGTGGTCTGAGACAGACCGTCTGAGACAGGTGGTCTGAGACAGATGGTCTGAGAGAGACGGCCTGAGACAGACGGTCTGAGACAGACGGTCCGAGACAGACGGTCTGAGACAGACGGTCTGAGACAGACGGTCAGAGACAGACGGTCTGAGACAGGCGGTCTGAGACGGACGGATTGAGACAGACGGTCTGAGACAGGCGGCCTGAGACAGACGGCCTGAGACAGACGGTCTGAGACAGACGGCCTCAGACTGACGGTCCCAGACAGACGGTCCGAGACAGACGGTCTAAGACAGACGGATTGAGACAGACGGACTGAGACAGACGGACTGAGACAGACGGTCTGAGACAGACGGCCTGAGACAGACTATCTGAGACAGACCGTCTGAGACCGGTGGTCTGAGACAGACCGTCTGAGACAGGTGGTCTGAGACAGATGGTCTGAGAGAGACGGCCTGAGACAGACGGTCTGAGACAGGCGGTCTGAGACAGACGGACTGAGACTGACGGTATTAGAAAGACGGTCTGAGACAGGCGGTCTAAGACAGACGGATTGAGACAGACGGACTGAGACAGACGGACTGAGACTGACGGACACGGACAGGCGCACAGACGCTGCCGGATAGCGGCAGGCGGATTGAGACGGACGGTCTGAGACAGACGGTCTGAAACGGACGATCTCAGACAGACGGTCTGAGACAGACGGTCTGAGACAGACGGTCTGAGGCAGACGGTCTGAGACAGACGGCCTGAGACAGACTATCTGAGACAGATCGTCTGAGACCGGTGGTCTGAGACAGACCGTCTGAGACAGGTGGTCTGAGACAGATGGTCTGAGACAGACGGATTGAGACAGACGGACTGAGACAGGCGGACAGGGACAGACGGTCTGAGACAGACGGCCTGAGACAGACTATCTGAGACAGACCGTCTGAGACCGGTGGTCTGAGACAGACCGTCTGAGACAGGTGGTCTGAGACAGATGGTCTGAGAGAGACGGCCTGAGACAGACGGTCTGAGACAGGCGGTCTGAGACAGACGGACTGAGACAGACGGTATTAGAAAGACGGTCTGAGACAGGCGGTCTAAGACAGACGGATTGAGACAGACGGACTGAGACAGACGGACTGAGACTGACGGACACGGACAGGCGCACAGACGCTGCCGGATAGCGGCAGGCGGATTGAGACGGACGGTCTGAGACAGACGGTCTGAAACGGACGATCTCAGACAGACGGTCTGAGACAGACGGTCTGAGACAGACGGTCTGAGGCAGACGGTCTGAGACAGACGGCCTGAGACAGACTATCTGAGACAGATCGTCTGAGACCGGTGGTCTGAGACAGACCGTCTGAGACAGGTGCTCTGAGACAGATGGTCTGAGACAGACGGATTGAGACAGACGGACTGAGACAGGCGGACAGGGACAGGCAAACAGACGCTGCCCGATAGCGGCAGGCGGATTGAGACGGACGGTCTGAGACAGACGGTCTGAGAGAGACGGTCTGAGACAGACGGTCTGAGATAGACGGTCTGAGACAGACGGCATGACACAGACAGTCTGATACAGACGGTCCGAGACAGACGGTCTGAGACAGACGGTCAGAGACAGACGGACTGAGACAGGCGGTCTGAGACGGACGGATTGAGACAGACGGTCTGAGACAGGCGGCCTGAGACAGACGGCCTGAGACAGACGGATTGAGACAGACGGACTGAGACAGGCGGACAGGGACAGGCGGTCTGAGACGGACGGTCTGAGACAGGCGGCCTGAGACAGACGGCCTGAGACAGACGGATTGAGACAGTCGGACTGAGACAGGCGGTCTGAGACAGGCGGTCTGGGACAGACGGTCTGAGGCAGACGGTCTGAGACAGACGGCCTGAGGCAGACGGTCAGAGACATGCGGTCTGAGACAGACGGACCGAGACAGACGGACTGAGACAGACGGTCTGAGACAGACGGACAGGGACAGACGGACTGAGACAGACGGACTGAGACTGATGGTCTGAGACAGACGGTCTGAGACAGACGGTCTGAGACAAACGGTCAGAGACAGACGGTCTGAGACAGACGGTCTGCGACAGACGGTCTGAGACAGACGGTTAGAGACAGACGGACTGAGACAGGCGGTCTGAGACGGACGGATTGAGACAGACGGTCTGAGACAGGCGGCCTGAGACAGACGGCCTGAGACAGACGGATTGAGACAGTCGGACTGAGACAGGCGGTCTGAGACAGGCGGTCTGGGACAGACGGTCTGAGGCAGACGGTCTGAGACAGACGGTCTGAGACAGACCGCCTGAGGCAGACGGTCTGAGACAGACGGTCTGAGACAGACGGCCTGAGGCAGACGGTCTGAGACATGCGGTCTGAGACAGACGGACTGAGACAGACGGTCTGAGACAGACGGTCTGAGACAGACGGCCTGAGACAGACTATCTGAGACAGACGGTCTGAGACAGACGGTCTGAGACAGGCGGTCTGAGACGGACGGATTGAGACAGACGGTCTGAGACAGGCGGCCTGAGACAGACGGCCTGAGACAGACGGATTGAGACAGACGGACTGAGACAGGCGGACAGGGACAGGCAAACAGACGCTGCCCGATAGCGGCAGGCGGATTGAGACGGACGTTCTGAGACAGACGGTCTGAGAGAGACGGCCTGAGACAGACGGTCTGAGATAGACGGTCTGAGACAGACGGCCTGACACAGACAGTCTGATACAGACGGTCCGAGACAGACGATCTGAGACAGGTGGTCTAAGACAGACGGACTGAGAGAGACGGACTGAGACTGCCGGACTGCGACAGACCCACTGAGACAGACGGTCTGAGACAGACGGACTGAGACAGGCGGTCTGAGACGGTCGGTCTGAGACAGACGGACTGAGACAGGCGGCCTGAGACAGACGGCCTGAGACAGACGGTCTGAGACAGACGGCCTCAGACTGACGGTCCCAGACAGACGGTCCGAGACAGACTATCTGAGACAGACCGTCTGAGACCGGTGGTCTGAGACAGACCGTCTGAGACAGGTGGTCTGAGACAGATGGTCTGAGAGAGACGGCCTGAGACAGACGGTCTGAGACAGACGGTCCGAGACAGACGGTCTGAGACAGACGGTCTGAGACAGACGGTCAGAGACAGACGGTCTGAGACAGGCGGTCTGAGACGGACGGATTGAGACAGACGGTCTGAGACAGGCGGCCTGAGACAGACGGCCTGAGACAGACGGTCTGAGACAGACGGCCTCAGACTGACGGTCCCAGACAGACGGTCCGAGACAGACGGTCTAAGACAGACGGATTGAGACAGACGGACTGAGACAGACGCACTGAGACAGACGGTCTGAGACAGACGGCCTGAGACAGACTATCTGAGACAGACCGTCTGAGACCGGTGGTCTGAGACAGACCGTCTGAGACAGGTGGTCTGAGACAGATGGTCTGAGAGAGACGGCCTGAGACAGACGGTCTGAGACAGACGGTCCGAGACAGACGGTCTGAGACAGACGGTCTGAGACAGACGGTCTGAGGCAGACGGTCTGAGACAGACGGCCTGAGACAGACTATCTGAGACAGATCGTCTGAGACCGGTGGTCTGAGACAGACCGTCTGAGACAGGTGGTCTGAGACAGATGGTCTGAGACAGACGGATTGAGACAGACGGACTGAGACAGGCGGACAGGGACAGACGGTCTGAGACAGACGGCCTGAGACAGACTATCTGAGACAGACCGTCTGAGACCGGTGGTCTGAGACAGACCGTCTGAGACAGGTGGTCTGAGACAGATGGTCTGAGAGAGACGGCCTGAGACAGACGGTCTGAGACAGGCGGTCTGAGACAGACGGACTGAGACAGACGGTATTAGAAAGACGGTCTGAGACAGGCGGTCTAAGACAGACGGATTGAGACAGACGGACTGAGACAGACGGACTGAGACTGACGGACACGGACAGGCGCACAGACGCTGCCGGATAGCGGCAGGCGGATTGAGACGGACGGTCTGAGACAGACGGTCTGAAACGGACGATCTCAGACAGACGGTCTGAGACAGACGGTCTGAGACAGACGGTCTGAGGCAGACGGTCTGAGACAGACGGCCTGAGACAGACTATCTGAGACAGATCGTCTGAGACCGGTGGTCTGAGACAGACCGTCTGAGACAGGTGCTCTGAGACAGATGGTCTGAGACAGACGGATTGAGACAGACGGACTGAGACAGGCGGACAGGGACAGGCAAACAGACGCTGCCCGATAGCGGCAGGCGGATTGAGACGGACGGTCTGAGACAGACGGTCTGAGAGAGACGGTCTGAGACAGACGGTCTGAGATAGACGGTCTGAGACAGACGGCATGACACAGACAGTCTGATACAGACGGTCCGAGACAGACGGTCTGAGACAGACGGTCAGAGACAGACGGACTGAGACAGGCGGTCTGAGACGGACGGATTGAGACAGACGGTCTGAGACAGGCGGCCTGAGACAGACGGCCTGAGACAGACGGATTGAGACAGTCGGACTGAGACAGGCGGTCTGAGACAGGCGGTCTGGGACAGACGGTCTGAGGCAGACGGTCTGAGACAGACGGCCTGAGGCAGACGGTCAGAGACATGCGGTCTGAGACAGACGGACCGAGACAGACGGTCTGAGACAAACGGTCAGAGACAGACGGTCTGAGACAGACGGTCTGAGACAGACGGTCTGAGACAGACGGTCTGAGACAGACGGTCAGAGACAGACGGACTGAGACAGACGGTCTGAGACGGACGGATTGAGACAGACGGTCTGAGACAGGCGGCCTGAGACAGACGGCCTGAGACAGACGGATTGAGACAGTCGGACTGAGACAGGCGGTCTGAGACAGGCGGTCTGGGACAGACGGTCTGAGGCAGACGGTCTGAGACAGACGGTCTGAGACAGACCGCCTGAGGCAGACGATCTGAGACAGACGGTCTGAGACAGACGGCCTGAGGCAGACGGTCTGAGACATGCGGTCTGAGACAGACGGACTGAGACAGACGGTCTGAGACAGACGGTCTGAGACAGACGGCCTGAGACAGACTATCTGAGACAGACGGTCTGAGACAGACGGTCTGAGACAGGCGGTCTGAGACGGACGGATTGAGGCAGACGGTCTGAGACAGGCGGCCTGAGACTGACGGCCTGAGACAGACGGATTGAGACAGACGGACTGAGACAGGCGGACAGGGACAGGCAAACAGACGCTGCCCGATAGCGGCAGGCGGATTGAGACGGACGGTCTGAGACAGACGGTCTGAGAGAGACGGCCTGAGACAGACGGTCTGAGATAGACGGTCTGAGACAGACGGCCTGACACAGACAGTCTGATACAGACGGTCCGAGACAGACGATCTGAGACAGGTGGTCTAAGACAGACGGACTGAGAGAGACAGACTGAGACTGCCGGACTGCGACAGACCGACTGAGACAGACGGTCTGAGACAGACGGACTGAGACAGACGGACTGAGACAGACGGTCTGAGACAGACGGACAGGGACAGACGGACTGAGACAGAGCGACTGAGACTGATGGTCTGAGACAGACGGTCTGAGACAGACGGTCTGAGACAGACGGTCCGAGACAGACGGTCTGAGACAGACGGTCTGAGACAGGCGGTCTGAGACAGACGGACTGAGACTGACGGTATTAGAAAGACGGTCTGAGACAGGCGGTCTAAGACAGACGGATTGAGACAGACGGACTGAGACAGACGGACTGAGACTGACGGACACGGACAGGCGCAGACGCTGCCGGATAGCGGCAGGCGGATTGAGACGGACGGTCTGAGACAGACGGTCTGAAACGGACGATCTCAGACAGACGGTCTGAGACAGACGGTCTGAGGCAGACGGCCTGAGACAGACTATCTGAGACAGACGGTCTGAGACAGACGGTCTGAGACAGGCGGTCTGAGACGGACGGATTGAGGCAGACGGTCTGAGACAGGCGGCCTGAGACTGACGGCCTGAGACAGACGGATTGAGACAGACGGACTGAGACAGGCGGACAGGGACAGGCAAACAGACGCTGCCCGATAGCGGCAGGCGGATTGAGACGGACGGTCTGAGACAGACGGTCTGAGAGAGACGGCCTGAGACAGACGGTCTGAGATAGACGGTCTGAGACAGACGGCCTGACACAGACAGTCTGATACAGACGGTCCGAGACAGACGATCTGAGACAGGTGGTCTAAGACAGACGGACTGAGAGAGACGGACTGAGACTGCCGGACTGCGACAGACCGACTGAGACAGACGGTCTGAGACAGACGGACTGAGACAGACGGACTGAGACAGACGGTCTGAGACAGACGGACAGGGACAGACGGACTGAGACAGAGCGACTGAGACTGATGGTCTGAGACAGACGGTCTGAGACAGACGGTCTGAGACAGACGGCCTGAGACAGACTATCTGAGACAGACGGTCTGAGACAGACGGTCTGAGACAGGCGGTCTGAGACGGACGGATTGAGGCAGACGGTCTGAGACAGGCGGCCTGAGACTGACGGCCTGAGACAGACGGATTGAGACAGACGGACTGAGACAGGCGGACAGGGACAGGCAAACAGACGCTGCCCGATAGCGGCAGGCGGATTGAGACGGACGGTCTGAGACAGACGGTCTGAGAGAGACGGCCTGAGACAGACGGTCTGAGATAGACGGTCTGAGACAGACGGCCTGACACAGACAGTCTGATACAGACGGTCCGAGACAGACGATCTGAGACAGGTGGTCTAAGACAGACGGACTGAGAGAGACAGACTGAGACTGCCGGACTGCGACAGACCGACTGAGACAGACGGTCTGAGACAGACGGACTGAGACAGACGGACTGAGACAGACGGTCTGAGACAGACGGACAGGGACAGACGGACTGAGACAGAGCGACTGAGACTGATGGTCTGAGACAGACGGTCTGAGACAGACGGTCTGAGACAGACGGTCCGAGACAGACGGTCTGAGACAGACGGTCTGAGACAGGCGGTCTGAGACAGACGGACTGAGACTGACGGTATTAGAAAGACGGTCTGAGACAGGCGGTCTAAGACAGACGGATTGAGACAGACGGACTGAGACAGACGGACTGAGACTGACGGACACGGACAGGCGCAGACGCTGCCGGATAGCGGCAGGCGGATTGAGACGGACGGTCTGAGACAGACGGTCTGAAACGGACGATCTCAGACAGACGGTCTGAGACAGACGGTCTGAGGCAGACGGCCTGAGACAGACTATCTGAGACAGACGGTCTGAGACAGACGGTCTGAGACAGGCGGTCTGAGACGGACGGATTGAGGCAGACGGTCTGAGACAGGCGGCCTGAGACTGACGGCCTGAGACAGACGGATTGAGACAGACGGACTGAGACAGGCGGACAGGGACAGGCAAACAGACGCTGCCCGATAGCGGCAGGCGGATTGAGACGGACGGTCTGAGACAGACGGTCTGAGAGAGACGGCCTGAGACAGACGGTCTGAGATAGACGGTCTGAGACAGACGGCCTGACACAGACAGTCTGATACAGACGGTCCGAGACAGACGATCTGAGACAGGTGGTCTAAGACAGACGGACTGAGAGAGACGGACTGAGACTGCCGGACTGCGACAGACCGACTGAGACAGACGGTCTGAGACAGACGGACTGAGACAGACGGACTGAGACAGACGGTCTGAGACAGACGGACAGGGACAGACGGACTGAGACAGAGCGACTGAGACTGATGGTCTGAGACAGACGGTCTGAGACAGACGGTCTGAGACAGACGGTCCGAGACAGACGGTCTGAGACAGACGGTCTGAGACAGGCGGTCTGAGACAGACGGACTGAGACTGACGGTATTAGAAAGACGGTCTGAGACAGGCGGTCTAAGACAGACGGATTGAGACAGACGGACTGAGACAGACGGACTGAGACTGACGGACACGGACAGGCGCAGACGCTGCCGGATAGCGGCAGGCGGATTGAGACGGACGGTCTGAGACAGACGGTCTGAAACGGACGATCTCAGACAGACGGTCTGAGACAGACGGTCTGAGGCAGACGGTCTGAGACAGACGGCCTGAGACAGACTATCTGAGACAGATCGTCTGAGACCGGTGGTCTGAGACAGACCGTCTGAGACCGGTGGTCTGAGACAGATGGTCTGAGACAGACGGTCTGAGACAGACGGCCTGAGGCAGACGGTCAGAGACATGCGGTCTGAGACAGACGGACCGAGACAGACGGACTGAGACAGACGGTCTGAGACATACGGACAGGGACAGACGGACTGAGACAGACGGACTGAGACTGATGGTCTGAGACAGACGGTCTGAGACAGACGGTCTGAGACAAACGGTCAGAGACAGACGGTCTGAGACAGACGGTCTGAGACAGGCGGTCTGAGACAGACGGTCTGAGACAGACGGTCAGAGACAGACGGACTGTGACAGGCGGTCTGAGACGGACGGATTGAGACAGACGGTCTGAGACAGGCGGCCTGAGACAGACGGCCTGAGACAGACGGATTGAGACAGTCGGACTGAGACAGGCGGTCTGAGACAGGCGGTCTGGGACAGACGGTCTGAGGCAGACGGTCTGAGACAGACGGTCTGAGACAGACGGCCTGAGGCAGACGGTCTGAGACAGACGGTCTGAGACAGACGGCCTGAGGCAGACGGTCTGAGACATGCGGTCTGAGACAGACGGACTGAGACAGACGGTCTGAGACAGACGGTCTGAGACAGACGGTCTGAGACAGACGGTCTGAGACAGGCGGTCTGAGACGGACGGATTGAGACAGACGGTCTGAGACAGGCGGCCTGAGACAGACGGATTGAGACAGACGGTCTGAGACAGACGGCCTGAGACAGACGGATTGAGACAGACGGACCGAGACAGTCGGACTGAGACAGGCGGTCTGAGACAGGCGGTCTGGGACAGACGGTCTGAGGCAGACGGTCTGAGACAGACGGCCTGAGGCAGACGGTCAGAGACATGCGGTCTGAGACAGACGGACCGAGACAGACGGTCTGAGACAAACGGTCAGAGACAGACGGTCTGAGACAGACGGTCTGAGACAGACGGTCTGAGACAGACGGTCTGAGACAGACGGTCAGAGACAGACGGACTGAGACAGGCGGTCTGAGACGGACGGATTGAGACAGACGGTCTGAGACAGGCGGCCTGAGACAGACGGCCTGAGACAGACGGATTGAGACAGTCGGACTGAGACAGGCGGTCTGAGACAGGCGGTCTGGGACAGACGGTCTGAGGCAGACGGTCTGAGACAGACGGTCTGAGACAGACCGCCTGAGGCAGACGGTCTGAGACAGACGGTCTGAGACAGACGGCCTGAGGCAGACGGTCTGAGACATGCGGTCTGAGACAGACGGACTGAGACAGTCGGTCTGAGAGAGACGGCCTGAGACAGACGGTCTGAGACAGACGGTGTGAGACAGACGGTCTGAGACAGACGGATTGAGACAGACGGACTGAGACAGACGGACTGAGACAGACGGAATGAGACACACGGTCTGAGACAGACGGACAGGGACAGACGGACTGAGACAGAGCGACTGAGACTGATGGTCTGAGACAGACGGTCTGAGACAGACGGTCTGAGACAGACGGTCCGAGACAGACGGTCTGAGACAGACGGTCTGAGACAGGCGGTCTGAGACAGACGGATTGAGACAGACGGTATGGGACAGACGGCCTGAGACAGACAGTCTGATGCCGACGGATTGAGACAGACGGCCTGAGACAGACGGTCTGAGAGAGACGGCCTGAGACAGACGGATTGAGACAGACGGACTGTAACAGACGGACTGAGACAGACGGTATGAGACAAACGGTCTGAGACAGACGGACTGACACAGGCGGTCTGAGACAGGCGGTCTGAGACAGGCGGTCTGTGACAGACGGACTGAGACAGACGGCCTGACACAGACAGTCTGATACAGACGGTCCGAGACAGACGATCTGAGACAGGAGGTCTAAGACAGACGGATTGAGAGAGACGGACTGAGACTGCCGGACTGCGACAGACCGACTGAGACAGACGGTCTGAGACAGACGGTCTGAGACATGCGGTCTGAGACAGACGGTCTGAGACAGACGGTCTGAGACAGACGGTCTGAGACAGACGGTCTGAGACAGACGGTCTGAGACAGACGGACTGAGACAGACGGACTGAGACTGATGGTCTGAGACAGACGGTCTGAGACAGACGGTCTGAGACAGACGGTGTGAGACAGACGGTCTGAGACAGACGGATTGAGACAGACGGACTGAGACAGACGGACTGAGACAGACGGTCTGAGACAGACGGTCTGAGACAGACGGTCCGAGACAGACGGTCTGAGACAGACGGACTGAGACAGACGGAATGAGACACACGTTCAGAGACAGACGGCCTGACACAGACAGTCTGATACAGACGGTCCGAGACAGACGATCTGAGACAGGTGGTCTACGACAGACGGACTGAGAGAGACGGACTGAGACTGACGGACTGCGACAGACCGACTGAGACAGACGGTCTGAGACAGACGGCCTGAGACAGACTATCTGAGACAGACCGTCTGAGACCGGTGGTCTGAGACAGACCGTCTGAGACAGGTGGTCTGAGACAGATGGTCTGAGACAGACGGTCTGAGACAGACGGATCGAGACAGACGGTCTGAGACAGACGGTCTGAGACAGACGGTCTGAGATAGACGGTCTGAGACAGACGGCCTGACACAGACAGTCTGATACAGACGGTCCGAGACAGACGATCTGAGACAGGTGGTCTAAGACAGACGGACTGAGAGAGACGGACTGGGACTGCCGGACTGCGACAGACCGACTGAGACAGACGGTCTGAGACAGACGGATTGAGACAGACGGTCTGAGACAGACGGTCTGAGACAGACGGATTGAGACAGACGGTATGGGACAGACGGCCTGAGACAGACGGACAGGGACAGACGGACTGAGACAGAGCGACTGAGACTGATGGTCTGAGACAGACGGTCTGAGACAGACGGTCTGAGACAGACGGTCTGAGACAGGCGGTCTGAGACGGACGGACAGGGACAGACGGACTGAGACAGACGGACTGAGACTGATGGTCTGAGACAGACGGTCTGAGACAGACGGTCTGAGACAGACGGTCTGAGACAGACGGTCTGAGACAGACGGTCTGAGACAGACGGCCTGAGACAGACGGCCTGAGACATACGGATTGAGACAGTCGGACTGAGACAGGCGGTCTGAGACAGGCGGTCTGGGACAGACGGTCTGAGACAGACGGTCTGAGACAGACGGCCTGAGGCAGACGGTCTGAGACATGCGGTCTGAGACAGACGGACTGAGACAGACGGACTGAGACAGACGATCTGAGACAGACGGTCTGAGACAGACGGTCTGAGACAGACGGTCAGAGACAGACGGTCTGAGACAGACGGTCTGAGACAGACGGTCTGAGACAGACGGTCTGAGACAGACGGTCTGAGACAGACGGTCTGAGACAGACGGTCTGAGACAGGCGGTCTGAGACGGACGGATTGAGACAGACGGTCTGAGACAGGCGGCCTGAGACAGACGGCCTGAGACAGACGGATTGAGACAGACGGACTCAGACAGGCGGACTGAGACAGACGGTCTGAGACAGACGGACTGAGACTGATGGTCTGAGACAGACGGTCTGAGACAGGCGGTCTGAGACAGACGGTCTGAGACAGACGGTCTGAGACAGACGGTCTGAGACAGGCGGTCTGAGACGGTCGGTCTGAGACAGACGGACTGAGACAGACGGACTGAGACAGACGGACTGAGGCAGGCGAACGGAGACTGACGGTCTGAGACAGACGGATTGAGACAGACGGTATGGGACAGACGGCCTGAGACAGACAGTCTGATGCCGACGGATTGAGACAGACGGCCTGAGACAGACGGTCTGAGAGAGACGGCCTCAGACAGACGGATTGAGACAGACGGACTGAGACAGACGGACTGAGACAGACGGAATGAGACACACGTTCAGAGACAGACGGACTGAGACAGACGGCCTGACACAGACAGTCTGATACAGACGGTCCGAGACAGACGATCTGAGACAGGTGGTCTACGACAGACGGACTGAGAGAGACGGACTGAGACTGACGGACTGCGACAGACCGACTGAGACAGACGGTCTGAGACAGACGGTCTGAGACATGCGGTCTGAGACAGACGGACTGAGACAGACGGTCTGAGACAGACGGTCTGAGACAGACGGTCTGAGACAGACGGACAGGGACAGACGGACTGAGACAGACGGACTGAGACTGATGGTCTGAGACAGACGGTCTGAGACAGACGGTCTGAGACAGACGGTCTGGGACAGACGGTCTGAGACAGACGGTCGGAGACAGACGGTCTGAGACAGACGGTCTGAGACAGACGGTCTGAGACAGACGGTCTGAGACAGACGGTCTGAGACAGACGGTCTGAGACAGACGGTCTGAGACAGACGGCCTGAGACAGACGGACAGGGACAGACGGACTGAGACAGACGGACTGAGACAGACGGTCTGAGACAGACGGTCTGAGACAGGCGGTCTGAGACAGACGGTCTGAGACAGACGGTCTGAGACAGACGGTCTGAGACAGACGGTCTGAGACAGACGGTCTGAGACAGACGGTCTGAGACAGGCGGTCTGAGACGGACGGATTGAGACAGACGGTCTGAGACAGGCGTCCTGAGACAGGCGGCCTGAGACAGGCGGCCTGAGACAGGCGGCCTGAGACAGGCGGCCTGAGACAGCCGGCCTGAGACAGACGGCCTGAGACAGACGGACTGAGACTGATGGTCTGAGACAGACGGTCTGAGACAGACGGTCTGAGACAGACGGTCTGAGACAGACGGTCTGAGACAGACGGTCTGAGACAGACGGTCAGAGACAGACGGACTGAGACAGGCGGTCTGAGACGGACGGATTGAGACAGACGGTCTGAGACAGGCGGCCTGAGACAGACGGCCTGAGACAGACGGATTGAGACAGTCGGACTGAGACAGGCGGTCTGAGACAGGCGGTCTGGGACAGACGGTCTGAGGCAGACGGTCTGAGACAGACGGTCTGAGACAGACCGCCTGAGGCAGACGGTCTGAGACAGACGGTCTGAGACAGACGGCCTGAGGCAGACGGTCTGAGACATGCGGTCTGAGACAGACGGACTGAGACAGACGGTCTGAGAGAGACGGCCTGAGACAGACGGTCTGAGATAGACGGTCTGAGACAGACGGCCTGACACAGACAGTCTGATACAGACGGTCCGAGACAGACGATCTGAGACAGGTGGTCTAAGACAGACGGACTGAGAGAGACGGACTGAGACTGCCGGACTGCGACAGACCGACTGAGACAGACGGTCTGAGACAGACGGACTGAGACAGGCGGTCTGAGACGGTCGGTCTGAGACAGACGGACTGAGACAGACGGACTGAGACAGACGGTCTGAGACAGACGGACAGGGACAGACGGACTGAGACAGAGCGACTGAGACTGATGGTCTGAGACAGACGGTCTGAGACAGACGGTCTGAGACAGACGGTCCGAGACAGACGGTCTGAGACAGACGGTCTGAGACAGGCGGTCTGAGACAGACGGATTGAGACAGACGGTATGGGACAGACGGCCTGAGACAGACAGTCTGATGCCGACGGATTGAGACAGACGGCCTGAGACAGACGGTCTGAGAGAGACGGCCTGAGACAGACGGATTGAGACAGACGGACTGTAACAGACGGACTGAGACAGACGGTATGAGACAAACGGTCTGAGACAGACGGACTGACACAGGCGGTCTGAGACAGGCGGTCTGAGACAGGCGGTCTGTGACAGACGGACTGAGACAGACGGCCTGACACAGACAGTCTGATACAGACGGTCCGAGACAGACGATCTGAGACAGGTGGTCTAAGACAGACGGATTGAGAGAGACGGACTGAGACTGCCGGACTGCGACAGACCGACTGAGACAGACGGTCTGAGACAGACGGTCTGAGACATGCGGTCTGAGACAGACGGTCTGAGACAGACGGTCTGAGACAGGCGGACTGAGACAGACGGTCTGAGACAGACGGACTGAGACAGACGGACTGAGACTGATGGTCTGAGACAGACGGTCTGAGACAGACGGTCTGAGACAGACGGTGTGAGACAGACGGTCTGAGACAGACGGATTGAGACAGACGGACTGAGACAGACGGACTGAGACAGACGGAATGAGACACACGGTCTGAGACAGACGGACTGACACAGGCGGTCTGAGACAGGCGGCCTGAGACAGAGGGTCTGAGAGAGACGGCCTCAGACAGACGGTCCGAGACAGACGGTCTGAGACAGACGGACTGAGACAGACGGAATGAGACACACGTTCAGAGACAGACGGACTGAGACAGACGGCCTGACACAGACAGTCTGATACAGACGGTCCGAGACAGACGATCTGAGACAGGTGGTCTACGACAGACGGACTGAGAGAGACGGACTGAGACTGACGGACTGCGACAGACCGACTGAGACAGACGGTCTGAGACAGACGGCCTGAGACAGACTATCTGAGACAGACCGTCTGAGACCGGT
The DNA here is from genome assembly GCA_947623535.1 of Coelioxys conoideus. Classification (NCBI taxonomy): domain Eukaryota; kingdom Metazoa; phylum Arthropoda; class Insecta; order Hymenoptera; family Megachilidae; genus Coelioxys; species Coelioxys conoideus. The sequence goes on from OX392451.1 coordinate 16,319,296, forward strand.
GGTCTGAGACAGACCGTCTGAGACAGGTGGTCTGAGACAGATGGTCTGAGACAGACGGTCTGAGACAGACGGATCGAGACAGACGGTCTGAGACAGACGGTCTGAGACAGACGGTCTGAGATAGACGGTCTGAGACAGACGGCCTGACACAGACAGTCTGATACAGACGGTCCGAGACAGACGGCCTGAGACAGACTATCTGAGACAGACCGTCTGAGACCGGTGGTCTGAGACAGACCGTCTGAGACAGGTGGTCTGAGACAGATGGTCTGAGACAGACGGTCTGAGACAGACGGATCGAGACAGACGGTCTGAGACAGACGGCCTGAGACAGACGGTCTGAGACAGACGGCCTGAGGCAGACGGTCTGAGACATGCGGTCTGAGACAGACGGACTGAGACAGACGGTCTGAGACAGACGGACAGGGACAGACGGACTGAGACAGACGGACTGAGACTGATGGTCTGAGACAGACGGTCTGAGACAGACGGTCTGAGAAAGACGGTCTGAGACAGACGGTCTGAGACAGACGGTCTGAGACAGACGGCCTGAGACAGACGGCCTGAGACATACGGATTGAGACAGTCGGACTGAGACAGGCGGTCTGAGACAGGCGGTCTGGGACAGACGGTCTGAGACAGACGGTCTGAGACAGACGGTCTGAGACAGACGGCCTGAGGCAGACGGTCTGAGACATGCGGTCTGAGACAGACGGACTGAGACAGACGGACTGAGACAGACGATCTGAGACAGACGGACAGGGACAGACGGTCTGAGACAGACGGTCTGAGACAGACGGTCAGAGACAGACGGTCTGAGACAGACGGTCTGAGACAGACGGTCTGAGACAGACGGTCTGAGACAGACGGTCTGAGACAGACGGTCTGAGACAGACGGATTGAGACAGACGGACTGAGACAGGCGGACTGAGACAGACGGTCTGAGACAGACGGACAGGGACAGACGGACTGAGACAGACGGACTGAGATTGATTGTCTGAGACAGACGGTCTGAGACAGACGGTCTGAGACAGACGGTCAGAGACAGACGGTCTGAGACAGACGGTCTGAGACAGACGGTCTGAGACAGACGGTCTGAGACAGACGGTCTGAGACAGACGGTCTGAGACAGACGGTCTGAGACAGACGGTCTGAGACAGGCGGTCTGAGACGGACGGATTGAGACAGACGGCCTGAGACAGGCGGTCTGAGACAGACGGTCTGAGACAGGCGGTCTGAGACAGACGGTCTGAGACAGACGGACTGAGACAGACGGACTGAGACAGACGGTCTGAGACAAACGGTCTGAGACAGGCGGTCTGAGACGGACGAATTGAGACAGACGGTCTGAGACAGACGGTCTGAGACAGACGGTCTGAGACAGACGGACAGGGACAGACGGACAGGGACAGACGGACTGAGACAGACGGACAGAGACAGACGGACTGAGACAGACGGTCTGCGACAGACGGACAGGGACAGACGGACTGAGACAGACGGACTGAGACTGATGGTCTGAGACAGACGGTCTGAGACAGGCGGTCTGAGACAGACGGTCTGAGACAGACGGTCTGAGACAGACGGTCTGAGACAGGCGGTCTGAGACGGTCGGTCTGAGACAGACGGACTTAGACAGACGGACTGAGACAGACGGTCTGAGACAAACGGTCTGAGACAGACGGTCTGAGACAGACGGTCTGAGACAGACGGCCTGAGACAGACTATCTGAGACAGACCGTCTGAGACCGGTGGTCTGAGACAGACCGTCTGAGACAGGTGGTCTGAGACAGATGGTCTGAGACAGACGGTCTGAGACAGACGGATCGAGACAGACGGTCTGAGACAGACGGCCTGAGACAGACGGTCTGAGACAGACGGCCTGAGGCAGACGGTCTGAGACATGCGGTCTGAGACAGACGGACTGAGACAGACGGTCTGAGACAGACGGACAGGGACAGACGGACTGAGACAGACGGACTGAGACTGATGGTCTGAGACAGACGGTCTGAGACAGACGGTCTGAGAAAGACGGTCTGAGACAGACGGTCTGAGACAGACGGTCTGAGACAGACGGCCTGAGACAGACGGCCTGAGACATACGGATTGAGACAGTCGGACTGAGACAGGCGGTCTGAGACAGGCGGTCTGGGACAGACGGTCTGAGACAGACGGTCTGAGACAGACGGTCTGAGACAGACGGCCTGAGGCAGACGGTCTGAGACATGCGGTCTGAGACAGACGGACTGAGACAGACGGACTGAGACAGACGATCTGAGACAGACGGACAGGGACAGACGGTCTGAGACAGACGGTCTGAGACAGACGGTCAGAGACAGACGGTCTGAGACAGACGGTCTGAGACAGACGGTCTGAGACAGACGGTCTGAGACAGACGGTCTGAGACAGACGGTCTGAGACAGACGGATTGAGACAGACGGACTGAGACAGGCGGACTGAGACAGACGGTCTGAGACAGACGGACAGGGACAGACGGACTGAGACAGACGGACTGAGATTGATTGTCTGAGACAGACGGTCTGAGACAGACGGTCTGAGACAGACGGTCAGAGACAGACGGTCTGAGACAGACGGTCTGAGACAGACGGTCTGAGACAGACGGTCTGAGACAGACGGTCTGAGACAGACGGTCTGAGACAGACGGTCTGAGACAGACGGTCTGAGACAGGCGGTCTGAGACGGACGGATTGAGACAGACGGCCTGAGACAGGCGGTCTGAGACAGACGGTCTGAGACAGGCGGTCTGAGACAGACGGTCTGAGACAGACGGACTGAGACAGACGGACTGAGACAGACGGTCTGAGACAAACAGTCTGAGACAGGCGGTCTGAGACGGACGAATTGAGACAGACGGCCTGAGACAGACTATCTGAGACAGACCGTCTGAGACCGGTGGTCTGAGACAGACCGTCTGAGACAGGTGGTCTGAGACAGATGGTCTGAGACAGACGGTCTGAGACAGACGGATCGAGACAGACGGTCTGAGACAGACGGCCTGAGACAGACGGTCTGAGACAGACGGCCTGAGGCAGACGGTCTGAGACATGCGGTCTGAGACAGACGGACTGAGACAGACGGTCTGAGACAGACGGACAGGGACAGACGGACTGAGACAGACGGACTGAGACTGATGGTCTGAGACAGACGGTCTGAGACAGACAGTCTGATGCCGACGGATTGAGACAGACGGCCTGAGACAGACGGTCTGAGAGAGACGGCCTCAGACAGACGGATTGAGACAGACGGACTGAGACAGACGGACTGAGACAGACGGAATGAGACACACGTTCAGAGACAGACGGACTGACACAGGCGGTCTGAGACAGACGGCCTGACACAGACAGTCTGATACAGACGGTCCGAGACAGACGATCTGAGACAGGTGGTCTACGACAGACGGACTGAGAGAGACGGACTGAGACTGACGGACTGCGACAGACCGACTGAGACAGACGGTCTGAGACAGACGGTCTGAGACATGCGGTCTGAGACAGACGGACTGAGACAGACGGTCTGAGACAGACGGTCTGAGACAGACGGACAGGGACAGACGGACTGAGACAGACGGACTGAGACTGATGGTCTGAGACAGACGGTCTGAGACAGACGGTCTGAGACAGACGGTCTGGGACAGACGGTCTGAGACAGACGGTCTGAGACAGACGGTCAGAGACAGACGGTCTGAGACAGGCGGTCTGAGACGGACGGATTGAGACAGACGGTCTGAGACAGGCGGCCTGTGACAGACGGCCTGAGACAGACGGATTGAGACAGTCGGACTGAGACAGGCGGTCTGAGACAGGCGGTCTGGGACAGACGGTCTGAGGCAGACGGTCTGAGACAGACGGCCTGAGGGAGACGGTCTGAGACATGCGGTCTGAGACAGACGGACTGAGACAGACGGACTGAGACAGACGGTCTGAGACAGGCGGTCTGAGACGGACGGATTGAGACAGACGGTCTGAGACAGGCAGCCTGAGACAGGCGGCCTGAGACAGGCGGCCTGAGACATCCGGCCTGAGACAGACGGCCTGAGACAGACGGATTGAGACAGACGGACTGAGACAGGCGGACAGGGACAGGCAAACAGACGCTGCCCGATAGCGGCAGGCGGATTGAGACGGACGGTCTGAGACAGACGGCCTGAGACAGACGGCCTGAGACAGACGGACAGGGACAGACGGACTGAGACAGACGGACTGAGACAGACGGTCTGAGACAGACGGTCTGAGACAGACGGTCTGAGACAGACGGCCTGAGACAGACGGCCTGAGACAGACGGACAGGGACAGACGGACTGAGACACACGGACTGAGACAGACGGTCTGAGACAGACGGTCTGAGACAGACGGACAGGGACAGACGGTCTGAGACAGACGGTCTGAGACAGACGGTCTGAGACAGACGGCCTGAGACAAACGGTCTGAGACAGACGGTCTGAGACAGACGGCCTGAGACAGACTATCTGAGACAGACCGTCTGAGACCGGTGGTCTGAGACAGACCGTCTGAGACAGGCGGTCTGAGACAGACGGTCTGAGACAGACGGTCTGAGACAGACGGTCAGAGACAGACGGTCTGAGACAGGCGGTCTGAGACGGACGGATTGAGACAGACGGTCTGAGACAGGCGGCCTGAGACAGACGGTCTGAGACAGACGGTCTGAGACAGACGGCCTGAGACAGACGGTCTGAGACAGACGGTCTGAGACAGACGGCCTGAGACAGACTATCTGAGACAGACCGTCTGAGACCGGTGGTCTGAGACAGACCGTCTGAGACAGGTGGTCTGAGACAGATGGTCTGAGACAGACGGTCTGAGACAGACGGATCGAGACAGACGGTCTGAGACAGACGGCCTGAGACAGACGGTCTGAGACAGACGGCCTGAGGCAGACGGTCTGAGACATGCGGTCTGAGACAGACGGACTGAGACAGACGGTCTGAGACAGACGGACAGGGACAGACGGACTGAGACAGACGGACTGAGACTGATGGTCTGAGACAGACGGTCTGAGACAGACAGTCTGATGCCGACGGATTGAGACAGACGGCCTGAGACAGACGGTCTGAGAGAGACGGCCTCAGACAGACGGATTGAGACAGACGGACTGAGACAGACGGACTGAGACAGACGGAATGAGACACACGTTCAGAGACAGACGGACTGACACAGGCGGTCTGAGACAGGCGGTCTGAGACAGGCGGTCTGAGACAGACGGCCTGACACAGACAGTCTGATACAGACGGTCCGAGACAGACGATCTGAGACAGGTGGTCTACGACAGACGGACTGAGAGAGACGGACTGAGACTGACGGACTGCGACAGACCGACTGAGACAGACGGTCTGAGACAGACGGTCTGAGACATGCGGTCTGAGACAGACGGACTGAGACAGACGGTCTGAGACAGACGGTCTGAGACAGACGGACAGGGACAGACGGACTGAGACAGACGGACTGAGACTGATGGTCTGAGACAGACGGTCTGAGACAGACGGTCTGAGACAGACGGTCTGGGACAGACGGTCTGAGACAGACGGTCTGAGACAGACGGTCAGAGACAGACGGTCTGAGACAGGCGGTCTGAGACGGACGGATTGAGACAGACGGTCTGAGACAGGCGGCCTGTGACAGACGGCCTGAGACAGACGGATTGAGACAGTCGGACTGAGACAGGCGGTCTGAGACAGGCGGTCTGGGACAGACGGTCTGAGGCAGACGGTCTGAGACAGACGGCCTGAGGGAGACGGTCTGAGACATGCGGTCTGAGACAGACGGACTGAGACAGACGGACTGAGACAGACGGTCTGAGACAGGCGGTCTGAGACGGACGGATTGAGACAGACGGTCTGAGACAGGCAGCCTGAGACAGGCGGCCTGAGACAGGCGGCCTGAGACAGGCGGCCTGAGACAGGCGGCCTGAGACATCCGGCCTGAGACAGACGGCCTGAGTCAGACGGATTGAGACAGACGGACTGAGACAGGCGGACAGGGACAGGCAAACAGACGCTGCCCGATAGCGGCAGGCGGATTGAGACGGACGGTCTGAGACAGACGGCCTGAGACAGACGGCCTGAGACAGACGGACAGGGACAGACGGACTGAGACAGACGGACTGAGACAGACGGTCTGAGACAGACGGTCTGAGACAGACGGTCTGAGACAGACGGCCTGAGACAGACGGCCTGAGACAGACGGACAGGGACAGACGGACTGAGACACACGGACTGAGACAGACGGTCTGAGACAGACGGTCTGAGACAGACGGACAGGGACAGACGGTCTGAGACAGACGGTCTGAGACAGACGGTCTGAGACAGACGGCCTGAGACAAACGGTCTGAGACAGACGGTCTGAGACAGACGGCCTGAGACAGACTATCTGAGACAGACCGTCTGAGACCGGTGGTCTGAGACAGACCGTCTGAGACAGGCGGTCTGAGACAGACGGCCTGAGACAGACTATCTGAGACAGACCGTCTGAGACCGGTGGTCTGAGACAGGTGGTCTGAGACAGATGGTCTGAGACAGACGGTCTGAGACAGACGGATCGAGACAGACGGTCTGAGACAGACGGCCTGAGACAGACGGTCTGAGACAGACGGCCTGAGGCAGACGGTCTGAGACATGCGGTCTGAGACAGACGGACTGAGACAGACGGTCTGAGACAGACGGACAGGGACAGACGGACTGAGACAGACGGACTGAGACTGATGGTCTGAGACAGACGGTCTGAGACAGACGGTCTGAGAAAGACGGTCTGAGACAGACGGTCTGAGACAGACGGTCTGAGACAGACGGTCTGAGACAGACGGCCTGAGACAGACGGCCTGAGACATACGGATTGAGACAGTCGGACTGAGACAGGCGGTCTGAGACAGGCGGTCTGGGACAGACGGTCTGAGACAGACGGTCTGAGACAGACGGCCTGAGGCAGACGGTCTGAGACATGCGGTCTGAGACAGACGGACTGAGACAGACGGACTGAGACAGACGATCTGAGACAGACGGACAGGGACAGACGGTCTGAGACAGACGGTCTGAGACAGACGGTCAGAGACAGACGGTCTGAGACAGACGGTCTGAGACAGACGGTCTGAGACAGACGGTCTGAGACAGACGGTCTGAGACAGACGGTCTGAGACAGACGGATTGAGACAGACGGACTGAGACAGGCGGACTGAGACAGACGGTCTGAGACAGACGGACAGGGACAGACGGACTGAGACAGACGGACTGAGATTGATTGTCTGAGACAGACGGTCTGAGACAGACGGTCTGAGACAGACGGTCAGAGACAGACGGTCTGAGACAGACGGTCTGAGACAGACGGTCTGAGACAGACGGTCTGAGACAGACGGTCTGAGACAGACGGTCTGAGACAGACGGTCTGAGACAGACGGTCTGAGACAGACGGTCTGAGACAGGCGGTCTGAGACGGACGGATTGAGACAGACGGCCTGAGACAGGCGGTCTGAGACAGACGGTCTGAGACAGGCGGTCTGAGACAGACGGTCTGAGACAGACGGTCTGAGACAGACGGTCTGAGACAGACGGTCTGAGACAGACGGCCTGAGACAGACGGACAGAGACAGACGGACAGGGACAGACGGACTGAGACAGACGGACTGAGACTGATGGTCTGAGACAGACGGTCTGAGACAGGCGGTCTGAGACAGACGGTCTGAGACAGACGGTCTGAGACAGACGGTCTGAGACAGGCGGTCTGAGACGGTCGGTCTGAGACAGACGGACTGAGACAGACGGACTGAGACAGACGGTCTGAGACAAACGGTCTGAGACAGACGGTCTGAGACAGACGGACTGAGACAGACGGTCTGAGACAGACGGACAGGGACAGACGGACTGAGACAGACCGACTGAGACTGATGGTCTGAGACAGACGGTCTGAGACAGACGGTCTGAGACAGACGGTCTGAGACAGACGGTCAGAGACAGACGGTCTGAGACAGGCGGTCTGAGACGGACGGATTGAGACAGACGGTCTGAGACAGGCGGCCTGAGACAGACGGCCTGAGACAGACGGATTGAGACAGTCGGACTGAGACAGGCGGTCTGAGACAGGCGGTCTGGGACAGACGGTCTGAGGCAGACGGTCTGAGACAGACGGCCTGAGGCAGACGGTCTGAGACATGCGGTCTGAGACAGACGGACTGAGACAGACGGACTGAGACAGACGGTCTGCGACAGACGGACAGGGACGGACGGATTGAGACAGACGGTCTGAGACAGGCGGCCTGAGACAGACGGCCTGAGACCGACGGATTGAGACAGACGGACTGAGACAGGCGGACTGAGACAGGCGGTCTGAGACAGGCGGTCTGGGACAGACGGTCTGAGGCAGACGGTCTGAGACAGACGGTCTGAGACAGACGGACTGAGACAGACGGTCTGAGACAAACGGTCTGAGACAGACGGTCTGAGGCAGACGGACTGAGACAGACGGTCTGAGACAGACGGACAGGGACAGACGGACTGAGACAGACGGACAGGGACAGACGGACAGGGACAGACGGACTGAGACAGACGGACAGAGACAGACGGACTGAGACAGACGGTCTGCGACAGACGGACAGGGACAGACGGACTGAGACAGACGGACTGAGACTGATGGTCTGAGACAGACGGTCTGAGACAGGCGGTCTGAGACAGACGGTCTGAGACAGACGGTCTGAGACAGACGGTCTGAGACAGGCGGTCTGAGACGGTCGGTCTGAGACAGAGGGACTGAGACAGACGGACTGAGACAGACGGTCTGAGACAAACGGTCTGAGACAGACGGTCTGAGACAGACGGACTGAGACAGACGGTCTGAGACAGACGGACAGGGACAGACGGACTGAGACAGACCGACTGAGACTGATGGTCTGAGACAGACGGTCTGAGACAGACGGTCTGAGACAGACGGTCAGAGACAGACGGTCTGAGACAGGCGGTCTGAGACGGACGGATTGAGACAGACGGTCTGAGACAGGCGGCCTGTGACAGACGGCCTGAGACAGACGGATTGAGACAGTCGGACTGAGACAGGCGGTCTGAGACAGGCGGTCTGGGACAGACGGTCTGAGGCAGACGGTCTGAGACAGACGGCCTGAGGCAGACGGTCTGAGACATGCGGTCTGAGGCAGACGGTCTGAGACAGACGGTCTGAGACAGACGGCCTGAGGCAGACGGTTTGAGACATGCGGTCTGAGACAGACGGACTGAGACAGACGGACTGAGACAGACGGTCTGCGACAGACGGACAGGGACAGACGGCCTGAGACAGACGGACTGAGACTGATGGTCTGAGACAGACGGTCTGAGACAGGCGGTCTGAGACAGACGGTCTGAGACAGACGGTCTGAGACAGACGGTCTGAGACAGGCGGTCTGAGACGGTCGGTCTGAGACAGACGGACTGAGACAGACGGACTGAGACAGACGGTCTGAGACGAACGGTCTGAGACACACGGTCTGAGACAGACGGTCTGAGACAGACGGACAGGGACAGACGGACTGAGACAGACCGACTGAGACTGACGGTCTGAGACAGACGGTCTGAGACAGACGGTCTGAGACAGACGGTCTGAGACAGACGGTCTGAGACAGACGGTCTGAGACAGACGGTCAGAGACAGACGGTCTGAGACAGACGGTCTGAGACAGACGGTCTGAGACAGACGGTCTGAGACAGACGGTCTGAGACAGACGGTCTGAGACAGACGGATTGAGACAGACGGACTGAGACAGGCGGTCTGGGACAGACGGTCTGAGGCAGACGGTCTGAGACAGACGGCCTGAGGCAGACGGTCTGAGACATGCGGTCTGAGGCAGACGGTCTGAGACAGACGGTCTGAGACAGACGGCCTGAGGCAGACGGTTTGAGACATGCGGTCTGAGACAGACGGACTGAGACAGACGGACTGAGACAGACGGTCTGCGACAGACGGACAGGGACAGACGGCCTGAGACAGACGGACTGAGACTGATGGTCTGAGACAGACGGTCTGAGACAGGCGGTCTGAGACAGACGGTCTGAGACAGACGGTCTGAGACAGACGGTCTGAGACAGGCGGTCTGAGACGGTCGGTCTGAGACAGACGGACTGAGACAGACGGACTGAGACAGACGGTCTGAGACGAACGGTCTGAGACACACGGTCTGAGACAGACGGTCTGAGACAGACGGACAGGGACAGACGGACTGAGACAGACCGACTGAGACTGACGGTCTGAGACAGACGGTCTGAGACAGACGGTCTGAGACAGACGGTCTGAGACAGACGGTCTGAGACAGACGGTCTGAGACAGACGGTCTGAGACAGACGGCCTGAGGCAGACGGTCTGAGACATGCGGTCTGAGACAGACGGACTGAGACAGACGGACTGAGACAGACGGTCTGAGACAGACGGACAGGGACAGACGGACTGAGACAGACGGACAGGGACAGACGGACTGAGACAGACCGACTGAGACTGACGGTCTGAGACAGACGGCCTGAGGCAGACGGTCTGAGACATGCGGTCTGAGGCAGACGGTCTGAGACAGACGGTCTGAGACAGACGGCCTGAGGCAGACGGTTTGAGACATGCGGTCTGAGACAGACGGACTGAGACAGACGGACTGAGACAGACGGTCTGCGACAGACGGACAGGGACAGACGGTCTGCGACAGACGGACAGGGACAGACGGACTGAGACAGACGGACTGAGACTGATGGTCTGAGACAGACGGTCTGAGACAGGCGGTCTGAGACAGACGGTCTGAGACAGACGGTCTGAGACAGACGGTCTGAGACAGACGGTCAGAGACAGACGGTCTGAGACAGGCGGTCTGAGACGGACGGATTGAGACAGACGGTCTGAGACAGGCGGCCTGAGACAGACGGTCTGAGACAGACGGTCTGAGACAGACGGCCTGAGACAGACGGTCTGAGACAGACGGATCGAGACAGACGGTCTGAGACAGACGGCCTGAGACAGACGGTCTGAGACAGACGGCCTGAGGCAGACGGTCTGAGACATGCGGTCTGAGACAGACGGACTGAGACAGACGGTCTGAGACAGACGGACAGGGACAGACGGACTGAGACAGACGGACTGAGACTGATGGTCTGAGACAGACGGTCTGAGACAGACAGTCTGATGCCGACGGATTGAGACAGACGGCCTGAGACAGACGGTCTGAGAGAGACGGCCTCAGACAGACGGATTGAGACAGACGGACTGAGACAGACGGAATGAGACACACGTTCAGAGACAGACGGACTGACACAGGCGGTCTGAGACAGGCGGTCTGAGACAGGCGGTCTGAGACAGACGGCCTGACACAGACAGTCTGATACAGACGGTCCGAGACAGACGATCTGAGACAGGTGGTCTACGACAGACGGACTGAGAGAGACGGACTGAGACTGACGGACTGCGACAGACCGACTGAGACAGACGGTCTGAGACAGACGGTCTGAGACATGCGGTCTGAGACAGACGGACTGAGACAGACGGTCTGAGACAGACGGTCTGAGACAGACGGACAGGGACAGACGGACTGAGACAGACGGACTGAGACTGATGGTCTGAGACAGACGGTCTGAGACAGACGGTCTGAGACAGACGGTCTGGGACAGACGGTCTGAGACAGACGGTCTGAGACAGACGGTCTGAGACAGACGGTCAGAGACAGACGGTCTGAGACAGGCGGTCTGAGACGGACGGATTGAGACAGACGGTCTGAGACAGGCGGCCTGTGACAGACGGCCTGAGACAGACGGATTGAGACAGTCGGACTGAGACAGGCGGTCTGAGACAGGCGGTCTGGGACAGACGGTCTGAGGCAGACGGTCTGAGACAGACGGCCTGAGGGAGACGGTCTGAGACATGCGGTCTGAGACAGACGGACTGAGACAGACGGACTGAGACAGACGGTCTGAGACAGGCGGTCTGAGACGGACGGATTGAGACAGACGGTCTGAGACAGGCAGCCTGAGACAGGCGGCCTGAGACAGGCGGCCTGAGACAGGCGGCCTGAGACAGGCGGCCTGAGACAGGCGGCCTGAGACATCCGGCCTGAGACAGACGGCCTGAGACAGACGGATTGAGACAGACGGACTGAGACAGGCGGACAGGGACAGGCAAACAGACGCTGCCCGATAGCGGCAGGCGGATTGAGACGGACGGTCTGAGACAGACGGCCTGAGACAGACGGCCTGAGACAGACGGACAGGGACAGACGGACTGAGACAGACGGACTGAGACAGACGGTCTGAGACAGACGGTCTGAGACAGACGGTCTGAGACAGACGGCCTGAGACAGACGGCCTGAGACAGACGGACAGGGACAGACGGACTGAGACACACGGACTGAGACAGACGGTCTGAGACAGACGGTCTGAGACAGACGGACAGGGACAGACGGTCTGAGACAGACGGTCTGAGACAGACGGTCTGAGACAGACGGCCTGAGACAAACGGTCTGAGACAGACGGTCTGAGACAGACGGCCTGAGACAGACTATCTGAGACAGACCGTCTGAGACCGGTGGTCTGAGACAGACCGTCTGAGACAGGTGGTCTGAGACAGATGGTCTGAGACAGACGGTCTGAGACAGACGGATCGAGACAGACGGTCTGAGACAGACGGCCTGAGACAGACGGTCTGAGACAGACGGCCTGAGGCAGACGGTCTGAGACATGCGGTCCGAGACAGACGGACTGAGACAGACGGTCTGAGACAGACGGACAGGGACAGACGGACTGAGACAGACGGACTGAGACAGACGGCCTGAGACAGACGGATTGAGACAGTCGGACTGAGACAGGCGATCTGAGACAGGCGGTCTGGGACAGACGGTCTGAGACAGACGGTCAGAGACAGACGGTCTGAGACAGACGGTCTGAGACATGCGGTCTGAGACAGACGGACTGAGACAGACGGTCTGAGACAGACGGTCTGAGACAGACGGTCTGAGACAGACGGTCTGAGACAGGCGGCCTGAGACAGACGGCCTGAGACAGACGGATTGAGACAGACGGACTGAGATAGGCGGACTGAGACAGACGGTCTGAGACAGACGGACAGGGACAAACGGACTGAGACAGACGGACTGAGACTGATGGTCTGAGACAGACGGTCTGAGACAGACGGTCTGAGACAGACGGTCAGAGACAGACGGTCTGAGACAGACGGTCTGAGACAGACGGTCTGAGACAGACGGTCTGAGACAGACGGTCTGAGACAGACGGTCTGAGACAGACGGTCTGAGACAGACGGTCTGAGACAGGCGGTCTGAGACGGACGGATTGAGACAGACGGTCTGAGACAGGCGGCCTGAGACAGACGGCCTGAGACAGGCGGTCTGAGACAGACGGTCTGAGACAGACGGTCTGAGATGAGACGGTCTGAGACAGGCGGTCTGAGACGGTCGGTCTGAGACAGACGGACTGAGACAGACGGTCTGAGACAGACAGTCTGATGCCGACGGATTGAGACAGACGGCCTGAGACAGACGGTCTGAGAGAGACGGCCTCAGACAGACGGATTGAGACAGACGGACTGAGACAGACGGACGGAGACAGACGGAATGAGACACACGTTCAGAGACAGACGGACTGACACAGGCGGTCTGAGACAGGCGGTCTGAGACTGGCGGTGTGAGACAGACGGCCTGACACAGACAGTCTGATACAGACGGTCCGAGACAGACGATCTGAGACAGGTGGTCTACGACAGACGGACTGAGAGAGACGGACTGAGACTGACGGACTGCGACAGACCGACTGAGACAGACGGTCTGAGACAGACGGTCTGAGACATGCGGTCTGAGACAGACGGACTGAGACAGACGGTCTGAGACAGACGGTCTGAGACAGACGGACAGGGACAGACGGACTGAGACAGACGGACTGAGACTGATGGTCTGAGACAGACGGTCTGAGACAGACGGTCTGAGACAGACGGTCTGGGACAGACGGTCTGAGACAGACGGTCTGAGACAGACGGTCAGAGACAGACGGTCTGAGACAGGCGGTCTGAGACGGACGGATTGAGACAGACGGTCTGAGACAGGCGGCCTGTGACAGACGGCCTGAGACAGACGGATTGAGACAGTCGGACTGAGACAGGCGGTCTGAGACAGGCGGTCTGGGACAGACGGTCTGAGGCAGACGGTCTGAGACAGACGGCCTGAGGGAGACGGTCTGAGACATGCGGTCTGAGACAGACGGACTGAGACAGACGGACTGAGACAGACGGTCTGAGACAGGCGGTCTGAGACGGACGGATTGAGACAGACGGTCTGAGACAGGCAGCCTGAGACAGGCGGCCTGAGACAGGCGGCCTGGGACAGGCGGCCTGAGACATCCGGCCTGAGACAGACGGCCTGAGACAGACGGATTGAGACAGACGGACTGAGACAGGCGGACAGGGACAGGCAAACAGACGCTGCCCGATAGCGGCAGGCGGATTGAGACGGACGGTCTGAGACAGACGGCCTGAGACAGACGGCCTGAGACAGACGGACAGGGACAGACGGACTGAGACAGACGGACTGAGACAGACGGTCTGAGACAGACGGTCTGAGACAGACGGTCTGAGACAGACGGCCTGAGACAGACGGCCTGAGACAGACGGACAGGGACAGACGGACTGAGACAGACGGACTGAGACAGACGGTCTGAGACAGACGGTCTGAGACAGACGGACAGGGACAGACGGTCTGAGACAGACGGTCTGAGACAGACGGTCTGAGACAGACGGCCTGAGACAGACGGTCTGAGACAGACGGTCTGAGACAGACGGCCTGAGACAGACTATCTGAGACAGACCGTCTGAGACCGGTGGTCTGAGACAGACCGTCTGAGACAGGTGGTCTGAGACAGATGGTCTGAGACAGACGGTCTGAGACAGACGGATCGAGACAGACGGTCTGAGACAGACGGCCTGAGACAGACGGTCTGAGACAGACGGCCTGAGGCAGACGGTCTGAGACATGCGGTCCGAGACAGACGGACTGAGACAGACGGTCTGAGACAGACGGACAGGGACAGACGGACTGAGACAGACGGACTGAGACAGACGGCCTGAGACAGACGGATTGAGACAGTCGGACTGAGACAGGCGATCTGAGACAGGCGGTCTGGGACAGACGGTCTGAGACAGACGGTCAGAGACAGACGGTCTGAGACAGACGGTCTGAGACATGCGGTCTGAGACAGACGGACTGAGACAGACGGTCTGAGACAGACGGTCTGAGACAGACGGTCTGAGACAGGCGGTCTGAGACGGACGGATTGAGACAGACGGTCTGAGACAGGCGGCCTGAGACAGACGGCCTGAGACAGACGGATTGAGACAGACGGACTGAGACAGGCGGACTGAGACAGACGGTCTGAGACAGACGGACAGGGACAAACGGACTGAGACAGACGGACTGAGACTGATGGTCTGAGACAGACGGTCTGAGACAGACGGTCTGAGACAGACGGTCAGAGACAGACGGTCTGAGACAGACGGTCTGAGACAGACGGTCTGAGACAGACGGTCTGAGACAGACGGTCTGAGACAGACGGTCTGAGACAGGCGGTCTGAGACGGACGGATTGAGACAGACGGTCTGAGACAGGCAGCCTGAGACAGGCGGCCTGAGACAGGCGGCCTGAGACAGGCGGCCTGAGACATCCGGCCTGAGACAGACGGCCTGAGACAGACGGATTGAGACAGACGGACTGAGACAGGCGGTCTGAGACAGACGGTCTGAGACAGACGGTCTGAGACAGACGGTCTGAGACAGGCGGCCTGAGACAGACGGCCTGAGACAGACGGATTGAGACAGACGGACTGAGATAGGCGGACTGAGACAGACGGTCTGAGACAGACGGACAGGGACAAACGGACTGAGACAGACGGACTGAGACTGATGGTCTGAGACAGACGGTCTGAGACAGACGGCCTGAGACAGACGGACAGGGACAGACGGACTGAGACAGACGGACTGAGACAGACGGTCTGAGACAGACGGTCTGAGACAGACGGACAGGGACAGACGGTCTGAGACAGACGGTCTGAGACAGACGGTCTGAGACAGACGGCCTGAGACAGACGGTCTGAGACAGACGGTCTGAGACAGACGGCCTGAGACAGACTATCTGAGACAGACCGTCTGAGACCGGTGGTCTGAGACAGACCGTCTGAGACAGGTGGTCTGAGACAGATGGTCTGAGACAGACGGTCTGAGACAGACGGATCGAGACAGACGGTCTGAGACAGACGGCCTGAGACAGACGGTCTGAGACAGACGGCCTGAGGCAGACGGTCTGAGACATGCGGTCCGAGACAGACGGACTGAGACAGACGGTCTGAGACAGACGGACAGGGACAGACGGACTGAGACAGACGGACTGAGACAGACGGCCTGAGACAGACGGATTGAGACAGTCGGACTGAGACAGGCGATCTGAGACAGGCGGTCTGGGACAGACGGTCTGAGACAGACGGTCAGAGACAGACGGTCTGAGACAGACGGTCTGAGACATGCGGTCTGAGACAGACGGACTGAGACAGACGGTCTGAGACAGACGGTCTGAGACAGACGGTCTGAGACAGGCGGTCTGAGACGGACGGATTGAGACAGACGGTCTGAGACAGGCGGCCTGAGACAGACGGCCTGAGACAGACGGATTGAGACAGACGGACTGAGACAGGCGGACTGAGACAGACGGTCTGAGACAGACGGACAGGGACAAACGGACTGAGACAGACGGACTGAGACTGATGGTCTGAGACAGACGGTCTGAGACAGACGGTCTGAGACAGACGGTCAGAGACAGACGGTCTGAGACAGACGGTCTGAGACAGACGGTCTGAGACAGACGGTCTGAGACAGACGGTCTGAGACAGACGGTCTGAGACAGGCGGTCTGAGACGGACGGATTGAGACAGACGGTCTGAGACAGGCAGCCTGAGACAGGCGGCCTGAGACAGGCGGCCTGAGACAGGCGGCCTGAGACATCCGGCCTGAGACAGACGGCCTGAGACAGACGGATTGAGACAGACGGACTGAGACAGGCGGACAGGGACAGGCAAACAGACGCTGCCCGATAGCGGCAGGCGGATTGAGACGGACGGTCTGAGACAGACGGCCTGAGACAGACGGCCTGAGACAGACGGACAGGGACAGACGGACTGAGACAGACGGACTGAGACAGACGGTCTGAGACAGACGGTCTGAGACAGACGGTCTGAGACAGACGGCCTGAGACAGACGGCCTGAGACAGACGGACAGGGACAGACGGACTGAGACAGACGGACTGAGACAGACGGTCTGAGACAGACGGTCTGAGACAGACGGTCTGAGACAGACGGACAGGGACAGACGGTCTGAGACAGACGGTCTGAGACAGACGGCCTGAGACAGACGGTCTGAGACAGACGGTCTGAGACAGACGGCCTGAGACAGACTATCTGAGACAGACCGTCTGAGACCGGTGGTCTGAGACAGACCGTCTGAGACAGGTGGTCTGAGACAGGCGGTCTGAGACGGACGGATTGAGACAGACGGTCTGAGACAGGCGGTCTGAGACGGACGGATTGAGACAGACGGTCTGAGACAGGCGGCCTGAGACAGACGGTCTGAGACAGACGGCCTGAGACAGACGGACAGAGACAGACGGACTGAGACAGACGGTCTGCGACAGACGGACAGGGACAGACGGACTGAGACAGACGGACCGAGACAGACGGCCTGAGACAGACGGTCTGAGACATGCGGTCTGAGACAGACGGACTGAGACAGACGGTCTGAGACAGACGGTCTGAGACAGACGGTCTGAGACAGGCGGTCTGAGACGGACGGATTGAGACAGACGGTCTGAGACAGGCGGCCTGAGACAGACGGCCTGAGACAGACGGATTGAGACAGACGGACTGAGACAGGCGGACTGAGACAGACGGTGTGAGACAGACGGACAGGGACAAACGGACTGAGACAGACGGACTGAGACTGATGGTCTGAGACAGACGGTCTGAGACAGACGGTCTGAGACAGACGGTCAGAGACAGACGGTCTGAGACAGACGGTCTGAGACAGACGGTCTGAGACAGACGGTCTGAGACAGACGGTCTGAGACAGACGGTCTGAGACAGGCGGTCTGAGACGGACGGATTGAGACAGACGGTCTGAGACAGGCGGCCTGAGACAGACGGCCTGAGACAGGCGGTCTGAGACAGACGGTCTGAGACAGACGGTCTGAGATGAGACGGTCTGAGACAGGCGGTCTGAGACGGTCGGTCTGAGACAGACGGACTGAGACAGACGGACTGAGACAGACGGTCTGAGACAAACGGTCTGAGACAGGCGGTCTGAGACGGACGGATTGAGACAGACGGTCTGAGACAGACGGTCTGAGACAGACGGTCTGAGACAGACGGCCTGAGACAGACGGACAGAGACAGACGGACTGAGACAGACGGTCTGCGACAGACGGACAGGGACAGACGGACTGAGACAGACGGACTGAGACTGATGGTCTGAGACAGACGGTCTGAGACAGGCGGTCTGAGACAGACGGTCTGAGACAGACGGTCTGAAACAGACGGTCTGAGACAGACGGTCTGAGACAGACGGCCTGAGACAGACGGACAGAGACAGACGGACTGAGACAGACGGTCTGCTACAGACGGACAGGGACAGACGGACTGTGACAGACGGACTGAGACAGACGGACTGAGACAGACGGACTGAGACAGACCGACTGAGACTGATGGTCTGAGACAGACGGTCTGAGACAGACGGTCTGAGACAGACGGTCTGAGACAGACGGTCTGAGACAGACGGTCTGAGACAGACGGTCTGAGACAGACGGTCAGAGACAGACGGTCTGAGACAGGCGGTCTGAGACGGACGGATTGAGACAGACGGCCTGAGACAGGCGGTCTGTGACAGACGGCCTGAGACAGACGGATTGAGACAGTCGGACTGAGACAGGCGGTCTGAGACAGGCGGTCTGGGACAGACGGTCTGAGGCAGACGGTCTGAGACAGACGGCCTGAGGCAGACGGTCTGAGACATGCGGTCTGAGACAGACGGACTGAGACAGACGGACTGAGACAGACGGTCTGCGACAGACGGACAGGGACGGACGGATTGAGACAGACGGTCTGAGACAGGCGGCCTGAGACAGACGGCCTGAGACCGACGGATTGAGACAGACGGACTGTGACAGGCGGACTGAGACAGGCGGTCTGAGACAGGCGGACTGAGACAGACGGTCTGAGACAGACGGACAGGGACAAACGGACTGAGACAGACGGACTGAGACTGATGGTCTGAGACAGACGGTCTGAGACAGACGGTCTGAGACAGAC
This sequence comes from Coelioxys conoideus, assembly GCA_947623535.1. Taxonomy (NCBI): domain Eukaryota; kingdom Metazoa; phylum Arthropoda; class Insecta; order Hymenoptera; family Megachilidae; genus Coelioxys; species Coelioxys conoideus. Next base: position 16,338,674 of record OX392451.1, read on the forward strand.
GGTCAGAGACAGACGGTCTGAGACAGACGGTCTGAGACAGACGGTCTGAGACAGACGGTCTGAGACAGACGGTCTGAGACAGACGGTCTGAGACAGGCGGTCTGAGACGGACGGATTGAGACAGACGGTCTGAGACAGGCGGCCTGAGACAGACGGCCTGAGACAGGCGGTCTGAGACAGACGGTCTGAGACAGACGGTCTGAGATGAGACGGTCTGAGACAGGCGGTCTGAGACGGTCGGTCTGAGACAGACGGACTGAGACAGACGGTCTGAGACAGACAGTCTGATGCCGACGGATTGAGACAGACGGCCTGAGACAGACGGTCTGAGAGAGACGGCCTCAGACAGACGGATTGAGACAGACGGACTGAGACAGACGGACTGAGACAGACGGAATGAGACACACGTTCAGAGACAGACGGACTGACACAGGCGGTCTGAGACAGGCGGTCTGAGACAGGCGGTGTGAGACAGACGGCCTGACACAGACAGTCTGATACAGACGGTCCGAGACAGACGATCTGAGACAGGTGGTCTACGACAGACGGACTGAGAGAGACGGACTGAGACTGACGGACTGCGACAGACCGACTGAGACAGACGGTCTGAGACAGACGGTCTGAGACATGCGGTCTGAGACAGACGGACTGAGACAGACAGTCTGAGACAGACGGTCTGAGACAGACGGACAGGGACAGACGGACTGAGACAGACGGACTGAGACTGATGGTCTGAGACAGACGGTCTGAGACAGACGGTCTGAGACAGACGGTCTGGGACAGACGGTCTGAGACAGACGGTCTGAGACAGACGGTCAGAGACAGACGGTCTGAGACAGGCGGTCTGAGACGGACGGATTGAGACAGACGGTCTGAGACAGGCGGCCTGTGACAGACGGCCTGAGACAGACGGATTGAGACAGTCGGACTGAGACAGGCGGTCTGAGACAGGCGGTCTGGGACAGACGGTCTGAGACAGACGGCCTGAGGGAGACGGTCTGAGACATGCGGTCTGAGACAGACGGACTGAGACAGACGGCCTGAGACAGACGGATTGAGACAGTCGGACTGAGACAGGCGATCTGAGACAGGCGGTCTGGGACAGACGGTCTGAGACAGACGGTCAGAGACAGACGGTCTGAGACAGACGGTCTGTGACATGCGGTCTGAGACAGACGGACTGAGACAGACGGTCTGAGACAGACGGTCTGAGACAGACGGTCTGAGACAGGCGGTCTGAGACGGACGGATTGAGACAGACGGTCTGAGACAGGCGGCCTGAGACAGACGGCCTGAGACAGACGGATTGAGACAGACGGACTGAGACAGGCGGACTGAGACAGACGGTCTGAGACAGACGGCCTGAGACAGACGGATTGAGACAGACGGACTGAGACAGGCGGACAGGGACAGGCAAACAGACGCTGCCCGATAGCGGCAGGCGGATTGAGACGGACGGTCTGAGACAGACGGCCTGAGACAGACGGCCTGAGACAGACGGACAGGGACAGACGGACTGAGACAGACGGACTGAGACAGACGGTCTGAGACAGACGGTCTGAGACAGACGGTCTGAGACAGACGGCCTGAGACAGACGGCCTGAGACAGACGGACAGGGACAGACGGACTGAGACAGACGGACTGAGACAGACGGTCTGAGACAGACGGTCTGAGACAGACGGTCTGAGACAGACGGACAGGGACAGACGGTCTGAGACAGACGGTCTGAGACAGACGGCCTGAGACAGACGGTCTGAGACAGACGGTCTGAGACAGACGGCCTGAGACAGACTATCTGAGACAGACCGTCTGAGACCGGTGGTCTGAGACAGACCGTTTGAGACAGGTGGTCTGAGACAGGCGGTCTGAGACGGACGGATTGAGACAGACGGTCTGAGACAGGCGGTCTGAGACGGACGGATTGAGACAGACGGTCTGAGACAGGCGGCCTGAGACAGACGGTCTGAGACAGACGGCCTGAGACAGACGGACAGAGACAGACGGACTGAGACAGACGGTCTGCGACAGACGGACAGGGACAGACGGACTGAGACAGACGGACCGAGACAGACGGCCTGAGACAGACGGTCTGAGACATGCGGTCTGAGACAGACGGACTGAGACAGACGGTCTGAGACAGACGGTCTGAGACAGACGGTCTGAGACAGGCGGTCTGAGACGGACGGATTGAGACAGACGGTCTGAGACAGGCGGCCTGAGACAGACGGCCTGAGACAGACGGATTGAGACAGACGGACTGAGACAGGCGGACTGAGACAGACGGTCTGAGACAGACGGACAGGGACAAACGGACTGAGACAGACGGACTGAGACTGATGGTCTGAGACAGACGGTCTGAGACAGACGGTCTGAGACAGACGGTCAGAGACAGACGGTCTGAGACAGACGGTCTGAGACAGACGGTCTGAGACAGACGGTCTGAGACAGACGGTCTGAGACAGACGGTCTGAGATGAGACGGTCTGAGACAGGCGGTCTGAGACGGTCGGTCTGAGACAGACGGACTGAGACAGACGGACTGAGACAGACGGTCTGAGACAAACGGTCTGAGACAGGCGGTCTGAGACGGACGGATTGAGACAGACGGTCTGAGACAGACGGTCTGAGACAGACGGCCTGAGACAGACGGACAGAGACAGACGGACTGAGACAGACGGTCTGCGACAGACGGACAGGGACAGACGGACTGAGACAGACGGACTGAGACTGATGGTCTGAGACAGACGGTCTGAGACAGGCGGTCTGAGACAGACGGTCTGAGACAGACGGTCTGAAACAGACGGTCTGAGACAGACGGTCTGAGACAGACGGCCTGAGACAGACGGACAGAGACAGACGGACTGAGACAGACGGTCTGAGACAGACGGACAGGGACAGACGGACTGTGACAGACGGACTGAGACAGACGGACTGAGACAGACGGACTGAGACAGACCGACTGAGACTGATGGTCTGAGACAGACGGTCTGAGACAGACGGTCTGAGACAGACGGTCTGAGACAGACGGACTGACACAGGCGGTCTGAGACAGGCGGTCTGAGACAGGCGGTGTGAGACAGACGGCCTGACACAGACAGTCTGATACAGACGGTCCGAGACAGACGATCTGAGACAGGTGGTCTACGACAGACGGACTGAGAGAGACGGACTGAGACTGACGGACTGCGACAGACCGACTGAGACAGACGGTCTGAGACAGACGGTCTGAGACATGCGGTCTGAGACAGACGGACTGAGACAGACAGTCTGAGACAGACGGTCTGAGACAGACGGACAGGGACAGACGGACTGAGACAGACGGACTGAGACTGATGGTCTGAGACAGACGGTCTGAGACAGACGGTCTGAGACAGACGGTCTGGGACAGACGGTCTGAGACAGACGGTCTGAGACAGACGGTCAGAGACAGACGGTCTGAGACAGGCGGTCTGAGACGGACGGATTGAGACAGACGGTCTGGGACAGGCGGCCTGTGACAGACGGCCTGAGACAGACGGATTGAGACAGTCGGACTGAGACAGGCGGTCTGAGACAGGCGGTCTGGGACAGACGGTCTGAGGCAGACGGTCTGAGACAGACGGCCTGAGGGAGACGGTCTGAGACATGCGGTCTGAGACAGACGGACTGAGACAGACGGCCTGAGACAGACGGATTGAGACAGTCGGACTGAGACAGGCGATCTGAGACAGGCGGTCTGGGACAGACGGTCTGAGACAGACGGTCAGAGACAGACGGTCTGAGACAGACGGTCTGAGACATGCGGTCTGAGACAGACGGACTGAGACAGACGGTCTGAGACAGACGGTCTGAGACAGACGGTCTGAGACAGGCGGTCTGAGACGGACGGATTGAGACAGACGGTCTGAGACAGGCGGCCTGAGACAGACGGCCTGAGACAGACGGATTGAGACAGACGGACTGAGACAGGCGGACTGAGACAGACGGTCTGAGACAGACGGACAGGGACAAACGGACTGAGACAGACGGACTGAGACTGATGGTCTGAGACAGACGGTCTGAGACAGACGGTCTGAGACAGACGGTCAGAGACAGACGGTCTGAGACAGACGGTCTGAGACAGACGGTCTGAGACAGACGGTCAGAGACAGACGGTCTGAGACAGACGGTCTGAGACAGACGGTCTGAGACAGACGGTCTGAGACAGACGGTCTGAGACAGACGGTCTGAGACAGGCGGTCTGAGACGGACGGATTGAGACAGACGGTCTGAGACAGGCAGCCTGAGACAGGCGGCCTGAGACATCCGGCCTGAGACAGACGGCCTGAGACAGACGGATTGAGACAGACGGACTGAGACAGGCGGACAGGGACAGGCAAACAGACGCTGCCCGATAGCGGCAGGCGGATTGAGACGGACGGTCTGAGACAGACGGCCTGAGACAGACGGCCTGAGACAGACGGACAGGGACAGACGGACTGAGACAGACGGACTGAGACAGACGGTCTGAGACAGACGGTCTGAGACAGACGGTCTGAGACAGACGGCCTGAGACAGACGGCCTGAGACAGACGGACAGGGACAGACGGACTGAGACAGACGGACTGAGACGACGGTCTGAGACAGACGGTCTGAGACAGACGGTCTGAGACAGACGGACAGGGACAGACGGTCTGAGACAGACGGTCTGAGACAGACGGTCTGAGACAGACGGCCTGAGACAGACGGTCTGAGACAGACGGTCTGAGACAGACGGCCTGAGACAGACTATCTGAGACAGACCGTCTGAGACCGGTGGTCTGAGACAGACCGTCTGAGACAGGTGGTCTGAGACAGATGGTCTGAGACAGACGGTCTGAGACAGACGGATCGAGACAGACGGTCTGAGACAGACGGCCTGAGACAGACGGTCTGAGACAGACGGCCTGAGGCAGACGGTCTGAGACATGCGGTCCGAGACAGACGAACTGAGACAGACGGTCTGAGACAGACGGACAGGGACAGACGGACTGAGACAGACGGACTGAGACAGACGGCCTGAGACAGACGGATTGAGACAGTCGGACTGAGACAGGCGATCTGAGACAGGCGGTCTGGGACAGACGGTCTGAGACAGACGGTCAGAGACAGACGGTCTGAGACAGACGGTCTGAGACATGCGGTCTGAGACAGACGGACTGAGACAGACGGTCTGAGACAGACGGTCTGAGACAGACGGTCTGAGACAGGCGGTCTGAGACGGACGGATTGAGACAGACGGTCTGAGACAGGCGGCCTGAGACAGACGGCCTGAGACAGACGGATTGAGACAGACGGACTGAGACAGGCGGACTGAGACAGACGGTCTGAGACAGACGGACAGGGACAAACGGACTGAGACAGACGGACTGAGACAGACGGCCTGAGACAGGCGGTCTGAGACAGACGGTCTGAGACAGACGGTCTGAGATGAGACGGTCTGAGACAGGCGGTCTGAGACGGTCGGTCTGAGACAGACGGACTGAGACAGACGGACTGAGACAGACGGTCTGAGACAAACGGTCTGAGACAGGCGGTCTGAGACGGACGGATTGAGACAGACGGTCTGAGACAGACGGTCTGAGACAGACGGCCTGAGACAGACCGACAGAGACAGACGGACTGAGACAGACGGTCTGCGACAGACGGACAGGGACAGACGGACTGAGACAGACGGACTGAGACTGATGGTCTGAGACAGACGGTCTGAGACAGGCGGTCTGAGACAGACGGTCTGAGACAGACGGTCTGAAACAGACGGTCTGAGACAGACGGTCTGAGACAGACGGCCTGAGACAGACGGACAGAGACAGACGGACTGAGACAGACGGTCTGCGACAGACGGACAGGGACAGACGGACTGAGACAGACGGTCTGAGACAGGCGGCCTGTGACAGACGGCCTGAGACAGACGGATTGAGACAGTCGGACTGAGACAGGCGGTCTGAGACAGGCGGTCTGGGACAGACGGTCTGAGGCAGACGGTCTGAGACAGGCGGTCTGGGACAGACGGTCTGAGGCAGACGGTCTGAGACAGACGGTCTGAGACAGACGGCCTGAGGCAGACGGTTTGAGACATGCGGTCTGAGACAGACGGACTGAGACAGACGGACTGAGACAGACAGTCTGCGACAGACGGACAGGGACAGACGGACTGAGACAGACGGACTGAGACTGATGGTCTGAGACAGACGGTCTGAGACAGGCGGTCTGAGACAGACGGTCTGAGACAGACGGTCTGAGACAGACGGTCTGAGACAGACGGTCAGAGACAGACGGTCTGAGACAGGCGGTCTGAGACGGACGGATTGAGACAGACGGTCTGAGACAGGCGGCCTGAGACAGGCGGTCTGGGACAGACGGTCTGAGGCAGACGGTCTGAGACAGACGGTCTGAGACAGACGGCCTGAGGCAGACGGTTTGAGACATGCGGTCTGAGACAGACGGACTGAGACAGACGGACTGAGACAGACGGTCTGCGACAGACGGACAGGGACAGACGGACTGAGACAGACGGTCTGAGACAGGCGGCCTGTGACAGACGGCCTGAGACAGACGGATTGAGACAGTCGGACTGAGACAGGCGGTCTGAGACAGGCGGTCTGGGACAGACGGTCTGAGGCAGACGGTCTGAGACAGGCGGTCTGGGACAGACGGTCTGAGGCAGACGGTCTGAGACAGACGGTCTGAGACAGACGGCCTGAGGCAGACGGTTTGAGACATGCGGTCTGAGACAGACGGACTGAGACAGACGGACTGAGACAGACGGTCTGCGACAGACGGACAGGGACAGACGGACTGAGACAGACGGACTGAGACTGATGGTCTGAGACAGACGGTCTGAGACAGGCGGTCTGAGACAGACGGTCTGAGACAGACGGTCTGAGACAGACGGTCTGAGACAGACGGTCAGAGACAGACGGTCTGAGACAGGCGGTCTGAGACGGACGGATTGAGACAGACGGTCTGAGACAGACGGACAGGGACAGACGGACTGAGACAGACCGACTGAGACTGATGGTCTGAGACAGACGGTCTGAGACAGACGGTCTGAGACAGACGGTCTGAGACAGACGGTCAGAGACAGACGGTCTGAGACAGGCGGTCTGAGACGGACGGATTGAGACAGACGGTCTGAGACAGGCGGCCTGAGACAGACCGCCTGAGACAGACGGATTGCGACAGTCGGACTGAGACAGGCGGTCTGAGACAGGCGGTCTGGGACAGACGGTCTGAGGCAGACGGTCTGAGACAGACGGCCTGAGGCAGACGGTCTGAGACATGCGGTCTGAGACAGACGGACTGAGACAGACGGACTGAGACAGACGGTCTGCGACAGACGGACAGGGACGGACGGATTGAGACAGACGGTCTGAGACAGGCGGCCTGAGACAGACGGCCTGAGACCGACGGATTGAGACAGACGGACTGAGACAGGCGGACTGAGACAGGCGGTCTGAGACAGGCGGTCTGGGACAGACGGTCTGAGGCAGACGGTCTGCGACATGCGGTCTGAGACAGACGGACTGAGACAGACGGACTGAGACAGACGGACTGAGACAGACGGTGTGCGACAGACGGACAGGGACGGACGGATTGAGACAGACGGTCTGAGACAGGCGGTCTGCGACAGACGGTCTGAGACAGGCGGTCTGAGACGGACGGATTGAGACAGACGGTCTGAAACAGACGGTCTGAGACAGACGGTCTGAGACAGACGGCCTGAGACAGACGGACAGAGACAGACGGGCTGAGACAGACGGTCTGCGACAGACGGACAGGGACAGACGGACTGAGACAGACGGACTGAGACTGATGGTCTGAGACAGACGGTCTGAGACAGGCGGTCTGAGACAGACGGTCTGAGACAGACGGTCTGAGACAGACGGTCTGAGACAGACGGTCTGAGACAGGCGGTCTGAGACGGTCGGTCTGAGACAGACGGACTGAGACAGACGGACTGACACAGACGGTCTGAGACAAACGGTCTGAGACAGACGGTCTGAGACAGACGGACTGAGACAGACGGTCTGAGACAGACGGACAGGGACAGACGGACTGAGACAGACCGACTGAGACTGATGGTCTGAGACAGACGGTCTGAGACAGACGGTCTGAGACAGACGGTCTGAGACAGACGGTCAGAGACAGACGGTCTGAGACAGGCGGTCTGAGACGGACGGATTGAGACAGACGGTCTGAGACAGGCGGCCTGTGACAGACGGCCTGAGACAGGCGGATTGAGACAGTCGGACTGAGACAGGCGGTCTGAGACAGGCGGTCTGGGACAGACGGTCTGAGGCGGACGGTCTGAGACAGACGGCCTGAGGCAGACGGTCTGAGACATGCGGTCTGAGACAGACGGACTGAGACAGACGGACTGAGACAGACGGTCTGCGACAGACGGACAGGGACGGACGGATTGAGACAGACGGTCTGAGACAGACGGTCTGAGACAGACGGCCTGAGGCAGACGGTTTGAGACATGCGGTCTGAGACAGACGGACTGAGACAGACGGTCTGAGACAGGCGGTCTGAGACGGACGGATTGAGACAGACGGTCTGAGACAGGCGGCCTGTGACAGACGGCCTGAGACAGGCGGATTGAGACAGTCGGACTGAGACAGGCGGTCTGAGACAGGCGGTCTGGGACAGACGGTCTGAGGCGGACGGTCTGAGACAGACGGCCTGAGGCAGACGGTCTGAGACATGCGGTCTGAGACAGACGGACTGAGACAGGCGGTCTGAGACGGACGGATTGAGACAGACGGTCTGAGACAGGCGGCCTGTGACAGACGGCCTGAGACATGCGGATTGAGACAGTCGGACTGAGACAGGCGGTCTGAGACAGGCGGTCTGGGACAGACGGTCTGAGGCGGACGGTCTGAGACAGACGGCCTGAGGCAGACGGTCTGAGACATGCGGTCTGAGACAGACGGACTGAGACAGACGGACTGAGACAGACGGTCTGCGACAGACGGACAGGGACAGACGGACTGAGACAGACCGACTGAGACTGATGGTCTGAGACAGACGGTCTGAGACAGACGGTCTGAGACAGACGGTCTGAGACAGACGGTCTGAGACAGACGGTCAGAGACAGACGGTCTGAGACAGGCGGTCTGAGACGGACGGATTGAGACAGACGGTCTGAGACAGGCGGCCTGTGACAGACGGCCTGAGACAGACGGATTGAGACAGTCGGACTGAGACAGGCGGTCTGAGACAGGCGGTCTGGGACAGACGGTCTGAGGCAGACGGTCTGAGACAGACGGCCTGAGGCAGACGGTCTGAGACATGCGGTCTGAGACAGACGGACTGAGACAGACGGACTGAGACAGACGGTCTGCGACAGACGGACAGGGACGGACGGATTGAGACAGACGGTCTGAGACAGGCGGCCTGAGACAGACGGCCTGAGACCGACGGATTGAGACAGACGGACTGAGACAGGCGGACTGAGACAGGCGGTCTGAGACAGGCGGTCTGGGACAGACGGTCTGAGACAGACGGTCTGAGATGAGACGGTCTGAGACAGGCGGTCTGAGACGGTCGGTCTGAGACAGACGGACTGAGACAGACGGTCTGCGACAGACGGACAGGGACAGACGGACTGAGACAGACCGACTGAGACTGATGGTCTGAGACAGACGGTCTGAGACAGACGGTCTGAGACAGACGGTCTGAGACAGACGGTCTGAGACAGACGGTCAGAGACAGACGGTCTGAGACAGGCGGTCTGAGACGGACGGATTGAGACAGACGGTCTGAGACAGGCGGCCTGTGACAGACGGCCTGAGACAGACGGATTGAGACAGTCGGACTGAGACAGGCGGTCTGAGACAGGCGGTCTGGGACAGACGGTCTGAGGCAGACGGTCTGAGACAGACGGCCTGAGGCAGACGGTCTGAGACATGCGGTCTGAGACAGACGGACTGAGACAGACGGACTGAGACAGACGGTCTGCGACAGACGGACAGGGACGGACGGATTGAGACAGACGGTCTGAGACAGGCGGCCTGAGACAGACGGCCTGAGACCGACGGATTGAGACAGACGGACTGAGACAGGCGGACTGAGACAGGCGGTCTGAGACAGGCGGTCTGGGACAGACGGTCTGAGACAGACGGTCTGAGATGAGACGGTCTGAGACAGGCGGTCTGAGACGGTCGGTCTGAGACAGACGGACTGAGACAGACGGACTGAGACAGACGGTCTGAGACAAACGGTCTGAGACAGGCGGTCTGAGACGGACGGATTGAGACAGACGGTCTGAGACAGACGGCCTGAGACAGACGGACAGAGACAGACGGACTGAGACAGACGGTCTGCGACAGACGGACAGGGACAGACGGACTGAGACAGACGGACTGAGACTGATGGTCTGAGACAGACGGTCTGAGACAGGCGGTCTGAGACAGACGGTCTGAGACAGACGGTCTGAGACAGACTGTCTGAGACAGGCGGTCTGAGACGGTCGGTCTGAGACAGACGGACTGAGACAGACGGACTGAGACAGACGGTCTGAGACAAACGGTCTGAGACAGACGGTCTGAGACAGACGGACTGAGACAGACGGTCTGAGACAGACGGACAGGGACAGACGGACTGAGACAGACCGACTGAGACTGATTGTCTGAGACAGACGGTCTGAGACAGACGGTCTGAGACAGACGGTCTGAGACAGACGGTCAGAGACAGACGGTCTGAGACAGGCGGTCTGAGACGGACGGATTGAGACAGAAGGTCTGCGACAGACGGACAGGGACAGACGGCCTGAGACAGACGGACTGAGACTGATGGTCTGAGACAGACGGTCTGAGACAGGCGGTCTGAGACAGACGGTCTGAGACAGACGGTCTGAGACAGACGGTCTGAGACAGGCGGTCTGAGACGGTCGGTCTGAGACAGACGGACTGAGACAGACGGACTGAGACAGACGGTCTGAGACGAACGGTCTGAGACAGACGGTCTGAGACAGACGGACAGGGACAGACGGACTGAGACAGACCGACTGAGACTGACGGTCTGAGACAGACGGTCTGAGACAGACGGTCTGAGACAGACGGCCTGAGGCAGACGGTCTGAGACATGCGGTCTGAGACAGACGGACTGAGACAGACGGACTGAGACAGACGGTCTGAGACAGACGGACTGAGACAGACGGACAGGGACAGACGGACTGAGACAGACCGACTGAGACTGATGGTCTGAGACAGACGGTCTGAGACAGACGGTCTGTGACAGACGGTCTGAGACAGACGGCCTGAGGCAGACGGTCTGAGACATGCGGTCTGAGACAGACGGACTGAGACAGACGGACTGAGACAGACGGTCTGAGACAGACGGACAGGGACAGACGGACTGAGACAGACGGACAGGGACAGACGGACTGAGACAGACCGACTGAGACTGATGGTCTGAGACAGACGGTCTGAGACAGACGGTCTGAGACAGACGGTCTGAGACAGACGGTCTGAGACAGACGGTCTGAGACAGACGGTCAGAGACAGACGGTCTGAGACAGGCGGTCTGAGACGGACGGATTGAGACAGACGGTCTGAGACAGGCGGCCTGAGACAGACGGATTGAGACAGTCGGACTGAGACAGGCGGTCTGAGACAGGCGGTCTGGGACAGACGGTCTGAGGCAGACGGTCTGAGACAGACGGCCTGAGGCAGACGGTCTGAGACATGCGGTCTGAGACAGACGGACTGAGACAGACGGACTGAGACAGACGGTCTGCGACAGACGGACAGGGACGGACGGATTGAGACAGACGGTCTGAGACAGGCGGTCTGCGACAGACGGTCTGAGACAGGCGGTCTGCGACAGACGGACAGGGACGGACGGATTGAGACAGACGGTCTGAGACAGGCGGTCTGCGACAGACGGTCTGAGACAGGCGGTCTGAGACGGACGGATTGAGACAGACGGTCTGAGACAGACGGTCTGAGACAGACGGCCTGAGACAGACGGACAGAGACAGACGGACTGAGACAGACGGTCTGCGACAGACGGACAGGGACGGACGGATTGAGACAGACGGTCTGAGACAGGCGGTCTGCGACAGACGGTCTGAGACAGGCGGTCTGAGACGGACGGACTGAGACTGATGGTCTGAGACAGACGGTCTGAGACAGGCGGTCTGAGACGGTCGGTCTGAGACAGACGGACTGAGACAGACGGACTGAGACAGACGGTCTGAGACAAACGGTCTGAGACAGACGGTCTGAGACAGACGGACTGAGACAGACGGTCTGAGACAGACGGACAGGGACAGACGGACTGAGACAGACCGACTGAGACTGATGGTCTGAGACAGACGGTCTGAGACATGCGGCCTGAGACAGACGGACTGAGACAGACGGACTGAGACAGACGGTCTGCGACAGACGGACAGGGACGGACGGATTGAGACAGACGGTCTGAGACAGGCGGCCTGAGACAGACGGTCTGAGACAGACGGACTGAGACAGACGGACAGGGACAGACGGACTGAGACAGACCGACTGAGACTGATGGTCTGAGACAGACGGTCTGAGACAGACGGTCTGTGACAGACGGTCTGAGACAGACGGTCTGAGACAGACGGTCTGAGACATGCGGTCTGAGACAGACGGTCTGAGACAGGCGGTCTGAGACGGACGGATTGAGACAGACGGTCTGAGACAGGCGGCCTGAGACAGACGGCCTGAGACAGACGGATTGAGACAGTCGGACTGAGACAGGCGGTCTGAGACAGGCGGTCTGGGACAGACGGTCTGAGGCAGACGGTCTGAGACAGACGGCCTGAGGCAGACGGTCTGAGACATGCGGTCTGAGACAGACGGACTGAGACAGACGGACTGAGACAGACGGTCTGCGACAGACGGACAGGGACGGACGGATTGAGACAGACGGTCTGAGACAGGCGGTCTGCGACAGACGGTCTGAGACAGGCGGTCTGCGACAGACGGACAGGGACGGACGGATTGAGACAGACGGTCTGAGACAGGCGGTCTGCGACAGACGGTCTGAGACAGGCGGTCTGAGACGGACGGATTGAGACAGACGGTCTGAGACAGACGGTCTGAGACAGACGGCCTGAGACAGACGGACAGAGACAGACGGACTGAGACAGACGGTCTGCGACAGACGGACAGGGACGGACGGATTGAGACAGACGGTCTGAGACAGGCGGTCTGCGACAGACGGTCTGAGACAGGCGGTCTGAGACGGACGGACTGAGACTGATGGTCTGAGACAGACGGTCTGAGACAGGCGGTCTGAGACAGACGGTCTGAGACAGACGGTCTGAGACAGACGGTCTGAGACAGGCGGTCTGAGACGGTCGGTCTGAGACAGACGGACTGAGACAGACGGACTGAGACAGACGGTCTGAGACAAACGGTCTGAGACAGACGGTCTGAGACAGACGGACTGAGACAGACGGTCTGAGACAGACGGACAGGGACAGACGGACTGAGACAGACCGACTGAGACTGATGGTCTGAGACAGACGGTCTGAGACATGCGGCCTGAGACAGACGGACTGAGACAGACGGACTGAGACAGACGGTCTGCGACAGACGGACAGGGACGGACGGATTGAGACAGACGGTCTGAGACAGGCGGCCTGAGACAGACGGCCTGAGACCGACGGATTGAGACAGACGGTCTGAGACAGACGGCCTGAGGCAGACGGTCTGAGACATGCGGTCTGAGACAGACGGACTGAGACAGACGGACTGAGACAGACGGTCTGCGACAGACGGACAGGGACAGACGGCCTGAGACAGACGGACTGAGACTGATGGTCTGAGACAGACGGTCTGAGACAGGCGGTCTGAGACAGACGGTCTGAGACAGACGGTCTGAGACAGACGGGCTGAGACAGGCGGTCTGAGACGGTCGGTCTGAGACAGACGGACTGAGACAGACGGACTGAGACAGACGGTCTGAGACAAACGGTCTGAGACAGACGGTCTGAGACAGACGGACTGAGACAGACGGTCTGAGACAGACGGACAGGGACAGACGGACTGAGACAGACCGACTGAGACTGATGGTCTGAGACAGACGGTCTGAGACAGACGGTCTGAGACAGACGGTCTGAGACAGACGGTCAGAGACAGACGGTCTGAGACAGGCGGTCTGAGACGGACGGATTGAGACAGACGGTCTGAGACAGGCGGCCTGAGACAGACGGCCTGAGACAGACGGATTGAGACAGTCGGACTGAGACAGGCGGTCTGAGACAGGCGGTCTGGGACAGACGGTCTGAGGCAGACGGTCTGAGACAGACGGCCTGAGGCAGACGGTCTGAGACATGCGGCCTGAGACAGACGGACTGAGACAGACGGACTGAGACAGACGGTCTGCGACAGACGGACAGGGACGGACGGATTGAGACAGACGGTCTGAGACAGGCGGCCTGAGACAGACGGCCTGAGACCGACGGATTGAGACAGACGGTCTGAGACAGACGGCCTGAGGCAGACGGTCTGAGACATGCGGTCTGAGACAGACGGACTGAGACAGACGGACTGAGACAGACGGTCTGCGACAGACGGACAGGGACAGACGGCCTGAGACAGACGGACTGCGACTGATGGTCTGAGACAGACGGTCTGAGACAGGCGGTCTGAGACAGACGGTCTGAGACAGACGGTCTGAGACAGACGGTCTGAGACAGACGGGCTGAGACGGTCGGTCTGAGACAGACGGACTGAGACAGACGGACTGAGACAGACGGTCTGAGACAAACGGTCTAAGACAGACGGTCTGAGAGAGACGGACTGAGACAGACGGTCTGAGACAGACGGACAGGGACAGACGGACTGAGACAGACCGACTGAGACTGATGGTCTGAGACAGACGGAGTGAGACAGTCGGACTGAGACAGGCGGTCTGAGACAGGCGGTCTGGGACAGACGGTCTGAGGCAGACGGTCTGAGACAGACGGCCTGAGGCAGACGGTCTGAGACATGCGGCCTGAGACAGACGGACTGAGACAGACGGACTGAGACAGACGGTCTGCGACAGACGGACAGGGACGGACGGATTGAGACAGACGGTCTGAGACAGGCGGCCTGAGACAGACGGCCTGAGACCGACGGATTGAGACAGACGGTCTGAGACAGACGGCCTGAGGCAGACGGTCTGAGACATGCGGTCTGAGACAGACGGACTGAGACAGACGGACTGAGACAGACGGTCTGCGACAGACGGACAGGGGCAGACGGCCTGAGACAGACGGACTGAGACTGATGGTCTGAGACAGACGGTCTGAGACAGGCGGTCTGAGACAGACGGACAGGGGCAGACGGCCTGAGACAGACGGACTGAGACTGATGGTCTGAGACAGACGGTCTGAGACAGGCGGTCTGAGACAGACGGTCTGAGACAGACGGTCTGAGACAGACGGGCTGAGACAGACGGTCTGAGACAGACGGACTGAGACAGACGGTCTGAGACAGACGGACAGGGACAGACGGACTGAGACAGACCGACTGAGACTGATGGTCTGAGACAGACGGTCTGAGACAGACGGTCTGAGACAGACGGTCAGAGACAGACGGTCTGAGACAGGCGGTCTGAGACGGACGGATTGAGACAGACGGTCCGAGACAGGCGGCCTGAGACAGACGGCCTGAGACAGACGGATTGAGACAGTCGGACTGAGACAGGCGGTCTGAGACAGGCGGTCTGGGACAGACGGTCTGAGGCAGACGGTCTGAGACAGACGGCCTGAGGCAGACGGTCTGAGACATGCGGCCTGAGACAGACGGACTGAGACAGACGGACTGAGACAGACGGTCTGCGACAGACGGACAGGGACGGACGGATTGAGACAGACGGTCTGAGACAGGCGGCCTGAGACAGACGGCCTGAGACCGACGGATTGAGACAGACGGTCTGAGACAGACGGCCTGAGGCAGACGGTCTGAGACATGCGGTCTGAGACAGACGGACTGAGACAGACGGACTGAGAAAGACGGTCTGCGACAGACGGACAGGGACAGACGGCCTGAGACAGACGGACTGAGACTGATGGTCTGAGACAGACGGTCTGAGACAGACGGACAGGGACAGACGGACTGAGACAGACGGACTGAGACAGACGGTCTGAGACAGACGGTCTGAGACAGACGGTCTGAGATAGACGGCCTGAGGCAGTCGGTCTGAGACATGCGGTCTGAGACAGACGGACAGAGACAGACGGACTGAGACAGACGGTCTGAGACAGACGGACAGGGACAGACGGACTGAGACAGACGGACTGAGACAGACGGTCTGAGACAGACGGTCTGAGACAGACGGTCTGAGATAGACGGCCTGAGGCAGACGGTCTGAGACATGCGGTCTGAGACAGGCGGACTGAGACAGACGGCCTCAGACAGACGGTCCGAGACAGACGGACTGAGACAGACGGTCTGAGACAGACGGACAGGGACAGACGGACTGAGACAGACGGACTGAGACAGACGGTCTGAGACAGACGGTCTGAGACAGACGGTCTGAGATAGACGGCCTGAGGCAGACGGTCTGAGACATGCGGTCTGAGACAGACGGACTGAGACAGACGGCCTCAGACAGACGGTCCGAGACAGACGGTCCGAGACAGACGGTCCGAGACGGACGGTCTGAGACAGACGGACTGAGGCAGACGAACGGAGACTGACGGTCTGAGACAGACGGATTGAGACAGATGGTCTGAGACAGACGGTCTGAGACAGGCGGTCTGAGACAGACGGTCTGAGACAGACGGTCTGAGACGGGCGGTCTGAGACGGTCGGTCTGAGACAGACGGACTGAGACAGACGGACTGAGACAGACGGTCTGAGACAAACGGTCTGAGACAGACGGTCTGAGACAGACGGACTGAGACAGACGGTCTGAGACAGACGGACAGGGACAGACGGACTGAGACAGACGGACTGAGACAGACGGTCTGAGACAGACGGACTGAGACAGGCGGACAGGGACAGGCAAACAGACGCTGCCCGATAGCGGTAGGCGGATTGAGACGGACGGTCTGAGACAGACGGTCTGAGACAGACGGCCTCAGACAGACGGTCCGAGACAGACGGTCCGAGACAGACGGTCCGAGACGGACGGTCTGAGACAGACGGACTGAGGCAGGCGAACGGAGACTGACGGTCTGAGACAGACGGATTGAGACAGACGGTATGGTACAGACGGCCTGAGACAGACAGTCTGATGCCGACGGATTGAGACAGACGGCCTGAGACAGACGGTCTGAGAGAGACGGCCTGAGACAGACGGTCTGAGACAGGCGGTCTGAGACGGACGGTCTGAGACAGACGGTCTGTAACTGATGGTCTGAGACAGACGGCCTGAGACAGACGGATTGAGACAGACGGTCTGAGACAGACGGATTGAGACAGACGGACGGAGATTGACGGTCTGAGACAGACGGTCCGAGACGGACGGATTGAGACAGACGGTCTGAGACAGACGGTCTGAGATAGACGGCCTGAGGCAGACGGTCTGAGACATGCGGTCTGAGACAGACGGACTGAGACAGACGGTCTGAGACAGACGGCCTGAGACAGACAGCCTGAGACAGACGGCCTGAGACAGACGGTCTGAGATAGGCGGTCTGAGACAGGCGGACTGAGACAGGCGGACTGAGACTGACGGACTGAGACAGACGGGCAGGGACAGACTGATTGAGACAGACGGTCTGAGACAGACGGTCTGAGACAGACGGCCTGAGACAGACGGCATGAGACAGGCGGTCTGAGACAGACGGACTGAGACAGACGGACTGAGACAGACGGTCTGAGACAGACGGTCTGAGACAGACGGTCGGAGACAGACGGTCTGAGACAGGCGGTCTGAGACAGGCGGCCTGAGACAGACGGCCTGAGACAGACGGATTGAGACAGACGGACTCAGACAGGCGGACAGGGACAGGCAAACAGACGCTGCCCGATAGCGGTAGGCGGATTGAGACGGACGGCCTGAGACAGACGGTCTGAGACAGACGGCCTCAGACAGACGGTCCGAGACAGACGGTCCGAGACAGACGGTCCGAGACGGACGGTCTGAGACAGACGGACTGAGGCAGGCGAACGGAGACTGACGGTCTGAGACAGACGGATTGAGACAGACGGTATGGGACAGACGGCCTGAGACAGACAGTCTGATGCCGACGGATTGAGACAGACGGCCTGAGACAGACAGCCTGAGACAGACGGTCTGAGACAGACGGTCTGAGATAGGCGGTCTGAGACAGGCGCACTGAGACAGGCGGACTGAGACTGACGGACTGAGACAGACGGGCAGGGACAGACTGATTGAGACAGACGGTCTGAGACAGGCGGTCTGAGACAGACGGACTGAGACAGACGGACTGAGGCAGACGGTCTGAGACAGACGGACAGGGACAGACGGACTGAGACAGACGGACTGAGACTGATGGTCTGAGACAGACGGACTGAGACTGATGGTCTGAGACAGACTGTCTGAGACAGACGGACAGGGACAGACGGTCTGAGACAGACGGTCCGAGACAGACGGTCTAAGACAGACGGATTGAGACAGACGGATTGAGACAGACGGACTGAGACAGACGGATTGAGACATACGGACTGAGACAGACGGACAGGGACAGGCGAACAGACGCTGCCCGATAGCGGCAGTGCGGATTGAGACGGACGGTCTGAGACGGACGGTTTGAGACAGATGGTCTGAGACGGACGATCTCAGACAGACGGTCTGAGACAGACGGCCTGACACAGACGGCCTGAGACAGACGGTCTGAGATAGGCGGTCTGAGACAGGCGGACTGAGACAGGCGGGCTGAGACTGACGGACTGAGACAGACGGACTTTTACAGACGGTCTGAGACAGACGGACGGAGACAGGTGGTCTGAGACAGACGGCCTGGACAGACGGCCTGAGACAGACTATCTGAGACAGACCGTCTGAGACCGGTGGTCTGAGACAGACCGTCCGAGACAGGTGGTCTGAGACAGATGGTCTGAGACAGACGGTCTAAGGCAGACGGATCGAGACAGACGGTCTGAGACAGACGGTCTGAGACAGACGGCCTGAGACAGACGGCCTGAGGCAGACGGTCTGAGACATGCGGTCTGAGACAGACGGACTGAGACAAACGGTCTGAGACAGACGGACAGGGACAGACGGACTGAGACAGACGGACTGAGACTGATGGTCTGAGACAGACGGTCTGAGACAGACGGTCTGAGACAGACGGTCTGACACAGACGGTCTGAGACAGACGGTCTGAGGCAGACGGCCTGAGACAGACGGCCTGAGACAGACGGATTGAGACAGACGGACTGAGACCGGCGGTCTGAGACAGGCGGTCTGAGACAGACGGTCTGAGACGGACGGTCTGAGACAGACGGTCTGAGACAGACGGCCTCAGACAGACGGTCCGAGACAGA
The DNA here is from genome assembly GCA_947623535.1 of Coelioxys conoideus. NCBI lineage: Eukaryota > Metazoa > Arthropoda > Insecta > Hymenoptera > Megachilidae > Coelioxys > Coelioxys conoideus. The sequence goes on from OX392451.1 coordinate 16,358,095, forward strand.
CGGTCCGAGACAGACGGTCCGAGACGGACGGTCTGAGACAGACGGACTGAGGCAGGCGAACGGAGACTGACGGTCTGAGGCAGACGGTCTGAGACATGCGGTCTGAGACAGACGGACTGAGACAGACGGTCTAAGACAGACGGCCTGAGACAGACAGCCTGAGACAGACGGCCTGAGACAGACGGTCTGAGATAGGCGGTCTGAGACAGGCGGACTGAGACAGGCGGACTGAGACTGACGGACTGAGACAGACGGGCAGGAACAGACTGATTGAGACAGACGGTCTGAGACGGACGGTCTGAGACAGACGGCCTGAGACAGACGGCCTGTGACAGGCGGTCTGAGACAGACGGACTGAGACAGACGGACTGAGACAGACGGTCTGAGACAGACGGTCCGAGGCAGGCGGACTGAGACAGGCGGGCTGAGACTGACGGACTGAGACAGACGGACTTTTACAGACGGTCTGAGACAGGCGGTCTGAGACAGACGGACGGAGACAGGTGGTCTGAGACAGACGGCCTGAGACAGACGGCCTGAGACAGACGGCCTGAGACAGACGGTCCGAGGCGGACGGATTGAGACAGACGGTCTGAGACAGACGGTTTGAGACAGACGGACAGGGACAGACGGACTGAGACAGACGGACTGAGACTGATGGTCTGAGACAGACGGACTGAGACTGATGGTCTGAGACAGACGGTCTGATACAGACGGCCTCAGACTGACGGCCCCAGACAGACGGTCTAAGACAGACGGATTGAGACAGACGGACTGAGACAGGCGGACTGAGACAGACGGTCTGAGAGAGACGGCCTGAGACAGACGGTCTGAGACAGACGGTCTGAGACAGACGGTCTGAGACAGACGGCCTGGGACAGACGGCCTGAGACAGACGGATTGAGACAGACGGACTCTGACAGGCTTTCTGAGACAGGCGGTCTGGGACAGACGGACAGGGACAGACGGACTGAGACAGACGGACTGAGACAGACGGTCTGAGACAGACGGTCTGAGACAGACGGTCGGAGACGGACGGTCTGAGACAGACGGTCTGAGACAGGCGGCCTGAGACAGACGGCCTGAGACAGACGGATTGAGACAGACGGACTGAGACAGGCGGACAGGGACAGGCAAACAGACGCTGCCCGATAGCGGCAGGCGGATTGAGACGGACGGTCTGAGACAGACGGACAGGGACAGGCGAACAGACGCTGCCCGATAGCGGCAGGCGGATTGAGACGGACGGTCTGAGACAGACGGTCTGAGACGGACGATCTCAGACAGACGGTCTGAGACAGACGGTCTGAGACAGACGGTCTGAGACAGACGGTCTGAGACAGACGGTCTGAGACAGACGGTCTGAGACAGACGGTCTGAGACAGACGGTCTGACACAGACGGATTGAGACAGACGGTCTGAGACAGACGGTCTGAGATGGACGGCCTGAGACAGATGGTGTGGGACAGGCGGTCTGAGACAGACGGACTGAGACAGACTGATTGAGACAGACGGTCTGAGACAGACGGACAGGGACAGACGGACTGAGACAGACGGACTGAGACTGATGGTCTGAGATAGACGGCCTGAGACAGACGGATTGAGACAGACGGACTGAGACAGGCGGACTGAGACAGACGGTCTGAGACAGACGTTCTGAGACAGACGGTCTGAGACAGAGGGTCGGAGACAGACGATCTGAGACAGACCGTCTGAGACAGGTGGTCTGAGACAGACGGACTGAGACAGACGATCTGAGACAGACGGACAGGCACAGGCGGCCTGAGGCAGACGGTCTGAGACAGACGGTCTGAGACAGACGATCTGATACAGACGGTCTGAGACAGACGGTCTGCGGCAGACGGTCTGCGGCAGACGGACTGAGACAGACGGTCTGAGACAGACGGACAGGCACAGACGGCCTGAGACAGACGGTCTGAGACAGACGGTCTGAGACAGACGGTCTGAGACAGACGGTCTGAGACAGACGGTCTGAGACAGGCGGACTGGGACAGGCGGACTGGGACAGGCGAACAGACGCTGCCCGATAGCGGCAGGCGGACTGAGACTGACGGTCTGAGACAGACGGTCTGAGGCAGACGGACAGGGACAGACGGCCTGAGACAGACGGTCTGAGGCAGGCGGTCGGAGACAGACGGTCTGAGACAGAGGGTCGGAGACAGACGATCTGAGACAGACCGTCTGAGACAGGTGGTCTGAGACAGGTGGTCTGAGACAGACGGCCTGAGACAGACGGTCTGAGACAGGCGGTCTGAGACAGACGGACGGAGACAGACGGTCTGACACAGACGGACAGTGACAGACGGTCTGAGACAGACGGTCTGAGACAGACGGTCTGAGACAGACGGTCTGAGACAGACGGTCTGAGACAGGCGGACTGGGACAGGCGAACAGACGCTGCCCGATAGCGGCAGGCGGACTGAGACTGACGGTCTGAGACAGACGGTCTGAGGCAGACGGACAGGGACAGACGGCCTGAGACAGACGGTCTGAGGCAGGCGGTCGGAGACAGACGGTCTGAGACAGAGGGTCGGAGACAGACGATCTGAGACAGACCGTCTGAGACAGGTGGTCTGAGACAGGTGGTCTGAGACAGACGGCCTGAGACAGACGGTCTGAGACAGGCGGTCTGAGACAGACGGACAGGGACAGGCGAACAGACGCTGCCCGATAGCGGCAGGCGGATTGAGACGGACGGTCTGAGACAGACGGTCTGAGACGGACGATCTCAGACAGACGGTCTGAGACAGACGGTCTGAGACAGACGGTCTGAGACAGACGGTCTGAGACAGACGGTCTGAGACAGACGGTCTGAGACAGACGGTCTGAGACAGACGGTCTGAGACAGACGGTCTGAGACAGACGGTCTGACACAGACGGATTGAGACAGACGGTCTGAGATGGACGGCCTGAGACAGATGGTGTGGGACAGGCGGTCTGAGACAGACGGACTGAGACAGACGGATTGAGACAGACGGTCTGAGACAGACGGACAGGGACAGACGGACTGAGACAGACGGACTGAGACTGATGGTCTGAGATAGACGGCCTGAGACAGACGGATTGAGACAGACGGACTGAGACAGGCGGACTGAGACAGACGGTCTGAGACAGACGTTCTGAGACAGACGGTCTGAGACAGAGGGTCGGAGACAGACGATCTGAGACAGACGGACTGAGACAGACGGACTGAGACAGACGGACTGAGACAGACGGACTGAGACAGACGATCTGAGACAGACGGACAGGCACAGGCGGCCTGAGGCAGACGGTCTGAGACAGACGGTCTGAGACAGACGATCTGATACAGACGGTCTGAGACAGACGGTCTGCGGCAGACGGTCTGCGGCAGACGGACTGAGACAGACGGTCTGAGACAGACGGTGTGAGACACACAATCTGAGACAGACCGTCTGAGACAGGTGGTCTGAGACAGACGGCATGAGACAGACGGTCTGAGACAGGCGATCTGAGACAGACGGACGGAGACTGACGGACTGAGACAGACGGACTGAGACAGACGATCTGAGACAGACGGACAGGCACAGACGGCCTGAGACAGACGGTCTGAGACAGACGGTCTGAGACAGACGGTCTGAGACAGACGGTCTGAGACAGACGGTCTGAGACAGACGGTCTGAGACAGGCGGACTGGGACAGGCGAACAGACGCTGCCCGATAGCGGCAGGCGGACTGAGACTGACGGTCTGAGACAGACGGTCTGAGGCAGACGGACAGGGACAGACGGCCTGAGACAGACGGTCTGAGGCAGGCGGTCGGAGACAGACGGTCTGAGACAGAGGGTCGGAGACAGACGATCTGAGACAGACCGTCTGAGACAGGTGGTCTGAGACAGGTGGTCTGAGACAGACGGCCTGAGACAGACGGTCTGAGACAGGCGGTCTGAGACAGACGGACGGAGACAGACGGTCTGACACAGACGGACAGTGACAGACGGCCTGAGACAGACGGTCTGAGACTGACGGACTGAGACAGACGGACTGAGGCAGATGGTCTGAGACAGACGGACTGAGACTGTTGGTCTGAGACAGACGGTCTGAGACAGGCGGTCTGAGACAGACGGACGGAGACAGGCGGTCTGAGACAGACGGACTGAGACAGACGGACTGAGACTGTTGGTCTGAGACAGACGGATTGAGACAGACGGACTGAGACAGACGGACAGGGACAGGCGAACAGACGCTGCCCGATAGCGGCAGACGGTTTGAGACAGACGGTCTGAGACAGGCGGTCTGAGACAGACGGACGGAGACTGACGGACTGAGACAGACGGACTGAGACAGACGGTCTGAGACAGACGGACTGAGACTGTTGGTCTGAGACAGACGGATTGAGACAGACGGACTGAGACAGACGGACAGGGACAGGCGAAGAGACGCTGCCCGATAGCGGCAGGCGGATTGAGACGGACGGTCTGAGACAGACGGACTGAGACAGACGATCTGAGACAGACGGACAGGCACAGACGGACTGAGACAGACGGTCTGAGACAGGTGGTCTGAGACAGACGGCCTGAGACAGACGGTCTGAGACAGGCGGTCTGAGACAGACGGACGGAGACAGACGGTCTGACACAGACGGACAGTGACAGACGGCCTGATACAGACGGTCTGAGACAGGCGGCTTGAGACAGGCGGTCTGAGACAGGCGATCTGAGACAGACGGACGGAGACTGACGGACTGAGACAGACGGACTGAGACAGACGGTCTGAGACAGACGGTCTGAGACAGACGGACTGAGACAGACGGTCTGAGACAGACGGTGTGAGACAGACGGTCTGAGACAGACGGATTGAGACAGACGGTCTGAGACAGACGGTCTGAGATAGACGGCCTGAGACAGATGGTGTGAGACAGGCGATCTGAGACAGACGGACTGAGACAGACGGATTGAGACAGACGGTCTGAGACAGACGGACAGGGACAGACGGACTGAGACAGACGGACTGAGACTGATGGTCTGAGATAGACGGCCTGAGACAGACGGATTGAGACAGACGGATTGAGACAGACGGACTGAGACAGGCGGACTGAGACACACCGTCTGAGACAGGTGGTCTTAGACAGACGGATTGAGACAGACGGTCTGTGACAGACGGTCTGAGACAGGCGGTCTGAGACAGACGGACTGAGACAGGCGGACTGTGATAGACGTTCTGAGACAGACGGTCCGAGACAGACGATCTGAGACCGGTGGTCTAAGACAGACGGACTGAGAGAGACGTTCTGAGACAGACGGTCTGCGACAGGCGGTCTGAGACAGACGGACTGAGACAGACGGACTGTGACAGACGGACTGAGACAGACGGACTGAGACAGACGGACTGAGACAGACGGACTGAGACAGACGGACTGAGACAGACGATCTGAGACAGACGGACAGGCACAGACGGACTGAGGCAGACGGTCTGAGACAGACGGTCTGGGACAGACGATCTGAGACAGACGATCTGATACAGACGGTCTGAGACAGACGGTCTGCGGCAGACGCACTGAGACAGACGGTCTGAGACAGACGGTGTGAGACACACAATCTGAGACAGACCGTCTGAGACAGGTGGTCTGAGACAGACGGCATGAGACAGGCGATCTGAGACAGACGGACGGAGACTGACGGAGTGAGACAGACTGACTGAGACAGACGGTCTGAGACAGACGGACTGAGACTGTTGGTCTGAGACAGACGGTCTGAGACAGACGGATTGGGACTGACGGACTGATACAGGCGGACAGGGACAGGCGAACAGACGCTGCCCGATAGCGGCAGGCGGACTGAGACTGACGGTCTGAGACAGACGGTCTGAGACAGACGGTCTGAGACAGACGGTCTGAGACAGACGGTCTGAGACAGACGGTCTGAGACAGACGGTCTGAGACAGACGGTCTGAGACAGGCGGACTGGGACAGGCGAACAGACGCTGCCCGATAGCGGCAGGCGGACTGAGACTGACGGTCTGAGACAGACGGTCTGAGGCAGACGGACAGGGACAGACGGCCTGAGACAGACGGTCTGAGGCAGGCGGTCGGAGACAGACGGTCTGAGACAGAGGGTCGGAGACAGACGATCTGAGACAGACCGTCTGAGACAGGTGGTCTGAGACAGGTGGTCTGAGACAGACGGCCTGAGACAGACGGTCTGAGACAGGCGGTCTGAGACAGACGGACGGAGACAGACGGTCTGACACAGACGGACAGTGACAGACGGCCTGAGACAGACGGTCTGAGACTGACGGACTGAGACAGACGGACTGAGGCAGATGGTCTGAGACAGACGGACTGAGACTGTTGGTCTGAGACAGACGGTCTGAGACAGGCGGTCTGAGACAGACGGACGGAGACAGGCGGCTTGAGACAGGCGGTCTGAGACAGGCGATCTGAGACAGACGGACGGAGACTGACGGACTGAGACAGACGGACTGAGACAGACGGTCTGAGACAGACGGTCTGAGACAGACGGACTGAGACAGACGGTCTGAGACAGACGGTGTGAGACAGACGGTCTGAGACAGACGGATTGAGACAGACGGTCTGAGACAGACGGTCTGAGATAGACGGCCTGAGACAGATGGTGTGAGACAGGCGGTCTGAGACAGACGGACTGAGACAGACGGATTGAGACAGACGGTCTGAGACAGACGGACAGGGACAGACGGACTGAGACAGACGGACTGAGACTGATGGTCTGAGATAGACGGCCTGAGACAGACGGATTGAGACAGACGGATTGAGACAGACGGACTGAGACAGGCGGACTGAGACACACCGTCTGAGACAGGTGGTCTTAGACAGACGGATTGAGACAGACGGTCTGTGACAGACGGTCTGAGACAGGCGGTCTGAGACAGACGGACTGAGACAGGCGGACTGTGATAGACGTTCTGAGACAGACGGTCCGAGACAGACGATCTGAGACCGGTGGTCTAAGACAGACGGACTGAGAGAGACGTTCTGAGACAGACGGTCTGCGACAGGCGGTCTGAGACAGACGGACTGAGACAGACGGACTGTGACAGACGGACTGAGACAGACGGACTGAGACAGACGGACTGAGACAGACGGACTGAGACAGACGGACTGAGACAGACGATCTGAGACAGACGGACAGGCACAGACGGACTGAGGCAGACGGTCTGAGACAGACGGTCTGGGACAGACGATCTGAGACAGACGATCTGATACAGACGGTCTGAGACAGACGGTCTGCGGCAGACGCACTGAGACAGACGGTCTGAGACAGACGGTGTGAGACACACAATCTGAGACAGACCGTCTGAGACAGGTGGTCTGAGACAGACGGCATGAGACAGGCGATCTGAGACAGACGGACGGAGACTGACGGACTGAGACAGACTGACTGAGACAGACGGTCTGAGACAGACGGACTGAGACTGTTGGTCTGAGACAGACGGTCTGAGACAGACGGATTGGGACAGACGGACTGATACAGGCGGACAGGGACAGGCGAACAGACGCTGCCCGATAGCGGCAGGCGGACTGAGACTGACGGTCTGAGACAGACGGTCTGAGACAGACGGTCTGAGACAGACGGTCTGAGACAGACGGTCTGAGACAGACGGTCTGAGACAGACGGCCTGAGACTGACGGTCGGAGACAGACGGTCTGAGACAGACGGACCGAGACAGACGGACTGAGACAGACGGTCTGAGACAGACGATCTGAGACAGACCGTCCGAGACAGGTGGTCTGAGACAGGTGGTCTGAGACAGGTGGTCTGAGACAGACGGACTGAGACAGACGGACTGAGACAGACGGTCCGAGTCAGACGGACAGGGACAGACGACCTGAGACAGACGGTCTAGGACAGACGGACTGAGACAGACGGACTGAGACTGATGGTCTGAGATAGGCCGACTGAGACAGGAGGTCTGAGACAGTCGGACTGAGACAGACGATCTGAGACAGACGGACAGGCACAGACGGCCTGAGACAGACGGTCTCTGACAGGCGGCCTGAGACAGACGGACTGAGACAGACGGACTGAGACAGATGGTCCGAGACAGCGGACAGGGACAGACGACCTGAGACAGACGGTCTGAGACAGGCGGTCTAGGACAGACGGCCTGAGACAGACGGTCTGAGACAGGCGGTCTGAGACAGACGGACCGAGACTGACGGACTGAGACAGACGGACTGAGACAGACGGTCTGAGACAGACGGACTGAGACTGTTGATCTGAGACAGACGGTCTGAGACAGACGGACTGAGACAGACTGACTGAGACTGACGGACTGAGACTGACGGACAGGGACAGGCGAACAGACGCTGCCGGATAACGGCAGGCGGATGGAGACGGACGGTCTGAGACAGACGGTCTGACACGGACGATATCAGACAGACAGTCTGAAACAGACGGTCTGAGACAGACCGTCTGACACAGGTGGTCTGAGACAGACGGCCTGAGACAGACGGTCTTAGACAGGCGGTCTGAGACAGACGGACTGAGACAGACGGACTGAGACAGACGGACTGAGACAGACGGACTGAGACAGACGGATTGAGACCGATGGTCTGAAACAGATGGTCTGAGACAGGTGGTCTAGGACAGACGGACTGAGACAGGCGGTCTGAGACAGACGGACGGAGACAGACGGACTGAGACAGTCGGACTGAGACAGATAACCTGAGACAGACGGACAGGCACAGACGGCCTGAGACAGACGGACAGGGACAGACGACCTGAAACAGACGGTCTGAGACAGACGGTCTGAGACAGACGGTCTGAGACAGACGGTCTGAGACAGACGGCCTGAGACTGACGGTCGGAGACAGACGGTCGAGACAGACGGACCGAAACAGACGGACTGAGACAGACGGTCTGAGACAGACGATCTGAGACAGACCGTCCGAGACAGGTGGTCTGAGACAGGTGGTCTGAGACAGACGGACTGAGACAGACGGACTGAGACAGACGGTCCGAGTCAGACGGACAGGGTCAGACGACCTGAGACAGACAGTATGAGACAGACGGCCTGAGACAGACGGTCTTAGACAGGCGGTCTGAGACAGACGGTCTGAGACAGACAATCTGAGACAGACCGACTGAGACAGGTGGTCTGAGACTGACGGCCTGAGACAGACGGTCTGAGACAGGCGGACTGAGACAGGCGGTCTCAGACAGACGGACGGAGACTGACGGACTGAGACAGACGGACTGAGACAGATGGTCCGAGACAGCGGACAGGGACAGACGACCTGAGACAGACGGTCTGAGACAGACGGCCTGAGACTGACGGACAGGGACAGGCGAAGAGACGCTGCCCGATAGCGGCAGGCGGATTGAGACGGACGGTCTGAGACAGACGGTCTGAGACGGACGATCTCAGACAGACGGTCTGAGACAGACTATCTGAGACAGATGGACAGGCACAGATGGCCTGAGACAGACGGTGTCTGACAGGCGGTCTGAGACAGACGGACTGAGACAGACGGACTGAGACAGACGGACTGAGACAGATGGTCCGAGACAGCGGACAGGGACAGACGACCTGAGACAGACGGTATGAGACAGGCGGTCTAGGACAGACGGACTGAGACAGACGGTCTGAGACAGGCGGTCTAGGACAGACGGACTGAGACAGACGGACTGAGACTGATGGTCTGAGACAGACGGCCTGAGACAGACGGTCTGAGACAGGCGGTCTGAGACAGATGGACGGAGACTGACGGACTGACTCAGACGGACTGAGACAGACGGTCTGAGACAGACGGACGGAGACTGACGGACTGAGACAGACGGACTGAGACAGACGTTCTGAGACAGACGGTCTGAGACAGACGGTCTGAGACAGACGGTCTGAGACAGACAATCTGAGACAGGTGGTCTGAGACAGACGTCCTGAGGCAGGCGGTCTGAGAGAGACGGACGGAGACTGACGGACTGAGACAGACGGTCTGAGACAGACGGTCTGAGACAGACGGTCTGAGACAGACGGTCTGAGACAGACGGACTGAGACTGTTGATCTGAGACAGACGGTCTGAGACAGACGGACTGAGACAGACTGACTGAGACTGACGGACTGAGACTGACGGACAGGGACAGGCGAACAGACGCTGCCGGATAGCGGCAGGCGGATGGAGACGGACGGTCTGAGACAGGCGGTCTGAGACAGGTGGTCTGAGACAGACGGCCTGAGACAGACGGTCTGAGACAGGCGGTCTGAGACAGACGGACGGAGACTGACGGACTGAGACAGACGGACTGAGACAGACGGTCTGAGACAGACGGTCTGAGACAGACGGTCTGAGACAGACGGTCTGAGACAGACGGTCTGAGACAGACAATCTGAGACAGGTGGTCTGAGACAGACGGCCTGAGACAGACGGTCTGAGACAGGCGGTCTGAGACAGACGGACGGAGACTGACGGACTGAGACAGACGGACTGAGACAGACGGTCTGAGACAGGCGGTGTGAGACAGACGGACTGAGACAGACGGACTGTGACAGACGATCTGAGACAGACGGACAGGCACAGACGGACTGAGACAGACGGACAGGGACAGACGACCTGAAACAGACGGTCTGAGACAGACGGTCTGAGACAGACAATCTGAGACAGACCGTCTGAGACAGGTGGTCTGAGACAGACGGCCTGAGACAGACGGACTGAGACAGGCGGTCTAAGACAATCGGACGGAGACTGACGGACTGAGACAGACGGACTGAGACAGACGGTCTGAGACAGACGGACGGAGACTGACGGACTGAGACAGACGGACTGAGACAGACGTTCTGAGACAGACAATCTGAGACAGACCGTCTGAGACAGGTGGTCTGAGACAGACGGCCTGAGACAGACGGTCTGAGACAGGCGGTCTGAGACAGACGGACCGAGACTGACGGAGTGAGACAGACGGACTGAGACAGACGGTCTGAGACAGACGGACTGAGACTGTTGATCTGAGACAGACCGTCTGAGACAGACGGACTGAGACAGACTGACTGAGACTGACGGACTGAGACTGACGGACAGGGACAGGCGAACAGACGCTGCCGGATAGCGGCAGGCGGATGGAGACGGACGGTCTGAGACAGACGGTCTGACACGGACGATCTCAGACAGACAGTCTGAAACAGACGGTCTGAGACAGACCGTCTGACACAGGTGGTCTGAGACAGACGGCCTGAGACAGACGGTCTTAGACAGGCGGTCTGAGACAGACGGACTGAGACAGACGGACTGAGACAGATGACCTGAGACAGACGGACAGGCACAGACGGACTGAGACAGATGGTCCGATACAGCGGACAGGGACAGACGACCTGAGACAGACGGTCTGCGACAGGCGGTGTGAGACAGACGGACTGAGACAGACGGTCTGAGACAGACGGTCTGAGACAGACGGTCTGAGACAGACGGTCTGAGACAGACGGACTGAGACTGTTGATCTGAGACAGACGGTCTGAGACAGACGGACTGAGACAGACTGACTGAGACTGACGGACTGAGACTGACGGACAGGGACAGGCGAACAGACGCTGCCGGATAGCGGCAGGCGGATGGAGACGGACGGTCTGAGACAGGCGGTCTGAGACAGGTGGTCTGAGACAGACGGCCTGAGACAGACGGTCTGAGACAGGCGGTCTGAGACAGACGGACGGAGACTGACGGACTGAGACAGACGGACTGAGACAGACGGTCTGAGACAGACGGTCTGAGACAGACGGTCTGAGACAGACGGTCTGAGACAGACGGTCTGAGACAGACGGTCTGAGACAGACAATCTGAGACAGGTGGTCTGAGACAGACGGCCTGAGACAGACGGTCTGAGACAGGCGGTCTGAGACAGACGGACGGAGACTGACGGACTGAGACAGACGGACTGAGACAGACGGTCTGAGACAGGCGGTGTGAGACAGACGGACTGAGACAGACGGACTGTGACAGACGATCTGAGACAGACGGACAGGCACAGACGGACTGAGACAGACGGACAGGGACAGACGACCTGAAACAGACGGTCTGAGACAGACGGTCTGAGACAGACAATCTGAGACAGACCGTCTGAGACAGGTGGTCTGAGACAGACGGCCTGAGACAGACGGACTGAGACAGGCGGTCTAAGACAATCGGACGGAGACTGACGGACTGAGACAGACGGACTGAGACAGACGGTCTGAGACAGACGGACGGAGACTGACGGACTGAGACAGACGGACTGAGACAGACGTTCTGAGACAGACAATCTGAGACAGACCGTCTGAGACAGGTGGTCTGAGACAGACGGCCTGAGACAGACGGTCTGAGACAGGCGGTCTGAGACAGACGGACCGAGACTGACGGAGTGAGACAGACGGACTGAGACAGACGGTCTGAGACAGACGGACTGAGACTGTTGATCTGAGACAGACCGTCTGAGACAGACGGACTGAGACAGACTGACTGAGACTGACGGACTGAGACTGACGGACAGGGACAGGCGAACAGACGCTGCCGGATAGCGGCAGGCGGATGGAGACGGACGGTCTGAGACAGACGGTCTGACACGGACGATCTCAGACAGACAGTCTGAAACAGACGGTCTGAGACAGACCGTCTGACACAGGTGGTCTGAGACAGACGGCCTGAGACAGACGGTCTTAGACAGGCGGTCTGAGACAGACGGACTGAGACAGACGGACTGAGACAGACGGACTGAGACAAATGACCTGAGACAGACGGACAGGCACAGACGGACTGAGACAGATGGTCCGATACAGCGGACAGGGACAGACGACCTGAGACAGACGGTCTGCGACAGGCGGTGTGAGACAGACGGACTGAGACAGACGGACTGTGACAGACGATCTGAGACAGACGGACAGGCACAGACGGACTGAGACAGGTGGTCTGAGACAGGTGGTCTGAGACAGACGGACTGCGACAGACGGACTGAGACAGACGGTCTGAGACAGGCGGACTGAGACAGACGGACTGAGACAGATGGTCCGATACAGCGGACAGGGACAGACGACCTGAGACAGACGGTCTGAGACAGGCGGTCTAGGACAGACGGACTGAGACAGACGGTCCGAGACAGGCGGTCTAGGACAGACGGACTGAGACAGACGGACTGAGACTGATGGTCTGAGACAGACGGACTGAGACTGATGGTCTGAGACAGACGGCCTGAGGCAGACGGACTGAGACAGACGGACTGAGACAGACGGACTGAGACAGGCGGACAGGGACAGGCGAACAGAGGCTGCCCGATAGCGGCAGGCGGACTGAGACTGACGGTCTGAGACAGGCGGTCTGAGACTGACGATCTCAGACAGACGGTCTGAGACAGGCGGTCTAGGACAGACGGACTGAGACAGACCGGCTGAGACAGACAATTGAGACAGACCGTCTGAGACAGGTGGTCTGAGACAGACGGCCTGAGACAGACGGTCTGAGACAGACGGTCTGAGACAGACGGTCTGAGACAGACGGTCTGAGACGGACGATCTCAGACAGACGGTCTGAGACAGGCGGTCTAGGACAGACGGACTGAGACAGACCGGCTGAGACAGACGGTCTGAGACAGGTGGTCTGAGACAGCGGCCTAAGATAGACGGTCTGAGACAGGTGGTCTGAGACAGACGGACGGAGACAGACGGACAGGGACAGACGGCCTGAGACTGACGGACAGGGACAGGCGAAGAGACGCTGCCCGATAGCGGCAGGCGGGTTGAGACGGACGATCTCAGACAGACGGTCTGAGACAGGCGGTCTAGGACAGACGGACTGAGACAGACCGGCTGAGACAGACGGTCCGAGACAGACTGTCTGTGACAGACGGTCTGAGACAGACAATCTGAGACAGACCGTCTGAGACAGGTGGTCTGAGACAGGTGGTCTGAGACAGACGGCCTGAGACAGACGGTCTTAGACAGGCGGTCTGAGACAGACGGACTGAGACAGACGGACTGAGACAGACGGACTGAGACTGATGGTCTGAGACAGACGGCCTGAGGCTGACGGACTGAGACAGACGGTCCGAGACAGACGGACAGGGACAGACAACCTGAAACAGACGGTCTGAGACAGGTGGTCTAGGACAGACGGACTGAGACAGACGGACTGATACTGATGGTCTGAGACAGACGGTCTAAGACAGACGGTCTGAGACAGGCGGTCTGAGACAGACGGACCGAGACAGACGGACTGAGACAGACGGACTGAGACTGATGGTCTGAGACAGACGGCCTGAGGCAGACGGACTGAGACAGACGGTCCGAGACAGACGGACAGGGACAGACGACCTGAAACAGACGGTCTGAGACAGGTGGTCTAGGACAGACGGACTGAGACAAACGGCCTGAGACAGACGGTCTGTGACAGGCGGTCTGAGACAGACGAACTGAGACAGACGGTCTGAGACAGGCGGTCTGAGGCAGACGGACTGAGACTGATGGTCTGAGACAGACGGCCTGAGGCAGACGGACCGAGACAGACGGTCCGAGACAGACGGACAGGGACAGACGACCTGAAACAGACGGTCTGAGACAGGTGGTCTAGGACAGACGGTCTGAGACAGACGGTCTGAGACAGACGGTCTGAGACAGACGGTCTGAGACAGACGGTCTGAGACAGACGGTCTGAGACAGACGGTCTGAGACAGACGGTCTGAGACAGACGGTCAGAGACAGACAATTGAGACAGACCGTCTGAGACAGGTGGTCTGAGACAGACGGCCTGAGACAGACGGTCTGAGACAGGCGGTCTGAGACAGACGGACTGAGACTGACGGACTGAGACAGACGGACTGAGACAGACGGTCTGAGACAGACGGACTGAGATTGTTGATGTGAGACAGACGGTCTGAGACAGACGGTCTGAGACAGACGGTCTGAGACAGACGGTCTGAGACAGACGGTCTGAGACAGACGGTCAGAGAGACGGTCTGAGACAGACGGTCTGAGACAGACGGTCTGAGACAGACGGTCTAGGACAGACGGACTGAGACAGACGGTCTGAGACAGGCGGTCTGAGACAGACGGACGGAGACAGACGGTCTGAGACAGACGGACAGGGACAGACGGCCTGAGACAGACGGTATGAGACAGGCGGTCTGAGACAGGCGGACTGAGACAGGCGGACTGAGACATGCGGACTGAGACTGACGGTCTGAGACAGACGGTCCGGGACAGACGGTCTGTGACAGACGGTCTGAGACAGACCGTCTGAGACAGGTGGTCTGAGACAGACGGCCTGAGACAGACGGTCTGAGACAGGCGGTCTAAGACAATCGGACGGAGACTGACGGACTGAGACAATCGGACGGAGACTGACGGACTGAGACAGACGGACGGAGACTGACGGACTGAGACAGACGGACTGAGACAGACGTTCTGAGACAGACAATCTGAGACAGACCGTCTGAGACAGGTGGTCTGAGACAGACGGCCTGAGACAGGCGGTCTGAGACAGGCGGTCTGAGACAGACGGACCGAGACTAACGGACTGAGACAGACGGACTGAGACAGACGGTCTGAGACAGACGGACTGAGACTGTTGATCTGAGACAGACGGTCTGAGACAGACGGACTGAGACAGACTGACTGAGACTGACGGACTGAGACTGACGGACAGGGACAGGCGAACAGACGCTGCCGGATAGCGGCAGGCGGATGGAGACGGACGGTCTGAGACAGACGGTCTGACACGGACGATCTCAGACAGACAGTCTGAAACAGACGGTCTGAGACAGACCGTCTGACACAGGTGGTCTGAGACACACGGCCTGAGACAGACGGTCTTAGACAGGCGGTCTGAGACAGACGGACTGAGACAGACGGACTGAGACAGACGGACTGAGACAGATGACCTGAGACAGACGGACAGGCACAGACGGACTGAGACAGATGGTCCGATACAGCGGACAGGGACAGACGACCTGAGACAGACGGTCTGCGACAGGCGGTGTGAGACAGACGGACTGAGACAGACGGACTGTGACAGACGATCTGAGACAGACGGACAGGCACAGACGGACTGAGACAGGTGGTCTGAGACAGGTGGTCTGAGACAGACGGACTGCGACAGACGGACTGAGACAGACGGTCTGAGACAGGCGGACTGAGACAGACGGACTGAGACAGATGGTCCGATACAGCGGACAGGGACAGACGACCTGAGACAGACGGTCTGAGACAGGCGGTCTAGGACAGACGGACTGAGACAGACGGTCCGAGACAGGCGGTCTCGGACAGACGGACTGAGACTGATGGTCTGAGACAGACGGACTGAGACTGATGGTCTGAGACAGACGGCCTGAGGCAGACGGACTGAGACAGACGGACTGAGACAGACGGACTGAGACAGGCGGACAGGGACAGGCGAACAGAGGCTGCCCGATAGCGGCAGGCGGACTGAGACTGACGGTCTGAGACAGGCGGTCTGAGACTGACGATCTCAGACAGACGGTCTGAGACAGGCGGTCTAGGACAGACGGACTGAGACAGACCGGCTGAGACAGACAATTGAGACAGACCGTCTGAGACAGGTGGTCTGAGACAGACGGCCTGAGACAGACGGTCTGAGACAGACGGTCTGAGACAGACGGTCTGAGACAGACGGTCTGAGACGGACGATCTCAGACAGACGGTCTGAGACAGGCGGTCTAGGACAGACGGACTGAGACAGACCGGCTGAGACAGACGGTCTGAGACAGGTGGTCTGAGACAGCGGCCTAAGATAGACGGTCTGAGACAGGTGGTCTGAGACAGACGGACGGAGACAGACGGACAGGGACAGACGGCCTGAGACTGACGGACAGGGACAGGCGAAGAGACGCTGCCCGATAGCGGCAGGCGGGTTGAGACGGACGATCTCAGACAGACGGTCTGAGACAGGCGGTCTAGGACAGACGGACTGAGACAGACCGGCTGAGACAGACGGTCCGAGACAGACTGTCTGTGACAGACGGTCTGAGACAGACAATCTGAGACAGACCGTCTGAGACAGGTGGTCTGAGACAGGTGGTCTGAGACAGACGGCCTGAGACAGACGGTCTTAGACAGGCGGTCTGAGACAGACGGACTGAGACAGACGGACTGAGACAGACGGACTGAGACTGATGGTCTGAGACAGACGGCCTGAGGCTGACGGACTGAGACAGACGGTCCGAGACAGACGGACAGGGACAGACAACCTGAAACAGACGGTCTGAGACAGGTGGTCTAGGACAGACGGACTGAGACAGACGGACTGATACTGATGGTCTGAGACAGACGGTCTAAGACAGACGGCCTGAGACAGGCGGTCTGAGACAGACGGACCGAGACAGACGGACTGAGACAGACGGACTGAGACTGATGGTCTGAGACAGACGGCCTGAGGCAGACGGACTGAGACAGACGGTCCGAGACAGACGGACAGGGACAGACGACCTGAAACAGACGGTCTGAGACTGGTGGTCTAGGACAGACGGACTGAGACAGACGGCCTGAGACAGACGGTCTGAGACAGACAATTGAGACAGACCGTCTGAGACAGGTGGTCTGAGACAGACGGCCTGAGACAGACGGTCTGAGAGAGGCGGTCTGAGACAGACGGACTGAGACTGACGGACTGAGACAGACGGACTGAGACAGACGGACTGAGATTGTTGATCTGAGACAGACGGTCTGAGACAGACGGTCTGAGACAGACGGTCTGAGACAGACGGTCTGAGACAGACGGTCTGAGACAGACGGTCTGAGACAGACGGTCTGAGACAGACGGTCTGAGACAGACAATCTGAGACAGACCGTCTGAGACAGGTTGTCTGAGACAGACGGCCTGAGACAGACGGTCTTAGACAGGCGGTCTGAGACAGACGGACTGAGACAGACAATCTGAGACAGACCGACTGAGACAGGTGGTCTGAGACTGACGGCCTGAGACAGACGGTCTGAGACAGGCGGACTGAGACAGGCGGTCTCAGACAGACGGACCGAGACTGACGGACTGAGACAGACGGACTGAGACAGACGGTCTGAGACAGACGGACGGAGACAGACGGACGGAGACTGACGGACTGAGACAGACGGTCTGAGACAGACGGTCTGAGACAGACTGTCTGAGACGGACAATCTGAGACAGACCGTCTGAGACAGACGGTCTGAGACAGACGGTCTGAGACAGACGGCCTGAGACTGACGGACTGAGACTGACGGACAGGGACAGGCGAAGTGACGCTGCCCGATAGCGAAAGGCGGATTGAGACGGACGGTCTGAGACAGACGGTCTGAGACGGACGATCTCAGACAGACGGTCTGAGACAGACGGTCGGAGACAGACGGTCTGAGACAGAAGGTCTGAGACAGGCGGCTTGAGACAGACGGACTGAGACAGGCGGACTGTGACTGACGGACAGGGACAGGCGAACAGACGCTGCCCGATAGCGGCAGGTGGACAGGGACAGACGGCCTGAGACTGACGGACTGAGACTGACGGACAGGGACAGGCGAAGAGACGCTGCCCGATAGCGGCAGGCGGGTTGAGACGGACGGTCTGAGACAGACGGTCTGAGACGGACGATCTCAGACAGACGGTCTGAGACAGGCGGTCTAGGACAGACGGACTGAGACAGACCGGCTGAGACAGACGGTCCGAGACAGACTGTCTGTGACAGAAGGTCTGAGACAGACAATCTGAGACAGACCGTCTGAGACAGGTGGTCTGAGACAGACGGCCTGAGACAGACGGTCTGAGACAGGCGGTCTGAGACAGACGGACGGAGACTGACGGACTGAGACAGACGGACTGAGACAGACGGTCTGAGACAGACGGTCGGAGACAGACGGTCTGAGACAGAAGGTCTGAGACAGGCGGCTTGAGACAGACGGACTGAGACAGGCGGACTGTGACTGACGGACAGGGACAGGCGAACAGACGCTGCCCGATAGCGGCAGGTGGACAGGGACAGACGGCCTGAGACTGACGGACTGAGACTGACGGACAGGGACAGGCGAAGAGACGCTGCCCGATAGCGGCAGGCGGGTTGAGACGGACGGTCTGAGACAGACGGTCTGAGACGGACGATCTCAGACAGACGGTCTGAGACAGGCGGTCTAGGACAGACGGACTGAGACAGACCGGCTGAGACAGACGGTCCGAGACAGACTGTCTGTGACAGAAGGTCTGAGACAGACAATCTGAGACAGACCGTCTGAGACAGGTGGTCTGAGACAGACGGCCTGAGACAGACGGTCTGAGACAGGCGGTCTGAGACAGACGGACGGAGACTGACGGACTGAGACAGACGGACTGAGACAGACGGTCTGAGACAGACGGACGGAGACTGACGGACTGAGACAGACGGACTGAGGCAGACGGTCTGAGACAGACGGTCTGAGACAGACAATCTGAGACAGACCGTCTGAGACAGGTGGTCTGAGACAGACGGACTGAGACAGACGGACTGAGACTGATGGTCTGAGACAGACGGCCTGAGGCAGACGGACTGAGACAGACGGTCCGAGACAGACGGACAGGGACAGACGACCTGAAACAGACGGTCTGAGACAGGTGGTCTAGGACAGACGGACTGAGACAAACGGCCTGAGACAGACGGTCTGTGACAGGCGGTCTGAGACAGACGAACTGAGACAGACGGTCTGAGACAGGCGGTCTGAGGCAGACGGTCTGAGACAGACGGTCTGAGACAGACGGTCTGAGACAGACGGTCTGAGACAGACGGTCTGAGACAGACGGTCTGAGACAGACGGTCAGAGACAGACAATTGAGACAGACCGTCTGAGACAGGTGGTCTGAGACAGACGGCCTGAGACAGACAATTGAGACAGACCGTCTGAGACAGGTGGTCTGAGACAGACGGCCTGAGACAGACGGTCTGAGACAGGCGGTCTGAGACAGACGGACTGAGACTGACGGACTGAGACAGACGGACTGAGACAGACGGTCTGAGACAGACGGACTGAGATTGTTGATGTGAGACAGACGGTCTGAGACAGACGGTCTGAGACAGACGGTCTGAGACAGACGGTCTGAGACAGACGGTCTGAGACAGACGGTCTGAGACAGACGGTCTGAGACAGACGGTCTGAGACAGACGGTCTGAGACAGACGGTCTGAGACAGACGGTCTGAGACAGACGGTCAGAGAGACGGTCTGAGACAGACGGTCTGAGACAGACGGTCTGAGACAGACGGTCTGAGACAGACGGTCTGAGACAGGCGGTCTAGGACAGACGGACTGAGACAGACGGTCTGAGACAGGCGGTCTGAGACAGACGGTCTGAGACAGACGGTCTGAGACAGACGGTCTGAGACAGACGGTCTGAGACAGACGGTCTGAGACAGACGGTCTGAGACAGACGGTCTGAGACAGACGGTCTGAGACAGACGGTCTGAGACAGACGGTCTGAGACAGACGGTCTGAGACAGACGGTCTGAGACAGACGGTCTGAGACAGACGGTCTGAGACAGACGGTCTGAGACAGACGGTCTGAGACAGACGGTCTGAGACAGACGGTCTGAGACAGACGGTCTGAGACAGACGGTCTGAGACAGACGGTCAGAGACAGACAATTGAGACAGACCGTCTGAGACAGGTGGTCTGAGACAGACGGCCTGAGACAGACGGTCTGAGACAGGCGGTCTGAGACAGACGGACTGAGACTGACGGACTGAGACAGACGGACTGAGACAGACGGTCTGAGACAGACGGACTGAGATTGTTGATGTGAGACAGACGGTCTGAGACAGACGGTCTGAGACAGACGGTCTGAGACAGACGGTCTGAGACAGACGGTCTGAGACAGACGGTCTGAGACAGACGGTCTGAGACAGACGGTCTGAGACAGACGGTCTGAGACAGACGGTCAGAGAGACGGTCTGAGACAGACGGTCTGAGACAGACGGTCTGAGACAGACGGTCTGAGACAGGCGGTCTAGGACAGACGGACTGAGACAGACGGTCTGAGACAGGCGGTCTGAGACAGACGGACGGAGACAGACGGTCTGAGACAGACGGACAGGGACAGACGGCCTGAGACAGACGGTATGAGACAGGCGGTCTGAGACAGGCGGACTGAGACAGGCGGACTGAGACATGCGGACTGAGACTGACGGTCTGAGACAGACGGTCCGGGACAGACGGTCTGTGACAGACGGTCTGAGACAGACCGTCTGAGACAGGTGGTCTGAGACAGACGGCCTGAGACAGACGGTCTGAGACAGGCGGTCTGAGACAGACGGACGGAGACTGACGGACTGAGTCAGGCGGTCTAGGACAGGCGGTCTGAGACAGACGGCCTGTGACAGACGTACTGGTACAGGCGGTCTGAGACAGGCGGTCGGAGACAGACGGTCTGAGACAGAAGGTCTGAGACAGGCGGCTTGAGACAGACGGACTGAGACAGGCGGACTGTGACTGACGGACAGGGACAGGCGAACAGACGCTGCCCGATAGCGGCAGGTGGACAGGGACAGACGGCCTGAGACTGACGGACTGAGACTGACGGACAGGGACAGGCGAAGAGACGCTGCCCGATAGCGGCAGGCGGGTTGAGACGGACGGTCTGAGACAGACGGTCTGAGACGGACGATCTCAGACAGACGGTCTGAGACAGGCGGTCTAGGACAGACGGACTGAGACAGACCGGCTGAGACAGACGGTCTGAGACAGGTGGTCTGAGACAGGTGGTCTGAGACAGGTGGTCTGAGACAGACGGCCTGAGATAGACGGTCTGAGACAGGTGGTCTGAGACAGACGGACGGAGACAGACGGACGGAGACTAACGGACTGAGACAGACGGACTGAGACAGACGGTCTGAGACAGATGGTCTGAGACAGACGGTCTGAGAGAGACGGTCTGAGACAGACAATCTGAGACAGACCGTCTGAGACAGGTGGTCAGAGACAGACGGCCTGAGACAGACGGTCTTAGACTGACGGTCTGAGACAGACGATCTGAGACAGACCGTCTGAGACAGGTGGTCTTGGACAGACGGATTGAGACACACGATCTGTGACAGACGGTCTGAGACAGGCGGTCTGAGACAGACGGACTGAGACAGACTGACTGAGACAGACGGTCCGAGACAGCGGACAGGGACACACGACCTGAGACAGACGGTCTGACACAGGCGATCTAGGACAGACGGACTGAGACAGACGGTCTGAGACAGGCGGTCTAGGACAGACGGTCTGAGACAGACGGCCTGAGACAGACGTACTGGTACAGGCGGTCTGAGACAGGCGGTCTGAGACAGACGGACTAAGACAGACGACTGAGACTGACGGACAGGGACAGGCGAACAGACGCTGCCCGATAGCGGCAGGCGGATTGAGCCGGACGGTCTGAGACGGACGATTTCAGACAAACGGTCTGAGACAGACGGTCTGAGACAGGCGGTCTAGGACAGACGGACTGAGACAGACCGGCTGAGACAGACGGTCTGAAACAGGTGGTCTGAGACAGGTGGTCTGAGACAGACGGACTGAGACAGACGGACTGAGACAGGCGGTCTGAGACAGGCGGTCTGAGACAGACGGACTGAGACAGACGGTCTGAGACAGATGGTGTGAGACAGGCGGTCTGAGACAGACGGACTGAGACAGACGGACTGAGACAGACGGACGGAGACTGACGGACTGAGTCAGGCGGTCTAGGACAGGCGCTCTGAGGCAGACGGCCTGTGACAGACGTACTGGTACAGGCGGTCTGAGACAGGCGGTCGGAGACAGACGGTCTGAGACAGAAGGTCTGAGACAGGCGGCTTGAGACAGACGGACTGAGACAGGCGGACTGTGACTGACGGACAGGGACAGGCGAACAGACGCTGCCCGATAGCGGCAGGTGGACAGGGACAGACGGCCTGAGACTGACGGACTGAGACTGACGGACAGGGACAGGCGAAGAGACGCTGCCCGATAGCGGCAGGCGGGTTGAGACGGACGGTCTGAGACAGACGGTCTGAGACGGACGATCTCAGACAGACGGTCTGAGACAGGCGGTCTAGGACAGACGGACTGTGACAGACCGGCTGAGACAGACGGTCTGAGACAGGCGGTCTGAGACAGACGGTCTGAGACAGACGGTCTGAGACAGACGGTCTGAGACAGACGGTCTGAGACAGACGGTCTGAGACAGACGGTCTGAGACAGACGGTCAGAGACAGACAATTGAGACAGACCGTCTGAGACAGGTGGTCTGAGACAGACGGCCTGAGACAGACGGTCTGAGACAGGCGGTCTGAGACAGACGGACTGAGACTGACGGACTGAGACAGACGGACTGAGACAGACGGTCTGAGACAGACGGACTGAGATTGTTGATGTGAGACAGACGGTCTGAGACAGACGGTCTGAGACAGACGGTCTGAGACAGACGGTCTGAGACAGACGGTCTGAGACAGACGGTCAGAGACAGACAATTGAGACAGACCGTCTGAGACAGGTGGTCTGAGACAGACGGCCTGAGACAGACGGTCTGAGACAGGCGGTCTGAGACAGACGGACTGAGACTGACGGACTGAGACAGACGGACTGAGACAGACGGTCTGAGACAGACGGACTGAGATTGTTGATGTGAGACAGACGGTCTGAGACAGACGGTCTGAGACAGACGGTCTGAGACAGACGGTCTGAGACAGACGGTCTGAGACAGACGGTCTGAGACAGACGGTCTGAGACAGACGGTCTGAGACAGACGGTCAGAGAGACGGTCTGAGACAGACGGTCTGAGACAGACGGTCTGAGACAGACGGTCTGAGACAGGCGGTCTAGGACAGACGGACTGAGACAGACGGTCTGAGACAGGCGGTCTGAGACAGACGGACGGAGACAGACGGTCTGAGACAGACGGACAGGGACAGACGGCCTGAGACAGACGGTATGAGACAGGCGGTCTGAGACAGGCGGACTGAGACAGGCGGACTGAGACATGCGGACTGAGACTGACGGTCTGAGACAGACGGTCCGGGACAGACGGTCTGTGACAGACGGTCTGAGACAGACCGTCTGAGACAGGTGGTCTGAGACAGACGGCCTGAGACAGACGGTCTGAGACAGGCGGTCTAAGACAATCGGACGGAGACTGACGGACTGAGACAGACGGACTGAGACAGACGGTCTGAGACAGACGGACGGAGACTGACGGACTGAGACAGACGGACTGAGACAGACGTTCTGAGACAGACAATCTGAGACAGACCGTCTGAGACAGGTGGTCTGAGACAGACGGCCTGAGACAGGCGGTCTGAGACAGGCGGTCTGAGACAGACGGACCGAGACTAACGGACTGAGACAGACGGACTGAGACAGACGGTCTGAGACAGACGGACTGAGACTGTTGATCTGAGACAGACGGTCTGAGACAGACGGACTGAGACAGACTGACTGAGACTGACGGACTGAGACTGACGGACAGGGACAGGCGAACAGACGCTGCCGGATAGCGGCAGGCGGATGGAGACGGACGGTCTGAGACAGACGGTCTGACACGGACGATCTCAGACAGACAGTCTGAAACAGACGGTCTGAGACAGACCGTCTGACACAGGTGGTCTGAGACAGACGGCCTGAGACAGACGGTCTTAGACAGGCGGTCTGAGACAGACGGACTGAGACAGACGGACTGAGACAGACGGACTGAGACAGATGACCTGAGACAGACGGACAGGCACAGACGGACTGAGACAGATGGTCCGATACAGCGGACAGGGACAGACGACCTGAGACAGACGGTCTGCGACAGGCGGTGTGAGACAGACGGACTGAGACAGACGGACTGTGACAGACGATCTGAGACAGACGGACAGGCACAGACGGACTGAGACAGGTGGTCTGAGACAGGTGGTCTGAGACAGACGGACTGCGACAGACGGACTGAGACAGACGGTCTGAGACAGGCGGACTGAGACAGACCTACTGAGACAGATGGTCCGATACAGCGGACAGGGACAGACGACCTGAGACAGACGGTCTGAGACAGGCGGTCTAGGACAGACGGACTGAGACAGACGGTCCGAGACAGGCGGTCTAGGACAGACGGACTGAGACTGATGGTCTGAGACAGACGGACTGAGACTGATGGTCTGAGACAGACGGCCTGAGGCAGACGGACTGAGACAGACGGACTGAGACAGACGGACTGAGACAGGCGGACAGGGACAGGCGAACAGAGGCTGCCCGATAGCGGCAGGCGGACTGAGACTGACGGTCTGAGACAGGCGGTCTGAGACTGACGATCTCAGACAGACGGTCTGAGACAGGCGGTCTAGGACAGACGGACTGAGACAGACCGGCTGAGACAGACAATTGAGACAGACCGTCTGAGACAGGTGGTCTGAGACAGACGGCCTGAGACAGACGGTCTGAGACAGACGGTCTGAGACAGACGGTCTGAGACAGACGGTCTGAGACAGACGGTCTGAGACGGACGATCTCAGACAGACGGTCTGAGACAGGCGGTCTAGGACAGACGGACTGAGACAGACCGGCTGAGACAGACGGTCTGAGACAGGTGGTCTGAGACAGCGGCCTAAGATAGACGGTCTGAGACAGGTGGTCTGAGACAGACGGACGGAGACAGACGGACAGGGACAGACGGCCTGAGACTGACGGACAGGGACAGGCGAAGAGACGCTGCCCGATAGCGGCAGGCGGGTTGAGACGGACGATCTCAGACAGACGGTCTGAGACAGGCGGTCTAGGACAGACGGACTGAGACAGACGGTCTGAGACAGGCGGTCTGAGACAGACGGTCTGAGACAGACGGTCTGAGACAGACGGTCTGAGACAGACGGTCTGAGACAGACGGTCTGAGACAGACGGTCTGAGACAGACGGTCTGAGACAGACGGTCTGAGACAGACGGTCTGAGACAGACGGTCTGAGACAGACGGTCTGAGACAGACGGTCTGAGACAGACGGTCTGAGACAGACGGTCTGAGACAGACGGTCTGAGACAGACGGTCTGAGACAGACGGTCTGAGACAGACGGTCTGAGACAGACGGTCAGAGACAGACAATTGAGACAGACCGTCTGAGACAGGTGGTCTGAGACAGACGGCCTGAGACAGACGGTCTGAGACAGGCGGTCTGAGACAGACGGACTGAGACTGACGGACTGAGACAGACGGACTGAGACAGACGGTCTGAGACAGACGGACTGAGATTGTTGATGTGAGACAGACGGTCTGAGACAGACGGTCTGAGACAG
Organism: Coelioxys conoideus; assembly: GCA_947623535.1. Lineage (NCBI taxonomy): Eukaryota > Metazoa > Arthropoda > Insecta > Hymenoptera > Megachilidae > Coelioxys > Coelioxys conoideus. Next base: position 16,384,295 of record OX392451.1, read on the forward strand.
ACGGTCTGAGACAGACGGTCTGAGACAGACGGTCTGAGACAGACGGTCTGAGACAGACGGTCTGAGACAGACGGTCTGAGACAGACGGTCTGAGACAGACGGTCTGAGACAGACGGTCAGAGAGACGGTCTGAGACAGACGGTCTGAGACAGACGGTCTGAGACAGGCGGTCTAGGACAGACGGACTGAGACAGACGGTCTGAGACAGGCGGTCTGAGACAGACGGACGGAGACAGACGGTCTGAGACAGACGGACAGGGACAGACGGCCTGAGACAGACGGTATGAGACAGGCGGTCTGAGACAGGCGGACTGAGACAGGCGGACTGAGACATGCGGACTGAGACTGACGGTCTGAGACAGACGGTCCGGGACAGACGGTCTGTGACAGACGGTCTGAGACAGACCGTCTGAGACAGGTGGTCTGAGACAGACGGCCTGAGACAGACGGTCTGAGACAGGCGGTCTGAGACAGACGGACGGAGACTGACGGACTGAGTCAGGCGGTCTAGGACAGGCGGTCTGAGACAGACGGCCTGTGACAGACGTACTGGTACAGGCGGTCTGAGACAGGCGGTCGGAGACAGACGGTCTGAGACAGAAGGTCTGAGACAGGCGGCTTGAGACAGACGGACTGAGACAGGCGGACTGTGACTGACGGACAGGGACAGGCGAACAGACGCTGCCCGATAGCGGCAGGTGGACAGGGACAGACGGCCTGAGACTGACGGACTGAGACTGACGGACAGGGACAGGCGAAGAGACGCTGCCCGATAGCGGCAGGCGGGTTGAGACGGACGGTCTGAGACAGACGGTCTGAGACGGACGATCTCAGACAGACGGTCTGAGACAGGCGGTCTAGGACAGACGGACTGAGACAGACCGGCTGAGACAGACGGTCTGAGACAGGTGGTCTGAGACAGGTGGTCTGAGACAGGTGGTCTGAGACAGACGGCCTGAGATAGACGGTCTGAGACAGGTGGTCTGAGACAGACGGACGGAGACAGACGGACGGAGACTAACGGACTGAGACAGACGGACTGAGACAGACGGTCTGAGACAGATGGTCTGAGACAGACGGTCTGAGAGAGACGGTCTGAGACAGACAATCTGAGACAGACCGTCTGAGACAGGTGGTCAGAGACAGACGGCCTGAGACAGACGGTCTTAGACTGACGGTCTGAGACAGACGATCTGAGACAGACCGTCTGAGACAGGTGGTCTTGGACAGACGGATTGAGACACACGATCTGTGACAGACGGTCTGAGACAGGCGGTCTGAGACAGACGGACTGAGACAGACTGACTGAGACAGACGGTCCGAGACAGCGGACAGGGACACACGACCTGAGACAGACGGTCTGACACAGGCGATCTAGGACAGACGGACTGAGACAGACGGTCTGAGACAGGCGGTCTAGGACAGACGGTCTGAGACAGACGGCCTGAGACAGACGTACTGGTACAGGCGGTCTGAGACAGGCGGTCTGAGACAGACGGACTAAGACAGACGACTGAGACTGACGGACAGGGACAGGCGAACAGACGCTGCCCGATAGCGGCAGGCGGATTGAGCCGGACGGTCTGAGACGGACGATTTCAGACAAACGGTCTGAGACAGACGGTCTGAGACAGGCGGTCTAGGACAGACGGACTGAGACAGACCGGCTGAGACAGACGGTCTGAAACAGGTGGTCTGAGACAGGTGGTCTGAGACAGACGGACTGAGACAGACGGACTGAGACAGGCGGTCTGAGACAGGCGGTCTGAGACAGACGGACTGAGACAGACGGTCTGAGACAGATGGTGTGAGACAGGCGGTCTGAGACAGACGGACTGAGACAGACGGACTGAGACAGACGGACGGAGACTGACGGACTGAGTCAGGCGGTCTAGGACAGGCGCTCTGAGGCAGACGGCCTGTGACAGACGTACTGGTACAGGCGGTCTGAGACAGGCGGTCGGAGACAGACGGTCTGAGACAGAAGGTCTGAGACAGGCGGCTTGAGACAGACGGACTGAGACAGGCGGACTGTGACTGACGGACAGGGACAGGCGAACAGACGCTGCCCGATAGCGGCAGGTGGACAGGGACAGACGGCCTGAGACTGACGGACTGAGACTGACGGACAGGGACAGGCGAAGAGACGCTGCCCGATAGCGGCAGGCGGGTTGAGACGGACGGTCTGAGACAGACGGTCTGAGACGGACGATCTCAGACAGACGGTCTGAGACAGGCGGTCTAGGACAGACGGACTGTGACAGACCGGCTGAGACAGACGGTCTGAGACAGGCGGTCTGAGACAGACGGTCTGAGACAGACGGTCTGAGACAGACGGTCTGAGACAGACGGTCTGAGACAGACGGTCTGAGACAGACGGTCTGAGACAGACGGTCAGAGACAGACAATTGAGACAGACCGTCTGAGACAGGTGGTCTGAGACAGACGGCCTGAGACAGACGGTCTGAGACAGGCGGTCTGAGACAGACGGACTGAGACTGACGGACTGAGACAGACGGACTGAGACAGACGGTCTGAGACAGACGGACTGAGATTGTTGATGTGAGACAGACGGTCTGAGACAGACGGTCTGAGACAGACGGTCTGAGACAGACGGTCTGAGACAGACGGTCTGAGACAGACGGTCAGAGACAGACAATTGAGACAGACCGTCTGAGACAGGTGGTCTGAGACAGACGGCCTGAGACAGACGGTCTGAGACAGGCGGTCTGAGACAGACGGACTGAGACTGACGGACTGAGACAGACGGACTGAGACAGACGGTCTGAGACAGACGGACTGAGATTGTTGATGTGAGACAGACGGTCTGAGACAGACGGTCTGAGACAGACGGTCTGAGACAGACGGTCTGAGACAGACGGTCTGAGACAGACGGTCTGAGACAGACGGTCTGAGACAGACGGTCTGAGACAGACGGTCAGAGAGACGGTCTGAGACAGACGGTCTGAGACAGACGGTCTGAGACAGACGGTCTGAGACAGGCGGTCTAGGACAGACGGACTGAGACAGACGGTCTGAGACAGGCGGTCTGAGACAGACGGACGGAGACAGACGGTCTGAGACAGACGGACAGGGACAGACGGCCTGAGACAGACGGTATGAGACAGGCGGTCTGAGACAGGCGGACTGAGACAGGCGGACTGAGACATGCGGACTGAGACTGACGGTCTGAGACAGACGGTCCGGGACAGACGGTCTGTGACAGACGGTCTGAGACAGACCGTCTGAGACAGGTGGTCTGAGACAGACGGCCTGAGACAGACGGTCTGAGACAGGCGGTCTAAGACAATCGGACGGAGACTGACGGACTGAGACAGACGGACTGAGACAGACGGTCTGAGACAGACGGACGGAGACTGACGGACTGAGACAGACGGACTGAGACAGACGTTCTGAGACAGACAATCTGAGACAGACCGTCTGAGACAGGTGGTCTGAGACAGACGGCCTGAGACAGGCGGTCTGAGACAGGCGGTCTGAGACAGACGGACCGAGACTAACGGACTGAGACAGACGGACTGAGACAGACGGTCTGAGACAGACGGACTGAGACTGTTGATCTGAGACAGACGGTCTGAGACAGACGGACTGAGACAGACTGACTGAGACTGACGGACTGAGACTGACGGACAGGGACAGGCGAACAGACGCTGCCGGATAGCGGCAGGCGGATGGAGACGGACGGTCTGAGACAGACGGTCTGACACGGACGATCTCAGACAGACAGTCTGAAACAGACGGTCTGAGACAGACCGTCTGACACAGGTGGTCTGAGACAGACGGCCTGAGACAGACGGTCTTAGACAGGCGGTCTGAGACAGACGGACTGAGACAGACGGACTGAGACAGACGGACTGAGACAGATGACCTGAGACAGACGGACAGGCACAGACGGACTGAGACAGATGGTCCGATACAGCGGACAGGGACAGACGACCTGAGACAGACGGTCTGCGACAGGCGGTGTGAGACAGACGGACTGAGACAGACGGACTGTGACAGACGATCTGAGACAGACGGACAGGCACAGACGGACTGAGACAGGTGGTCTGAGACAGGTGGTCTGAGACAGACGGACTGCGACAGACGGACTGAGACAGACGGTCTGAGACAGGCGGACTGAGACAGACCTACTGAGACAGATGGTCCGATACAGCGGACAGGGACAGACGACCTGAGACAGACGGTCTGAGACAGGCGGTCTAGGACAGACGGACTGAGACAGACGGTCCGAGACAGGCGGTCTAGGACAGACGGACTGAGACTGATGGTCTGAGACAGACGGACTGAGACTGATGGTCTGAGACAGACGGCCTGAGGCAGACGGACTGAGACAGACGGACTGAGACAGACGGACTGAGACAGGCGGACAGGGACAGGCGAACAGAGGCTGCCCGATAGCGGCAGGCGGACTGAGACTGACGGTCTGAGACAGGCGGTCTGAGACTGACGATCTCAGACAGACGGTCTGAGACAGGCGGTCTAGGACAGACGGACTGAGACAGACCGGCTGAGACAGACAATTGAGACAGACCGTCTGAGACAGGTGGTCTGAGACAGACGGCCTGAGACAGACGGTCTGAGACAGACGGTCTGAGACAGACGGTCTGAGACAGACGGTCTGAGACAGACGGTCTGAGACGGACGATCTCAGACAGACGGTCTGAGACAGGCGGTCTAGGACAGACGGACTGAGACAGACCGGCTGAGACAGACGGTCTGAGACAGGTGGTCTGAGACAGCGGCCTAAGATAGACGGTCTGAGACAGGTGGTCTGAGACAGACGGACGGAGACAGACGGACAGGGACAGACGGCCTGAGACTGACGGACAGGGACAGGCGAAGAGACGCTGCCCGATAGCGGCAGGCGGGTTGAGACGGACGATCTCAGACAGACGGTCTGAGACAGGCGGTCTAGGACAGACGGACTGAGACAGACCGGCTGAGACAGACGGTCCGAGACAGACTGTCTGTGACAGACGGTCTGAGACAGACAATCTGAGACAGACCGTCTGAGACAGGTGGTCTGAGACAGGTGGTCTGAGACAGACGGCCTGAGACAGACGGTCTTAGACAGGCGGTCTGAGACAGACGGACTGAGACAGACGGACTGAGACAGACGGACTGAGACTGATGGTCTGAGACAGACGGCCTGAGGCAGACGGACTGAGACAGACGGTCCGAGACAGACGGACAGGGACAGACAACCTGAAACAGACGGTCTGAGACAGGTGGTCTAGGACAGACGGACTGAGACAGACGGACTGATACTGATGGTCTGAGACAGACGGTCTAAGACAGACGGTCTGAGACAGGCGGTCTGAGACAGACGGACCGAGACAGACGGACTGAGACAGACGGACTGAGACTGATGGTCTGAGACAGACGGCCTGAGGCAGACGGACTGAGACAGACGGTCCGAGACAGACGGACAGGGACAGACGACCTGAAACAGACGGTCTGAGACAGGTGGTCTAGGACAGACGGACTGAGACAGACGGCCTGAGACAGACGGTCTGAGACAGACAATTGAGACAGACCGTCTGAGACAGGTGGTCTGAGACAGACGGCCTGAGACAGACGGTCTGAGACAGGCGGTCTGAGACAGACGGACTGAGACTGACGGACTGAGACAGACGGACTGAGACAGACGGACTGAGACAGACGGACTGAGATTGTTGATCTGAGACAGACGGTCTGAGACAGACGGTCTGAGACAGACGGTCTGAGACAGACGGTCTGAGACAGACGGTCTGAGACAGACGGTCTGAGACAGACGGTCTGAGACAGACAATCTGAGACAGACCGTCTGAGACAGGTTGTCTGAGACAGACGGCCTGAGACAGACGGTCTTAGACAGGCGGTCTGAGACAGACGGACTGAGACAGACAATCTGAGACAGACCGACTGAGACAGGTGGTCTGAGACTGACGGCCTGAGACAGACGGTCTGAGACAGGCGGACTGAGACAGGCGGTCTCAGACAGACGGACCGAGACTGACGGACTGAGACAGACGGACTGAGACAGACGGTCTGAGACAGACGGACGGAGACAGACGGACGGAGACTGACGGACTGAGACAGACGGACTGAGACAGACGGTCTGAGACAGACGGTCTGAGACAGACGGTCTGAGACGGACAATCTGAGACAGACCGTCTGAGACAGACGGTCTGAGACAGACGGTCTGAGACAGACGGCCTGAGACTGACGGACTGAGACTGACGGACAGGGACAGGCGAAGTGACGCTGCCCGATAGCGAAAGGCGGATTGAGACGGACGGTCTGAGACAGACGGTCTGAGACGGACGATCTCAGACAGACGGTCTGAGACAGACGGTCGGAGACAGACGGTCTGAGACAGAAGGTCTGAGACAGGCGGCTTGAGACAGACGGACTGAGACAGGCGGACTGTGACTGACGGACAGGGACAGGCGAACAGACGCTGCCCGATAGCGGCAGGTGGACAGGGACAGACGGCCTGAGACTGACGGACTGAGACTGACGGACAGGGACAGGCGAAGAGACGCTGCCCGATAGCGGCAGGCGGGTTGAGACGGACGGTCTGAGACAGACGGTCTGAGACGGACGATCTCAGACAGACGGTCTGAGACAGGCGGTCTAGGACAGACGGACTGAGACAGACCGGCTGAGACAGACGGTCCGAGACAGACTGTCTGTGACAGAAGGTCTGAGACAGACAATCTGAGACAGACCGTCTGAGACAGGTGGTCTGAGACAGACGGCCTGAGACAGACGGTCTGAGACAGGCGGTCTGAGACAGACGGACGGAGACTGACGGACTGAGACAGACGGACTGAGACAGACGGTCTGAGACAGACGGACGGAGACTGACGGACTGAGACAGACGGACTGAGACAGACGGTCTGAGACAGACGGTCTGAGACAGACAATCTGAGACAGACCGTCTGAGACAGGTGGTCTGAGACAGACGGACTGAGACAGACGGACTGAGACTGATGGTCTGAGACAGACGGCCTGAGGCAGACGGACTGAGACAGACGGTCCGAGACAGACGGACAGGGACAGACGACCTGAAACAGACGGTCTGAGACAGGTGGTCTAGGACAGACGGACTGAGACAAACGGCCTGAGACAGACGGTCTGTGACAGGCGGTCTGAGACAGACGAACTGAGACAGACGGTCTGAGACAGGCGGTCTGAGGCAGACGGACTGAGACTGATGGTCTGAGACAGACGGCCTGAGGCAGACGGACCGAGACAGACGGTCCGAGACAGACGGACAGGGACAGACGACCTGAAACAGACGGTCTGAGACAGGTGGTCTAGGACAGACGGTCTGAGACAGACGGTCTGAGACAGACGGTCTGAGACAGACGGTCTGAGACAGACGGTCTGAGACAGACGGTCTGAGACAGACGGTCTGAGACAGACGGTCTGAGACAGACGGTCTGAGACAGACGGTCTGAGACAGACGGTCTGAGACAGACGGTCTGAGACAGACGGTCTGAGACAGACGGTCTGAGACAGACGGTCTGAGACAGACGGTCTGAGACAGACGGTCTGAGACAGACGGTCTGAGACAGACGGTCTGAGACAGACGGTCAGAGACAGACAATTGAGACAGACCGTCTGAGACAGGTGGTCTGAGACAGACGGCCTGAGACAGACGGTCTGAGACAGGCGGTCTGAGACAGACGGACTGAGACTGACGGACTGAGACAGACGGACTGAGACAGACGGTCTGAGACAGACGGACTGAGATTGTTGATGTGAGACAGACG